>CM069612.1:19134486-19696986 GCA_035771175.1 Paratinospora sagittata
AAATGACTTAAACACACCAAAAACTTCATCTTTATGTTTTAGTAAATAGAGTCGAGTCATGCGGGTACAATCATCAACAAATAACACAAACCATCTGAACCCGAACACAGTAGTAATTGGAGAAGGACCCCATACATCGGAATGTATTAAGCTGAAAGGAGTATCTTTTTTATTCATACGCAAAGGATAAGAAGCTCTATGACTTTTTACTAAAATGCAAGTTTCACATTGAAAATCAATATGTTTCAATTGAGAAAACAAATCAAGATACAAGTGTTTCATGTAGGTGAAGGACGGGTGTCCTAAACGACGATGCCAAAGCCAAATCTCCTTCTCTTTGACACCAACAGAATGTTGCATGTGATGTGTTCTGCCCACACTAAAGTCGTCCATATAATAGAGCCCCCTCTCTTAGTACCACGCCCAATGATCTCCTTGGTGAGAATGTCCTGGAGAAGACAAAAGGCAGGGTACAGAAGCACAATACAATTAAGGTTAGACGTTACTTGGCTTACTGAGAGGAGCTTGTGAGAAAGTGAGGGAACAAGTAACGTATTAGGCAACTGCAAAGTAGGGGTTAAGGTCATAGTGTCGGCGCCAGTGACAGAGGAAATAACGCCATTAGCATTGGTGATATTGGTACGTTTCGGTAAGGAAGTCTTTATGAAATCCTTAACGTCAAACGTCATGTGGTCAGTGGCGCCGGAATGCAGCAGCCATGTACTACATTCAGCATCACCAGGTGAACTAAAGCAAACATAATCAAGTTTACCTGGGTCAGGAGAGGAGGAAATATCCAAACTGTGGGCAACCGGTGGTGTAAAAGACAACTGAGGTGCTGCATGAGCCACCGCTGCGGTACCGAGAGCTTCGTCTTTGCTAGATGTGTCACGACGTTTCTTAGCCTGAAGATCACTCCACCAATCAGGATACCCATGCAACTGAAAGCGTGTGTCACGTGTATGCTTCTGATTGCCACAATGGGTGCATTTCAAGCCTTCAGATGTCGTACGAGATTTTTGCTTCCCATTGTGCACTGGAGGGGTGGAGTTGGCAGGCCCAAGTTGAAGCCCTTTGGTGGTGAGAACAGCACCAGGAACAACCTCTGCATTGCCAGTGATCATAACCGTCTAGCGAATTGCTTCACGGCGAATGCGAGCATATGCTTGCTCGACAGTAGGGAATGGACGAAGTTGCAGCACATCGCCCCTGATCTTGTCCATTCGGTCGTCAAGGCCATCCAAGAAAATGTACACCCAGTCTTCTTGAAGGATAGTATTGTACTTGTGAATATCAACTACACACTCCATTGGATTAGGACACCGGAAGTCAATCTCACGCCATAATCCCTGAAGGTCGTTATAGTATTGCTCCAGGGAGCGTCCAGCTTGTTTAAGCCGCGTTACACGACGTCGGAGGTCATATACCTGAGACGCATCGCTACCATCAAAATAGGTGGTAGCAATAGAGTCCCACACCATTTTAGCAGTTGGAAACCGAATGAAATTCCCGATCAAAGAGGAATCCATTGAATTAATTAGCCAACATTTGACAATGGCATTGTCGGTGCGCCATTTGCGAAAGGAAGGATCTGTCGTCGATGGTTGTGGGAGATCGCCATTGATATATCCCAACTTTTCTTTGCCCGAGATATACATCTCGACAACTTGGGACCAGAGGGCATAGTTGGTGTCGTCCAACTTGATGCCAATCGGAGCAGCAGGGGGTTCGGTGGACAAGGTTGGTGTTTGTACTTTGCTAAGAGCTTCAGTGATTTTTGTGGTGAATTCAGTAAACATTGAATCAGACTGAGATGCACCAGTGTGGTGCTCTGTATCAGAGTCCGATGACATGGTTGGGGAGGTAACTAACTGCAAGTATTAGGGTTTTCAGGAAGGAGAAGAGCCAGGCCTAGGATTAGGCTCTGATACCATGTCAAAAATATTTCCTCTGTATTTCATTCATAATGATTTACATAATCGTTAGTTACAAATATATAAGATTAGAATAAATCTTCTATTTTTGGCTATACAAATTCGGTTCCTATAATCATGCACTCGTGAGAAGGAAATGATTTCTTTCCATCCCTCTTCCTATAATTTCTCCCATCTACCAATATATTACAACTCACGCCAACAATATGATCCATTTTACTTTGAAGATGTCCATATATCGGATGTGAGACATAACATTACCTTTAAAAGATCTAAATAAATCCCTTAGTTTAACCTTTCAGTAAAAAAATAATTTATAACATTAGCTCTTATAGTATTACGAGAAATTAACTGAACTTGAGGGTCAAATGATTAATTAATCTAGCGTTTAAAATCATCACCTTCAGAGAAACACAGAGCTAGACAATTCCCTAAGTACAACAAATCTAATAGTTTCACATTGTGCTACGGCGGGATCATACTTGAAAATTCCTACATTACCACTTTGAGATTTTGACAAAATTTGTTGTTTAGTATTGTGTTTACTCTTATTAGCTTTTAGAACTGGAAATGTATGTTCTTTAACTTGCACTTAAATACTATGTTTTCTTGTGGAGGATTTTTATTTAAATTATTTACTACTATGACATCCACAAAGCCCTTCATAGCAAACTCAGTTTCGTCCCCAACAAGTTCATTATCTCTCAAATTTGTTCTCATAATAAATTACTAAACTAAACAAAAATTTAAGTGCGCAAATGATATAAACTCAAGGAAATTGAAAGATCTCACCCCCAGTTGCAATTAAGCAACCAATCACTAAATCAAACCACTCTTGAGAGCTGTGATCGTTAGTATAGAAGAGAAGTTTGAAGCAGAGAGAGCTCAGCAAGAAGATGTCTGAAAGCCTGAGAGCATTACGAGTACACTGATAGCACACGAGAACAGTAATTGAGAATAACGGAGGAGATGAGTGTTTTCAAAGCTACAAATGGCTACTATTTATTAATGGTGTGAGCTAAAACCTACTTTAGTTTTCCTAATCCTAGGGGAAAAAATTAGGATCCGATTTTATTTTTAAAGGTTGAAGAACGTAGAAGATTCTTAATACAAAGCAATAACGGTAAAAAAAAATAAAAATGGAAAGTATGAGAAAGTGTTTTAAAATCCTATCTTATCTTATGCTTTAGTGTTTCTTTTTTTTTTTGGTTTTTTGAGAGAATCTTATGCTTTGGTTTAGTGTAGCATTTATCGGTAAATAAATAAATGGAAAGTTTGAGAAAAAGTTTTGAAATCTTCTATCATCTTATGCTTTAGTTTATTTTAGTATTTTTCAAAATTTTTATTTTAGATTTAAAAATAAATATTTTTTTCTTAATTTCATTTTAGGTTACAAACTTGTATATATAACCAAGGGGAAAGTTTGAGAAAAAAAAATTAAAATATATATAAATAAATATTAAATTATTAAATAGACTTTTGGGTTGTGCCTATGGTCCGAGCCAATTTTGAAACCTACGAACTAAACTTTCGGATTGAGCCAAACTTTGATAGAGCAGCTTAAACCCGCTCAATTAAATTATTAGATTGAGTTGAGTCGGCCCATGAAATAGTCAAGTCCAAGCTCAAGTCTGTAACATCCCTTCTATGTACCCTAGTAAAAACTTTCAAAATTCTAATTCGTTGGGGAAAACATGGATTTGAAGACTTAAATGAATCTTAAAATGAGGTGTTAAAAATCCTAGAAAACCAAATTTTAGTGTCAAACACCATCCATAAAGTACCGAAACTCAAAAACGACGAAAACAGGGAAGAAAAACTTGCAAAATCCCAAATGAGGGAGGAGAAACATTTTTCCAGCCAGGGGAAATGCGTTTCCATAGAAGAAACACGTTTCCTCTGCAGGGAACGCATTTTCCCTCCATCACCCGATGGTAGATTATGATTTTTACTCCTGGAACTCGTTTTTAGGCTCGGAGTCCTATATAAAGTTGATTTTTTTTCTCATTTTGAACCTTTTCCAACTTTGGATAAAAGGAGAGGCTTCTTGAGAGATGAATTGGGGGTGTTTAATTGTAGGAGATCCAAATGTGCTCAAAGGGGATTCCTAAGGGAGGATTAAGGCTCCTAAGCACTAAAACAAGAGAATTGGAGGTATAATCTCTCACTTTTCATGGTTAATCTTCATTGTTTTATGTTTCCTTGTTCCCCAAGTTATCTTGCTCAAATTATACTTATGGATTTGTCTGAGTCTCTTGAGGTATTAATGATGGTTTTAAAGATTTCTTGATGGTTTAAACAAAAATGATGATGAGATTAACGTAACTTTGATAAACATGGAGAGTTTGCTTGTTCATCAAGAAACAATGAGTTTTGATTTAGCCTTTAGATGATATTTCCTTGAAGATTATTGTTATTATAGATAAAATAATGATAGAAGAAACCTTTTTTACCCATGATTTTGAGAGGTATCTTGCTACCCAAGAAATCATGGAAGATATGCTAAGAATTACATGAGACTTATCTATGTTGATTTATTAGTTTGGAATCAAGATTTATGGGGTGTTTGAACCAGAAACACCCAAACTATCCTAGAGTTGGCTATTAACATAAGGTTTGGGAACCAAACCCTTGTATTAATATGAATGTGATGGGAAGAACCATTCTCATAATTTAATGAAGGATGAACAAGTGTTAGATAAATGTTGGATCCAATTATGTTGAAAAGCAATTAATTAGTATAGTATGTTTTTTTGTAAATGTCAGGAGGTCAGAACCAACAAATTGAGGTGAAGGTTCCCAATATGAGGAACTAATTTGGTAATGGTATCAGTATGAGTAGATTCCATTCTCCCATCATATGTATATCATCGTAGCTATAAAAGTTGTTTTATCTCATGATTCATGCTTATATACATGTTATTTAATATCACTAGCATGAGATGTTAATATATAAATTTATGTACATGTATGGGAATGATATTAGCATATGCCATGTTGGAGAAATGCTTTAGTTACATGAATATGGATGAATTTGCATGCTTATGGCATGTCTTGGTTTATTTCTCATGTTCTTGCATCTTCTAATGGATATCATGCTCATTACTTATGCTCTTGTGCCATATATCTAAATGAATATCTATATATGTTTATGCTTGATTAACCTAGAAAACATGTATAGGAGATGATTATCATATCTTCCATGCCTATGGATATCATGGTCATTACTTATGCTCTTGTGCCATATATCTAAATGAATATCTATATATGTTTATGCTTGATTAACCTAGAAAACATGCATAGGAGATGATTATCATATCTTCCGTGCCTATTAACTCTTATAGTTTGTTTGCATGCTTTTTATGCCATAGTACGAACATACATATATAGAATGCTCGTTATTGTTGGCTTGATGACCCTCGCCCTCTGGGATCTTGATGATTCCAAACGATATTTTATGTGATTTAACATGTGTGCTAAGTATGTTTTAGTTTAACACCGTATGATTGATTTTGACATTGGAGACAGAGACAATACTCACCTAGCTTGGATCAAAACTAAAGTTCCAGACACTGAACTTGAAGCACGAACACCAGGGAACTTAGCCATGAATGGAAATAAGACAAGTAAACTGAAGTCAAGATGAAAGTCAACCAGAGTCAACCGAAGATCAAAGCACAAGAACGAAACGTCTAATATCATTGCAACTGCTTTAGATCTTTCTAGGTTGTAGGTCTCTTTCATTCTTGCTCAACCACTTGTTTTTATCGTGTTTTACCGAACCCTTTTTATACCCATATCATGATATCTTTTTCTAAGGTTTTAAGCTTTTGATTCAATTCGATGACTTCATCGTGTTCCAAATGCTTTTTCATTGTTTTATCGATCATGGAACCTAAACATGTTCAAGAATGATATTCTTGACATGCATGCATTTTCCAAAAACCTGTGGAATGCCTTCCTCCCTTTTGGAACGCACTCCAACAACCAAAACACAATCTTGCCTCAGACATGCTGGAACGCACTCCAGAAGAGAGAAACGTGTTTCAGGCAAAGGCAAAGATGATTAAGCTCTCGGGTCTTGTGGAACGCGTTTTAATAGAGTAAAACGCGTTTCAGCAGATTGAAACGCGTTCCAGCTAGTAAGACCAAAAACCTGTGTTTTGTCTCGAGTCTTAAGGAACGCATTACAGCAGGTTTGGACAAAAACCTGTATTTTAGTCTTAGGTCTCGTGGAACTCACTCCACAAAATTTTTTCTATATTTGCGAGATTTCAAGTTTTAATCTTGAGCATTCAATCTGGACCATTGATTTCACTAATACATGTTTGAATCTTTTAATCTTGGCCGTCCATGAAAGGATTAGGGTTTTTTAGCATGGTTTTCTATTTAAACATTAATTAAACCCTACTTTCAAAAATAACTTTTCATATCATTCATACATTTGTGCTACAACAACCACCATTAATGAGTTGAGGATTTGATAAAGAAAGCTTGAGTTTTTTAGCATACATCCTTCACGATTTTTGTTCACAATCACGAATTCTATCACATATATGTTTTTCGATCGTATTTGAGGTAATATCACTTTGAGTTTTTCGTTGTGCATATTGCTTAAATCTCTGTGACTGAGAAATACTATAAGTGATCATTTTGTGTTGTAATTTTTATTTCTCTTGGAGTTTGCTCCCTTGTTGAGCAAACGTCCCTTTGACATTTGATGTATTGTTGAAAGCTAGCGGTTGTGCTAGTTGGGAAGATTCTCTAACCTGAAATCGATGATTGTAAACAGTTTGATCCTCACCCGTGAAGTAGGATCGGAATAGTGGAGTGTTAAGAAATCCTGATCGGGCAGATTTGGTAGTGTAGGTAGGCTTAGGGGTAAGCCGAACCACTATAAATCACTGTGCATTGTCCCTTTTATCGCTTTTATTACTTTCCTGCACTATTACTTGGTTGTGTATTTTAACTGTTTGTGAAAAATACTGAAAAATCTGTCAACACCCAATTCATCCTCCCTTTGGGTGTCTTTCAATTATGTCATGAATACGCATCACTTAGCATATATCATGCATAATTCATGAGTTGGTCCATGTGGTTGCTTGAGGGGAGGTTGACAGACACATAACAAATACATGTGAGGAAGGCTTAAAGGAAGAGAGAATGACCTTAAGGGAGAGACGTCATGGGCTGAACGTCTAGGAGACTCCCATTGATGTGATATACCTCACGATAGTGATGTCGTAAGCTGGATGACTAATTGACTCCCATGGCAACCAACCACCAGAACGGGAACTTGGTAAAGTCTTATAACATGGGCTTGATGAATGAGTACACAAGTAAAGGTGATGAGGAAACCATCACATGGCTATAGTGTGTAAGTTGGTGTTATATGATTGATATGGAACATGGTTTTAAACGATGGATTTTATTGCAAATGCCAAGTATTTAATTATTAATCTATCTTTCAACTTGCACGTGGTGGATTATATTATGAATACCAAGATTTTTTATGTGTGCATGTTCTCTTTTGGCTTTTGGAGACTTTGGAAAACTAGGAACAACCGTCTCTTTAGAGGCTCACCTTTGTGCACGGCCTAAGCAATCGCGGACACCCAACAACACTTTTTGAAATATACCAATGCCAGGTCCCAGCAGGCAACCTTTGGTCAAAGCCTTCTTGCCCCTCGATTATCTAGTGTAGACTGGTTTGCTCCCAATCCTTCCAAGATCTTGTTCTCAGGTGCGGCTCGTGATCCTAATTCCTAGAACATAGGTGTCGGTCGAGTTCTTTGGTCGGGAGACAAAGTGATTATTAAAGTTTGTTTCCACTTCATAAGCAAATGTCTATCAGTGGAGGTGGTTGAAGCTCGGGCCATCTTGCATGCGGTAGAATAAAATCCTGAATGCCTTCATGACATTATCATCCTATCGGACTCTTTGTCGATTATCAATGCCTTATCAATCAATTCTTTCACTATCGCCGCCTGTTAGCCAATACTTCATGACATTTCCTCCTTCAAGGCTGGAAATCCAAGTTTAAAATTCGGCCACATTGGTAGCGATGATAACGTGATAGCTCACAATTTAACTAGTAGACCCTTGTTTTCTTCTTCCTCGCTAGTATGGGATTCTTTTTTGCCTATCTAGCTTTTGTATGATTCTTATTTTTCTTAATTTTATCTTTTTTTTTGGTAAAAAAAAAAAAAAAAACTAGATATTGATTCAACAATGTTTTTGCATTCATGCATCTTAAAGGTCTCATATCAAACTAGGTCTTTTTGACCTGGGAGGTTCCCTCATGGATGATTTCTAACTTATGCCAAATTTCTTTGGCCGTATCACTCACACTCATCTTATTGAACTCATTGGCTAAAAGACTACAAAATAGGATGATAATGGTTTGATCTTTCAATTGCTCTCTCTTTTTCTTCCTTGAGAGAGCATTTTTCTGTATCTTCAGGTACAATTTGTAACGCCCCAAAAATTTCTTCCGCCTAGCCCATTCCTTAACCCATATGTGTCAAACTCTATGTGCCAACTTTTAATGTCATGTGTGTTATATCTTTATGTTGTTTGTGGTTTAATGCATGTATATTAGATGTTTGTAAATATTTACTACAATTAGTATTATTAATATGATAATAATTAATATGTAAGACTTATGATTAAATTAAATGGGGGAGATAAGGGAATTAGATAGGTAACCTACATATGGGTGGCTTGTTAGAAAAACCCCATGTAAGTTACTTGTTGAGCAACTTATAGCATGATTTATGACTTGTTGGGAAAACCACATTAAATACTTTTATTTAATACCCCAACTAATGTGTAAGAATAACCATTGGATAAAAGGATGATATTTGAAAGTGTGTTGGGTTGAGATATAAAGTTAGATTAAAAATTTCAAGTGAGGGCATGGGGCCACAAGTACATAACATATCTCAATTTAACCCAACCCACCTCAATTCCCTCATTCATGCACGATTTTGAGCTTTAAAAAAGAGAAGAAAGAGAGGAAAAAAAAGAGAAGAGGAAGAAGAAGATAAAATGAGTTAGGGCTTTGAAGAAATTGATGCAAGGTAATGATTTCTACCATTTTCTTCCATGAGAATGATTTTGATGTTGGTTTCTAGCTTTCTAAAAGTGTAATTTTTATTATGGGTTTCGGATTGGAGAGAACCCAACCATGGATTTCGGGGCTTTTTTTATATATAAAATTGATCTCTAATTATGAAATGAGATGATTTATGCTTCATTGAGCATGAATAGAGTTGATTTATTCCTAATTGGGTATGAATTGGGACTTTTACCGTAATTAATCTTGAATGGTTAAATTGGCATGAATTATAATTAATTGGAGTGAAATGGACTGATTTGTGCCAAATTGACCCATGTTGATAATCATAATAGATTGAATGAGTTATGAATAAATTGATATAAATTGGGTTAATTAAAACTATAATTGGCCTATGATGTATTGGCTTAGGCCTAGATATTCAATTGATATCATGGTTAGGCATAGTTGATGCCTAATGATTATATGTTGATAATTATGGTTGGATAAATGTATGGTGATTTGGAATTGGACATGAGAAGCCTATGGCATAAGAATTGAAGTCTATGTTGGAATTAAATAGTATGTGGGGCTATTGTCCATATATGAGACATGATTATGAACGGTATGTTTGCTTATATAGTTGATTATGAAATTGATGTTTATGTGAATGAATATGGTTTGCAGGATTATAATTGGATTTGTGTGGTTGGACCGTGTGTGTTATAGTTACTCTCGCGTGGCTTGGTTGTGAGTAGAATCCCTTATGTTCATTTCTTTATGTCATCATATTAATTTTATGTGTTATGTTCAAAATGCATGAATTATGTTTTAAACGGTAGATACATGGTATGCAAAACCTTGTGGCGGCGGTTTGATCCCATTGACTTCTTGACATGACTATGGTCTTGGAGTATGCCCATGATGAGAGGCATAACAAGACTTGGCAAGATCAATGGGAAAGAGAATCAAGCCATTGGAGGGTTTTGAATGAATACAAGGGAAAATGAAGGTCACGTCCTAAAGACATGAGCTTGTACTCCCAAAGGAACGAAAGTTTCGGACCTTAGCATGATATGCTTTGTCTCATGGCGCAAGCCTGGACTAGAAAGTGGAAACGGAAAGATGGTAGATAAAGTGTGGGTTTTCATTTGCATAATGATACATGATATATGTGGTTATATATGTGATATATGCTTTTCATCATTCCATCACATTGGCATGCATACATGTTTTATTTGATGAGTATTGAATGACATATTGAATTCTATGTCACTGGGTATCGTTGGCTCGCTCTCTCATTTCTCTTTTAGGTCCTTCTACTACAGATAAAGGCAAGGGCATCGTGATATCTTGAGAGCCTCGCTACACTAGAGATTAGGCCGATGTGAGTGATGGAGGTTTTTGGTTGAGACTTGGACATGGATTACATACTTTTGTATATCTTTGGTACGTATGTATATAACTCTTGGTACATAGATGGTGAGAGTTGGGATGTATGTCTTATGGATGTATGATGAACCATAGGGGTAATGTTCATGGACTTAATGTTGGGTTTTGTGATTCCCAACTATGGACTTCTATGTATGTGGACACTATTATATGGAAAATTTTGAGATGGTACATTATCTTGTCACTTGTGGATATCGTATATCTTGATAGGTAGTTGTGAATATTAGGATTGTTCGGGTACCTGCGGGTTGAAATTAACAAGTTATGACATAAGGTTGAGGCTTGTAGGGTCTCAATTACCTGGCAAATAGTGTGGGTGGTTGTAGATGCCTACGCCGGGAGTCCTGCTCCAGCATTCCGCACGCTATTCCTCGGGGGATGGTGGTCCGGGGTGTGGGGCCGCCACACAATCAATCCATCATCTACTTTTGTGGGGGTATTGGTAGCTGTTTACCACAATATCCGACATTACATCTTGCGCTCTTAGATATAAACACAATCTAGTCTTTCAATAGACATAGTTGTCTCTTTTGAAGAGAGGAGGTCGGTTAATCGATTGACCTTCTTCAAAGATACCCTTAACATTATTTCTTTTCATGGAATCAAATATTGTTAGAAACTTTGATGGAAATCTGCTCTAATAACACTTGTTGGCCCAGAATTAAGTCCAAGAAGGAGGTGAATTGGACTAGAAGGTTTTTTTAAAGTTAACCTTTCACAAATTAAAATTTAAGCAATTGAAATAAAAAGTGTATGAAACAAAAAGAACTAGACACAATGAATTTAGAATGGTTCAGCTTTTAAAGCTTTAATCACTTGATCTCACTAATCAAGATTTTCTAAAATCCATTATAACTGATCCTACTTACGGGCGAGGATCAAAACCAACTACAAATATTGTTTATCGGTTAGAGAAACAATTAGCAAACCAGCTAATTTAAAATACAAAGAGATTAGAAAAGGATGGTCCTTACTAAACACCTTTAAAATACTTACAATTTGAAATGAATACCTCCCTAGATTAATCAGCCAATGTAGATGAAAATGAATACACAACTGATGAGTAGAAGTTTATTGTTGATCTTTGATAGATTGCTTGAGTTTTGAGACTCAAATCAAATAATCGCTTGAAATCACAGGATATCTTAGAAAATGATTGGACACTAAGAATTACAAAACTCTCACAAGCTTGAAGACACACAAATGATATTTCTCACCACTAGAGAATGATTGAAGAAAATTGGAGAGTGAAAGAAATTCAAGACTTGGCGAGAGTTGGCTTGAAATGCTCTAACTTTGGCTTATATAGGGCTAGGGTTAGAAAACCCTAATTTTCCAATATTCAATTCCGGTTAAATGTACCTAAGGACTTGAGTCAATGATTGCAATGAATGTTTTTTTGAAATAAGTGTTTTGTCAAAACTGGGAGAAACGAGTTTATGGAATTAGAAGCGCATTGCAGGCAGATTTTACTTATTCCATGAAACACAGAAGTGCGCTTCTTAAAGAAGGAATGCATTTCAAGTAGGTTTCTCTTATTTTGCCTTGAAACACAGAAGCACGCTTCTTAAATGTCAAGCGTGTTTTTGGCAAATATTCCAAAAAATGATGCATTTTGTTCTTTAAAGCAAAAGCAAGTTCCCTAAAAGAGATGCATGTTTCTTCTATCTTTGACTGTTTTGTACTTGGACAGTTTGAAATGTGTTTCTGAAAACTGAAGCATGTTTCTAATACTTAGAAACTTTCAAAATCAGTTTTCTTCAAAAATTTAAGTTTAAAACTATTTTTCAATATTTTTGGTGAAAATACACTCAAAGGAAGTAAAAATAAAAACATTTGAAGGTCAAAAATATTTTAAAATAGTTTAGTCAACTTTGATCAAAACTTTGACCTTTTGAAAACATTTTGACCTGGAAAACACGTGTGCATGCATGAGATTAGCTAGCGATCTAAGAAGGATTGTACAACCCTATATTGATACAAATACAACAAACAAAATTTAGTCTTGAAGTTCGATTTGCCTTGATCATCAATTTTTGACTCTTTGCTTTAACTTTCACTTTCACTCGATCATGATAAATTGAATATATAAACTAAACACTTGATCAAGGGTATAGATATTTGGAAAGTTGTTTCTAATTATCAAAACTCAAGAGATGGGTGTCATGAGACGAACAAATATGAGACTGACATCTTCTATTAAATCCATGCACCTTGTATATATATAGTTAGTCATGTGCAATAAAGAAAGCGATCGCTATCTCTTGTTAAAGAAGGAATTCATACCTTAGATTAATTAAGTTTATAAAATTAGTGGTTGGATGTCTGGCATTGCTATATGGCAAGGCACTACTAAGAGTGGATATGGGTGTCAATATGGGCCGTTAGGCCCAACCCAGCCCTAACCTAACAAGCCTGACAAAAAAATTGGGCAGGGCTAGCCCGACCCCATTATTAAATCAGACTGGGCTGGGCTGGGCCAGTTTGTTAAATCACTAGCCCAACCCTACTCATAATCGGTCAAAAATTAAAAATGGGTTGGGTTGGGCTTCACCCATGGGCCAAATGGGCTAGAACTACGGGCCAAGTCAGCCAAAATTGCGGGCTAAAAGATTGGCTAATTAAATTGAACAAAATTTGATATTGCAAAATGAATTATTATTTATATTTATTTAATTTTAAGTAACATAGAAAAAAATTTGAAGGGATTAAAAAAAAAAGATTATAAAGAAATTAAAATAAACAAATTTCCTTCGTTACAATGACTTAAAAGAATTACTAGAAGTGTACAAATTGCTAAAAAAATGTAGTTTCTAAAATATATTAAGTACAAGTCAATTATTAATTATAAAAAATAAAATATTAAGAAAGCTACCCCTCTTCTTCTTCATTAACGTCTTCATTATATGATCTGAAGGTAATAGTATAGAAGTATAAAATTAATTTTCTTTATCTCCCAAATATCAATCCCTCAAACATATTGGTGTTTCAACTATGTCTTTCTTTAATCTTGTCCTGTAATATTCAATTACCCTTCTTCCTTAACTAAATGTTGATTCTAAAGCAACCGTAGAAATAGGAATTATAAATAAATCTCTAGCCATAATAGAAAATATTGGATATATATGTTTATGAGAACTCCACCAATCTAATATATTAAAATTATCAAAAATATCAACATCAATGGTGGGATTATCTAAATAATATTGTAATTCAGATGATTGTTTAAAATTTATATTACTTTTAGATAATAAACTTCATACTTTATTTAATTTTGTTGGCATTAAACTAGAGGGCATTGTATTAAATGTTTGATTATTTTTTAACTTTTGTATATATTTTAGAAAAATATCAACCAAAGAATTTTTAATATCTTTTATGTTAATACAAGATATTTTACAATACATCATTTTTAAAACCTCTTCTAAAATTGTTGACTTATAGCGAGGATCCATTCAAGTAGCCAAACAAAAAAGATATTTATTAAAAATATTTTAGATATATATATATATATATATATATTAGAATTTTTTTTAATTACGATTTCTAAAATTCCTTAGAATAAGTACAAAAATATTTTAGAAAATGAGAAAAGATTTTTTTTCAAATTTTTAATTTTAAAACTACTTAATTTAAATAATAGAAGATTACAAAAACTTTATTAAAAAATAAAAATATATAATATAAAAAACTAGCTAACGGATTTTAGTTAATTTATATGGGTTTGATATGTATATATTCGTTTTATAGTAATGAGGACTTTGTTTCTAAATTATTTAATAATTTAATAAAAAAAATTTAAAATATTTCTTAGAACGTGTGTAATTTTTTTTTTTTTATAATGAGGATTTATAAGTGTATAACTGTATAAGCATGCATTATTCATAAATAAAAATTACTATTTAAAATTTTTATTTAATGAAAGATATACAAGTTAAAAAAAAAATTAACTATTTAGATCGGGCTGCGGGCCTAGCCCAAACAACATTATATTGGGTTGTTGGGCTGGGCTGGCCAGGTTTTAAGGGGTTACTCCAACCCGCCCGCTCTATCATAATGGGAGGGTTTGGCCCGCCCAACATTTAAGTTGGCCTGAGCTTGGGTTGGGCTGGACAGGTGAATTGTCTTTGTTAGAGTTAAGTAATTGTTCTGGTCGATTAGTTATTCTAGTTAAGTAACTCAGCTTCATCACTTAGGTGGTTAGTAAGTTAGTAGTTAGTTGGAGTTGTTATGATGTGGTCCAATAGCTGATTTCCATGTGTACTGAAGGATGGTAAGTTGTTAAGAGGAGCGTCTATATATAGCTACCTATCTATAACAATATTAGAATTATTTGTTAGAAGATAAGAAACTCATTAGTTCAATAATAAGAATTCTTTTTTTCTTTCTTCTCTGTAAACTCAGTTCTTCTTCTTCTCTGCACTTGATTTCTTTGATCAATTCATTGAATCGTGTTGTAAGCAAACATGGTATTAGAGCAGCAGCATTCAGCATCTTCTGCTACTCCTCGAAGAAGCTTTGAGGTTGGTCAAAGCTCTGGTAATGATGGATCGAAGTTTATTTCACCAATGAAACTCAAGCTCAATGTGAAATTGAGTCATAACAATTATATGTTGTGGAGACAACAGGTCCTTGCGGCAATTGGAGGCAATCATCTTTCTAGTTTTATAGATTAGTCGATTGCTTCTCCAAATCTTCAAAATGCAGATGTATCTTTAAATGATGCATATCTCGATTGGAAGCAACAAGATCAAATTTTTACTGTGTTGGATCCTATCATCCATCAGCCAAGAACTCCTACCAGAGTTGGTTGGATGTTCAACAACAGCTGAAGCTTGGAGAAATGTTGAGCTCCTATTTGCCTCACAGTCTAAGGCAAGCTTGATGCAACTCAAGTTACAATTACAAAACTCTGAAGAAAGGTGGTTTGTCAATGCCAGACTGTGATGAAGAAGAAAAGTGTGATCGATTATCTGAATTTTGCAGGATATTTTATGAAAGATGATGACAAGATTATGTTTGTATTGAGTGGTTTAGGTCCAGAGTACGACATTTTTGTGTTTTCAATTACTTCAATGCCTCAGTGTTATACTTTGCCAAAAATAATAGCATTACTTTTGGCTCATGAGGCTATATAGACTTGAACAACATTCTCAAGTGGAATCTATTAGTGCTAATCTAGTTTAGAACAAGAAATGAGGTATGGACAATAATCAGCCTACAACAAACAACAACAATGGAGGAGGATGTTCTGGTAAAAATGGTGGAAGAAGAGGCAGAGGAAGATTCAAGAACAATAACAACAATCGACCACCTTGTCAGATCTGCCATAAGCTTGGACATGGGGCACTAAGGTGCTACTATAGGGTTGATCAAACCTATCAGCCTCAAATGACTAATCGACCTACTGCTGGTGTAAACAACTGTCAAAGAAGCATGGCTTCCATGATTACAGCACTTAAAACTGTTGCAGACATGGCTCAGTACCCCGATAGTGGTGCTACAGGCCATTGCACACTAGATGAAGGAAATCTTTTGAACAAGAATGACTATAAAGGGAAAGAGAAAATCTATGTTGGTAATGGTACTGGTCTAACCATTTCTTCTATAGGTTCTAATATTGTTGTCTATGATAAACACACTTTCTTGCTGAAAAACATCTTACATATACCTCAAACTAAGAATTTGTTGAGTGTGTCTAAGTTTGTGGGGGATAATAGAGTATTCTTTGAGTTTCATACTGACTACTGTCTTGTGAAGGATCAAGATACGAAGAGTGTGTTTCTTCAAGGTGTCCTTAGGAATGGACTCTTATGTGTTCCAGCTGCCTCTGCAATCTGCAACACCCTTATCTGATTCAAATGCATCTTCATCAGTTCAACCTTTGTCAAGAACTCGGACTGTTTCTCCTGTCTCACACTGAAATGTGGTACTTTCTCAATCTTCTTGTTGCACTGCTGCTTCTGCTTGTACTCCTGCTTTTTCAAATTTTACTCAAGAATTTTCTGATAACAGCTACAATGCGTCTCTTTTTGGCATCAAAGACTTGGCCCAGCATCCTCTGTTGTTGTAAGATCTGTTTTGAATAAGTGCAATGTTTCCATTCCAAAATCTGCTACTTATGTGTGTCATCCATGTGAACTCAACAAATCTCAGAAACAACCCTTTCACTTGTCTTCTGCTGTGTATCGCACACCTCTGGAACTAGTAGTAAGTGATGTTTGGGGACCAACCCCTTTTATTTCATCAAATGGTTACAGATATTATGTCAATTTTTTAGATGCTTACAATAGATATACTTGGTTGTTCCCAATTCACTCAAAGGATGAGGTCTCCAAAGTTTTCATTCAATTCAAAACTCAGGTTGAAACCTATTTTTCTTATAAAATTAAGGTTCTATAGACTGATCATGGTAAAGAATTTCTGGATTGAAATCTTTTCTACTTGCTAATGGTATTCAATTGAGACATAGTTGTCCCTACACCCATGAACAAAATGGACTTATAGAAAAGAAACACAGGAATGTTGTAGAGATAGGGCTTAGTTTCTTGGCAAAAGCATCTTTACCACTCAAGTACTGGGATTTGGCTGTGATCCAAACTATACTGAGTTGAAAGTTTTAGGGTGTTTAGTGTATCCATATTTGAGGCCTTATCAAAGACATAGAATGGAGTATAGGAGCTCTGCTTGTACGTTCCTTGGTTACTGTCATGACCCACTATCTGTGACGTCACGACTGGCACGGAATCTCGGGTATATCCTCTCTCGATACACCTGACATTCCGTCAACCTTCTACTAACAAACCATATTCCCCAAACTTATATCAAGACATATGGAAATAATCAAATCATTAATGTAAAAACATACACAAATGAAAACCATATTTCTTTTTTTCTAAGTCCACAATGTCAAATATACAAAATAATACTTAACCATGATTACAACTCATCTAAGTGTTAAGTATAAGTATTAGGTTACATAATATAATTTATCGAAATAAATGCGGAAAAGTACCAACACCACGTCACAAAATGTCAGAAAATGTCTCGCAGCTAAGCTTTTCCCTTCCTCAAAGGATAAGAGTGAGGAGTGAGCTACAGCAAGCTCAGTAAATGTTTTCTACAAGTATAAACATATATATGCATTTAAGCAAAAAAATTCAAAGCAGTTTAAATATCATGAATATAATCAAGGTTACATACATGTTCAATATAATGCATCATGTCATATCAAGATAATGCATATTATTTATGACATGCTCATGCAATCCTAAACACCTCCTACGTAAGAATTAATACAAGAGCCTGAGTGCGCGACACTCATCGACTTCTTACCCGTATTCTATTAGAATTTCTAGGATTGTATGAACCATAAGATTCGCCCACCAAGACAAATACTATGCCTAGGCAAATCCTAACATACACTGTAACACCCTGTAATTTTAATTAAATACATACGTTGAAGTACGCGTATATCGAGATGTATAATACACGTATAAGTACATTTAAAGTCATGTGTACATGTGTCAAATGAACTTCAAAATGTCAAAAGTGAGTTCGGAATGTGCTTTTAAATAGAAATCGATTTACAACACGTGTATGCCTCATGTGGATTGAGTGTATAGAAGAAGAGGAGGAATAAAAATACATTACTGTTCATTTGCGGGGGTATTGTTCACCGAACAGTATCGTAAACAGTACTAATATGGAAAAAAGACAAAAAAAAATAAAAAAATAAAAGAAGAGAGAGAAGAAATGAGTTGCTGAATGAAAGAAAGAAAAAAGCACAGAGAGAAGAACGGACGGAACGAAAGAAGGGAAGAGAGGAAAAAGAGGGAGAAACGCGAGATTCGTACGAAATCGGGACCCGTGGTAAGCGATTTTCACTCTATTTCTTTGCGAAATTAATATCTAAGCTAGATGTAACGATTCTAGCGGAGTAAATTTTACTGTGGGAGCCGTTTTACGGCGTTTCAAAAATTGGGGTTTTGACCCAACGTGAATGAAAATCCGCTAAGAAGGTTGGAAAACACTCCCTGGACTGTCGGGACCCCGAATATGTGGTTAGACTGAATTTTTGTATTCAGTTGGAACTTTTATGGCTGTTGGAAGTTAGAGAGTAGATTGGAGATCATTCCCAATGAAACTCCAGTTTAAGGCTACATAATGGTAGAATGGACTGTTGCGAGTCCATCGATGCTAAGTTCATGATTTTTGGAGACCGTTTGACAATTTTAGTACAATTTACATGTTTTCAATGAATAGTGACGACATGAACAGTTACGTGAATAGTACTATGATCATATCCAGTGAATAAAATGGAATTAGAATCCAATGAAACTCCGGTTTGAGATCATAGAATCGTAGAGAACTAAATTCCGGACGTTTCGATGTTAAGAACATGATTTGTGGATATGACATATGTTTTCATATGTATTTTCATGGTGAAATAACCCCATCTTAGCTGGTTATGGTTCATTTCAGTGTTTACATTGAGAGCTTAAGTGCATAGATAAATGCTCTTGCGGACGCATTTTGACGGACGTTTATTGTTGCTCGATTTGACTTAGAAACCCAGTGTAACCACTGTGAGTATAGTTTTCTTGATTTGGTTCTTGTATGACATTGTACACATATAAACTGTTTGATTGTATCCATGTTTATGTAATGCATTGAGTTTTAGTGATCATGCAAACTGCTTTTAGAAATTTGAGCTTATACTAATGTCATTTCGTTAGGAATTAGACCCGGATGAGGTTTTGCGAGTCCTCATTGTCGGTAGGTCTGTCCTAACAAGGGTTGCGATCCTTGAAATGACTGTGAATTGGGTAATGAGAGGGAGATTGTAAAATATTTATGAATGAGCATCAACTATATATTGTGTGCACGTATATTATTTTGATGAATGGTGCATATGTGCTTTTGAAATGTTTTAAATCGATTTGATATGCCATGTTTCCTAAAATGCATGCGATTGTCATGTCAAGAACTATATTCTCTGAGTTGTTGTTTGCTCACCCCATTTCCTCCAATATTTCAGGTATTGAGTCAAAGGGAAAAGGAAAAACTCGTGAGTGATAATCACGTGAGCCTTCGTCTGGTATGTGTATGTATGCTTGTAGGAAATAGATTATATTTTTGTTATTTTGATATGTATACTTATCACACATTATATATATATATATATATGTATGTATTATCATCTAGATGGGATGTGTGGGCATATATATAGCTTAATATATTGGATGATGAAATGAAAATTTGATGTGTGAATGAATGGAATGATTATAGATATCTATATTGGATTTGATTTGTGATATCTCAGGAAAAACAAAAGTGAAACGTCCATTTTATGGGGAGGTGTAGTCAAAAATTTGGAAATTGTGGGAATTATTGTGAATGTCTGTTGAGGCTGACAGTGTATTGTATACTGTATTGGGTATGTACAGTGTATAATACATTGTGTTGGTCATAACGTCAGCCTTCAGGGGCGTCGTGACAATATTGGTATCAGAGCTTTAGGTTTAAAATCCTTAAAAAGATAAAAGCTTTAATGATATTATTATTGTTTGTATGGGTATACATATGGGTAGTCCTATTATGTTGAGCCTAATCTAATATGTTATCTTGACTGAGAATTACCTGTGTCGGTGAATTTCAGATTTGGAAACGAATAGTCAAGAGTAACAATGGAAATTGTTGATCAAGAAAGGATCAGAAGGCTGAAAGAAAAAGAACTAGATGTAATCCAGTGAGAATAAATTATATAGCTTATATATGGCTAGTAACTACCCAACAACAACGAAATGCACAGCTTATGAGCTTGTGGCAAAGTTGTAATGTAAGAAAGACAGAGGCTTGAACCATTGATAGCTCCCAATTTGAGTGCCAATGGTGTGGGTACTTCTGTAAACCATCTTCGAGAATGATTAAGTCTCTGAAAATGATAAAGCAAGTTAGCTAAGTTTAAGCTAACTGATGATAAGAGATAAGAGAAAATTGGGTTAAGGACTCTGAGATGATTTAGGCATGAGATTAATTAAAAAAGCTATTTTATAAGGGCTTCTATCATCATGCGAAAATTGCTTTAAGGCATGAAAAAGTTTATTTTGTTAAAATGTAGTGACATGCCTAACCATAAAGACAAACATGACTTAAATAGACTGGTATAGTTTATTTTTGGAATGATCACTACGGATACTCTGAGAATAATAAGGATCTAGAATAAATTTTGGGATCCTATACTGCAGGTTTGATAATTGTTGGGTTATAACTATATGCACAAGTTGTGGGGCAACCTATAAATTTTGGGTTAGCCAAAGCTGTGGTGAAATTGTTAACCCAAGCAATATTAGTGATATAGCTTGTACCGCCTTTTGAAGCTGAGTCATCAACACCAGTGTTAGGTAAAAGGAAACATAAGTAATGTAAGGAAATGTTGGGGCAATAATATGAATTTCAACATAAGTGAAACATTGAGTAAGGTTGAGATTTTGGCAATATTAGTGACTCTAATGTTGTTAGTACCTGACCCAATAAAAATGGGAAAAGGGAATTGATGTTAACGAATTATGAAAACCAGAAGTGGTTTCCATTGCCTGAGCAGGAGTCACAGACTGAGTAAATTGTATCTCGACCTATGATTGTCTATTATCAAAAAGACACGGAAGGTGTTAATCTCCAGTTAGTAGATATGGAATGCCCCAATATTATTATCAATGTGACTCCACCAGAGTTTAGAGAATAAATGAAAGTAAATACAAGACCAGATTCAAAGAGTAGTAAGACGTTAATAACAGGTATGATCAACATTTTGTTATTGTGTATATTCTGATGTATTGTTGGATCTACCTGGTCCTTTATCTCTGGTGAGATGGTAGACAGATTGTATTATCTTCTGTTATAATAATGCATCATTGATTGCGAGTATGCCTACAGGAGAAAGCATCTACCTTGATATGGTTAGCAAATACTATGTGGAATAATTATGAGGATTTAAGGTGTAGGTAAATGTGTTAATAAGCAAAAGATTTATTATCCTTGATATGCCACCTTGGAGAGCATTTGTGCTAATATGGAAACAAGGTATAGTGAAATATGTTTAAGTATGAATTACTGTTAACTGAGCAGGGTAACAATAAATAATGAATATCCTTTACCATGGATAAATGGTCGAATTCGATTAACTAAATGGAGCCAAATTTTCTTTAAGATCATTTTGAGATCTAGGCACCATCAATTAAGAATTCGAGAAAATGATGTAATGCAAACTATGTTAAAACAAGGTATGGATATTATGAAATTTTGGTAACCTTGCTTAATGTGTCAATCACGTTTATAGGATTGATGCAGTGGGAATATGAACCATATCTTGATTATTACATAGTCTTCGATGATGATATATGCAATTGTCCCAAGAAATGAGAGGAGCATGAATAGCACATCGGCATTATCTTGTGGTCACTGAGAGAGCACCAATTGAGTGCCAAGTTCGGTGAATATGAATTTTGAATATAATTGAGATAAGAATTTTTGGACCACGTGACTAGTTTAAATAGTATCTTTAAGGATGCTGGGCAGGTCAAAGTGATCATAGTACTGTTAAAACTGATTTTAATGATGAAAATCAGAAGTTTTTAGTAGTAGTTGTATGTTATAGAAAGTGCGTGGAAAGATCCTTGAAGCTATATGTTCCACTCACGAAACTAAACCAGATGAATACTATATAATGTGTGGACCGTTGTGCATGGGGAAACTCTCACAGTATTACATGTTATTACTATTTCCAGAACCTGGAAGTAATTGTGATTGATGCATATCACGTCCAGATCAGGATTTTGCATTGATACAAAAGGATAGGTTAATTACTTGTGTCTCCAGATATGTGGTAGTGCACGAGAATAACTATCTTAAGAGTGAATAGAACTTAGTTGGTACTTATGTTGAAGTGATGAGAGCATTGCCTCTATAATAAAAAGGTCACATTATCTTCAGATTTTAAGAGTCTGAAGTACTTATTTGAACGGAAAGAAACTGAATATGAGGTAATAAATGTGGCAAGAATTCCCTAAGGATTTGATTTTATATTGAATTATTATCCTGGGAAAGGCCAATATGTTGCTGAGGCATTGAGCAGGAAACATGCTAAAACTGGAGTAGTAACTATCAGTGAGCCATAAATGGAGATTGTTTGTGAGTGAGAGTTACAGTTATGAGTGTAGTCTCTTTTACTCCATGTGTTGATATTTGTGCTCGAATGCATGTTCAGCTGATTGATACTCATATTCAGAGCGTAAGAGTTATGATGAGACGAGTATGATATCCGTATGAAAGATGATGGAAGTGGTACTATGGATTGTGTTAAATGAAGATGGGATTCAAATGGTATCTTATGGGTTATGGGTAGAAATGATACCATTTGGATAACCATTAGTAGACTGATACGTCTATGTATTTTTCCAATGAACACCAGAATTCTATTGATAGACTGAGCAGATTGTATATGTGTGAGATAGGGAGATTTTATGGGAGTACTCAGATATTTGTCATGTCGGATTAAGATCCGAAGATTGTGTCGAGATCTCATATATAATGCAGACTTGATTTGCTACTCATCTCCTTCTCAGTGTGATATTTTACTCTCAGACTGGTTGACAGACTGAGAGAGTGACTTTGATGCTTGCGAGCATGCTCGGGTCTGGTATACTTGAATTTTGGTGGAAGTTGGAAGGATTATTTTATTTGTGTAAACATAATAGCATAATGATGGCACTCTAAAGGTTTATAGTAAGCCGATCTCCAACTTGTTGATTTGAAAGTATGGAGTTATTGTTATTGGTGCCAGAGGATATGAGTAAATACATAAGGTTGGTATATCGGCCTTGGAATTTATTGTGGCTGACTCAGTTTTGTTAAGGGTCTTACCACAGAAAGGCCAAATGAGATTTGGGATAAAAAGAAAGCTCGCACCGCGATTTGTTGGACCAGTAGAGATCCTTGATAGGATAGGTCCATTGGCTTACCGATTTGCTCTACTGTCACCGTTGATAGGTGTCCCTAATATTTTCTATCTATTGATGTTGAGGAAATATCATTCGGATTCCATATATGTGATGAATATAACTCAACTCTAAGTTGGGGAGGATACCACATATCAAGAAGAGCAAACATGGGAGCTGAATTATAACATGCGAGAGCTGTTTTCTGGGATTGAGTCTCACTTGAGGAATATTCCTTGATTCTAAATTCCGACGACGAAATTTCTTAAGTTGGGGAGATTGTAACACCCCGTAATTCTAATTAAATACATACGTTGAAGCACGCGTATATCGAGATGTATAATACACGTATAAGTACATTTAAAGTCATGTGTACATGTGTCAAATGAACTTCAAAATGTCAAAAGTGAGTCCGGAATGTGCCTTTAAATAGAAATCGATTTACAACACGTGTATGCCTCATGTGGATTGAGTGTATATAAGAAGAGGAGGAATAAAAATACATTACTGTTCATTTGCGGGTACTGTTCACCGAACAGTACCGTGAACAGTACTCATATGGAAAGAAGACAAAAAAAATAAATAAATAAATAAAAGAAGAGAGAGAAGAAATGAGTTGCTGAATGAAAGAAAAAAAAAACAGAGAGAAGAACGGACAGAACGAAAGAAGGGAAGAGAGGAAAAAGAGGGAGAAACGCGAGATTCGCACGAATTCGGGACCCGCAGTAAGCGATTTTCACTCTATTTCTTTGCGAAATTAATATCTAAGCTAGATGTAACGATTCTAGCGGAGTAAATTTTACTGTGGGAGTCGTTTTACGGCGTTTCAAAAATTGGGATTTTCACCCAACGTGAATAAAAATCCGCTAAGAAGGTTGGAAAACACTCCCTGGACTGTCGGGACCCTGAATATGTGGTTAGATTGAATTTTTGTGTTCATTTGGAACTTTTATGGCTGTTGGAAGTTAGAGTGTAGATTGGAGACCATTCCCAATGAAACTCCAATTTAAGACTATAGAATGGTAGAATGGACTGTTGCGAGTTCATCGATGCTAAGTTCATGATTTTTGGAGACCGTTTGACAATTTTAGTACAATTTACATGTTTCCAATGAATAGTGACGACGTGAACAGTTACGTGAATAGTACTATGATCATATCCAGTGAATAAAATGGAATTAGAATCCAATGAAACTCCGGTTTGAGATCATAGAATCGTAGAGAACTAAATTCCGGACGTTTCGATGTTAAGAACATGATTTGTGGATATGACATATGTTTTCATATGTATTTTCATGGTGAAATAACCTCATCTTAGCTGGTTATGGTTCATTTCAGTGTTTACATTGAGAGCTTAAGTGCATAGATAAATGCTCTTGCGGACGCATTTTGACGGACGTTTATTGTTGCTCGATTTGACTTAGAAACCCCGTGTAACCACTGTGAGTATAGTTTTCTTGATTTGGTTCTTGTATGACATTGTACACATATAAACTGTTTGATTGTATGCATGTTTATGTAACGCATTGAGTTTTAGTGATCATGCAAACTGCTTTTAGAAATTGGAGCTTATATTAATGTCATTTCGTTAGGAATTAGACTCGGATGAGGTTTTGCGAGTCCTCATAGTCGGTAGGTCTGTCCTAACAAGGGTTGCGATCCTTGAAATGACTGTGAATTGGGTAATGAGGGGGAGATTGTAAAATATTTATGAATGAGCATCAACTATATATTGTGTGCACGTATATTATTTTGATGAATGGTGCATATGTGCTTTTGAAATGTTTTAAATCGATTTGATATGCCATGTTTCCTAAAATGCATGTGATTGTCATGTCAAGAACTATATTCACTGAGCTGTTGTTTACTCACCCCATTTCCTCCAATATTTCAGGTAGTGAGTCGAAGGGAAAAGGAAAAATTCGTGAGTGATAATCACGTGAGCCTTCGTATGGTATGTGTACGTATGCTTGGAGGAAATAGATTATATTTTTGTTATTTTGATATGTATACTTATCACACATTATATATATATATATATATATATATATATGTATTATCATATAGATGGGATGTGTGGGCATATATATAGCTTAATATATTGGATGATGAAATGAAAATTTGATGTGTGAATGAATGGAATGATTATAAATATCTATATTGGATTTGATTTGTGATATCTCAGGAAAAACGAAAGTGAAACGTCCATTTTATGGGGAGGTGTAGTCAAAATTTTGGAAATTGTGGGAATTATTGTGAATGTCCGTTGAGGCTGACAGTGTATTGTAATACTGTATTGGGTATGTACAGTGTATAATACATTGTGCTGGTCATGACGTCAGCCTACGTCAGGGGCGTCGTGACATATACAACCCATAAAATCCTTTATCAGGTCCACAATTAAGGATCATCACGAGATTCAACGAAGAAAATCTCAGCTAAGAGACTCAACCCAATTGCAACCCTATTAGACTATGCTCAAATACATTTCATGGAACATTTAAGTCATGCGTACTATATTAGGTAAGCATTTAAAATCATTCTCTACTACAATGCCACATATAGAAGACAACAAGTAAGGAAACACTCACTCTTGATTCGCTAGACCTAGCCAATCCAATTTGATCCAATAAAGCACTAGGATGACCACAATCACCTCAAACACTTCAAATCCCCAATTGGCCTACTTGGGTTACTCAAATCAATTCAAATCCCTACATGAAACATGGTTTATACACATTACTCAAAATCGGTCCATAAGTGTGTTAAACAACCATGTTTAAACCCAATTTCATAACCAATTAAGTTCCTAAAATGATTATACCCATAAGTCAATTTTCATATTGCCCAATTCAATCATTTAATACCAATTTAAACTATACATAACCCAAATTGAATGCAATAGGTTGATCCCCCTTGTTACAAACACTATAATACATGACATTCAATTATATTAAGGGTCAATTTGACTAACTATCAAGTCAATTTCATCAATTGACTAAGTCCGATTCAAAATCCCCACTTAGGGCAAAATTCCCAAATTATATGGAAATCACCAAATCACATGGATATCACCAAATTACATGGCCTAGGCCAAAATTACTCCACAATAGGGTTTCCATTAATCAAAATCAGTAAATTAGAGTGTCATACCACCACATTTACCCATGCATTCCATACAAATCACATGCAATTTGAAATAGGAAACCCTAAGTCAAAATCTTAGTTTAGATCAAATCCATGAAACCCCGCCAATTTCTTGTTAGAAATTGGGGGTTTTACCATTTATAGACTCCCAACACACTTTAGATTAACATATCTTAATTCCAAGACCTAAGTCCACAATTGGTTTTCCACCACCCTCCTTAAATTTCGGGATTTATGGATGAAAAACACTCATTAGGTGTTGATTAAGGTTAGGGAAGGTCATTAGCATAACAAACAAGTATAAAATGGCCTAAACAAATAAACCCTAGGTCAAGGACCCTTAAAATCCGGGATTCATAGAAACCCTAGGTCGAAAATCAGTTTGCATGCATGAAGGAAAGTGATAGAAGGAAGAAAAATGAGATAGAATGTGGGAGATTTGATTACCTTGGGTGATTTTTGGGCAAAAATCACCAAAAAACCCTAACTTCTCTCCCTTTTCTCCTTTCCCCTTCTTTTTCTCCTCTCCAAGCTCTTTAAACTCTTTTCTAAGTGAAAATGAGCAAGTGAGCTAAAAAAAATGAGTTGGCTGCTTTTATAGAAAAATTTTGGGCCCACATGAAAAAAATACACTTAAATAAAAGGAACAATTTTCCTGCTGCAATTACTTGCAATTAGATAATTAATTTCTTGCAAACAACTCACTAATTTAACATCTTAACACTTTTTCAAAGTTTTATGAGTCAATTACCTGGTAAAATTTCAGCTCAATCAAACGGTGGAATTGTGAGATCCAACTGTTTGATCAAAACTGCGCAAGAAAATTCGCAAATATGAGAAATAATGTTTGGAGTCTTATACCTCACAGTAGACAACTCCGATCAAGATCTTTACCGTTCATATTGAAGATCTATCATATGAGAATAAGCTGACAAAATTTCAGCCCAATCGAACCACGGATCTAGGAAATCAAATAATTCATGCAATCGGTGACAAAAATTTCTTCCTCCATGGAGCGAGCTCCACTAATCCAAAACACCGTTTTCGACATGTTTCGTCGCCGAACGGGTCTCCGATCATTCCGAGACTTTACGCACACATTAAACAACTTAAAAACATGCAAAGACACTCGAACCAACATGGGTCGAGCATCAAATACGTATACGCATACGTGTACGGGTACTCTACGGGTCAAAATGACGTCATCCTAAGGTACGGGCGTTACAGTTACTGTACCCAACATAAAGGGTATAAGTGCTTACATGAAGATGGGAGAATCTTTGTTGTACACCATGTTGTCTTCCATGAGACTATTTTGCCTTATGTCAACAAGACCGTTGTGGTTTCATCTTCTCCATCATCCACTCCTACTTCTCTATTTCCTCCAGTTACTTTTTCAGCATTACCTAGTAAGACATCATTCTCTCATGCTACTAAGGATGTTAATACTTATGGTGTTGCTAAGTGTGTTTTACCAGTTAGTGTGTCACCTGTTTCTGAGAGTCACAATATAAATTAAATTGTGCCTGCTCATTCTAATGACACTACTAATACTGATGTCACCACTTCCTATGTGTTTTTTGTTCCTCCTACAACTAATTCACATTCTATGACTACTCGAACCAATGTAGGCATTTTCAAACCCAAAGCTTGGATTACTCAACTAGATGAATCTGAACCAACTAGTGTTAAACTGGCTCTTGCTCATTCTTCTTGGTTTCTGGCTATGCAAGAGGAGTTCAAGGCCATACAACAAAATCACACATGGGCCCTAGTATCTCCACCTCCTGGTCAAAGAATTGTAAGTTGCAAATGGGTTTTCAAAATCAAGAGGAATCCAAATGGCTCTCTACTCAAACATAAGGCACGGTTGGTAGCTAAAGGGTGCTATCAAATTGAAGGCTTCGACTTCTCATAAACCTTTATCCATGTAGTTAAACCAACCACAATTTGTGTTATACTCTTTATTGATGTTACAAATGGCTAGTCCTTACGCCAATTGGATATCAATAATGTCTTTCTCAATGGGGTACTTGAAGAGGATGTATACATGAATCAACCACTTGGCTTTGAAGACTCCACTAATCCTCACCTAGTATGCAAGCTTCATAAGTCTTTGTATGGTTTGAAACAGGCGTTGAGAGCCTGGTTTGACAAGTTTAAACTGGCTCTTACTCAATTTGGGTTTGTTGGGTGTAAATCATATCAGTCTCTGTTTTGTAAGTTCAATGGACAACATCCATTGTTCCTTTTTGGTATATGTGGATGATATTATCATCACAGGTTCTAGTTCTTCTGCAATTGACGGCTTGGTTTTTTAGCTCAGTCACTCATTTGCCCTTAAGAATCTAGGATCTCTACATTACTTCTTGGGAATTGAGGTTATTCCCACTCCTCGGCGTCTAAACTTGTCTCTACATAAGTCATGATCTGTTGCAACACACTAGCATGGTGGGGGCTAAGTCCTATCCCTCTCCTATGGTAACTACTAATGGCAGCTATCTGTCTGCTTATCAAGGTGATCGATTAGATAATGCTTTTGAGTATAGGTTCATGGTTGGAGCATTGCAATATGTTACAATTACCAGGTCGGATATTGCCTATTCTGTCAATAGTGCCTGTCAATTTATGCAAATTCCATTGACAGATCATCGGAAGGCTGTGAAATGTATTTTGATACCTCAAAGGAATTTCATATCTTATGGTCTTCACATTACAAGTCATCTAAAACTCCCAGCTCTCAACTCATTGGATTTTCTTATGCAGATTGGGCATTTAATTATGATGATCGCAAGTCCACTTCAGGCACATGTGTGTTTTTTGGTTCGGATTTAGTTGCTTAGAGTGCGAAAAAACAACATACAATATCTTGGTCCTCCACTGAAGCTGAATACCGCAACTTAGCTTCATTGATGGTTGAACTTTCATGGCTCAAGTCCTTGCTTCAAGAGCTATGTTTTCCTCAACCACATCTTCCTGTCATCTTGTGTGATAATCAAAGTGCAATAGCTATGACTCACAATCCAGTTCTACATGCTAGGACTAAGCATGTTGAGTTGGACTTATAGCTCAAAAGCAATTGTTGATAAATCATGTTGCCCTTCTAGATCAGGTTGCAGACGTCTTCACGAAAGCTCTCTCCACTCCCAGGTTCCAGTTACTAAGTGACAAGCTCATTGTGTCTTCTTCCCTATTGAGCTTGAGAGGGGATGTTAGAGTTAAGTAATTGTCGTGGTGGATTAGTTATTCTAGTTAAATAACTCAGCTTCAACTCACTTAGGTGGTTAGTAAGTTAGCAGTTAGTTGGAGTTGTTATGATGTGGTCCAATAGTTGAATGCCATGTGTATTGAAGGTTGTTAAGTTGTTAAGAGGAGCATGCAATATCCCGTACTTTTAGTCAATGTATTTGGTTGACGAATACGTACATTGAGGGGTATAATACACGTATGTGTACGTAGAAATCATGTGTACATGTGTCAAATGGACTTGAGGATGTTAAAAATGAGTCCAGAACATATCTTTATATAGAAATTGACATATAAAATGTGTATTTTTGATAAGTATTGAGCGTATAATAAACGAAAAATGAAGAAAATAAATAGTGATATAATTTAAAATTAAAAAAAAGGGTTACCGTTTATTTGTGAGTACTGTTCATAAAACAATATCGTGAACATTAAACGCAAAGGAATCGTAATTTATTTTTTTGTCTAATTTTCACCGTAAAAAAATTCATAATTTTCATTGTCGTCTTTCGATTTTCATTCTAGTCGAAGGGAAAGAGGAAGAAAAAAAGGAATTTTTAACATTTCTACGCCAAATCGACACCTAAGTCAGTATTTTTCACTCTATTTCTTCATTAAATTGATATTTAACCTAGGTGTAGCGATTCTATCGGAATAATTTTTGCTACGGTGTTTTTGAAATTGGGGTTTTGACCCAACTTGAATAAAAATTTGCTCGAAAGGTTGAAAAACACCTCCTAGACTGTAAAAGGCTTGAATATGTGGTTAGACTTAATTTATTTGTTCATTTGAAATTTTTATAACTGTTGGAAGTTAGATTTGATATTGAAGACCTTTTGAACCCTATTAAAACCAGATGAAACTCTGGTTTGAGACTGTAGAAAGATAGACCTACTAATTTTCGGACATTTCGATGTTAAGATCATGATTTTTGGATATGATTTGTTATTTTTAGTAACTAAATATATTGTTTTAGTGAGTAAAATTGACTTTGGTGAACCCCGCGAACTTGTAAAACCTCAGGAAAATACCTGTTGAAGGTAGTAAAATGGTAGTAGGACTGATTTTATACATGTCGATGTGGATAGAATAATTTTAGGTATGCCCTACATTTTTAATAAAATTGATATATGTTTTCAGTAGAAAATTAAAATTGAAAAATAGTGAAAATATGAATTAGAAATCTATTTTCACTATTTCTTCTTGTGAAAATATCTTGATTGACCGTAGAAACGATATAATATCGTTTTCAACTGCTTATGAGTCCTCATTTCAATTGAATTTAAATTCATGGAATGTGTATAATATTTTTCAGGTTACTAAAGTAAGAATTAGTGGTGAATAAGCAAGACTTGGATCAAATGGAATGTATTTGAATAAATAATACAAGTAAGTAGAATTAAGTCAAATAGATTCGAATTATACATGAATTGTAAAAGTTTATTGGTGATTTGAAGTGAGTTGAAAAATTAAATATGTAAATGAAAACTGAGTATTTACGCATGAAATAGAAATGAATAAATGAAATTGAATTATAGAATGGTTATGACAGGTTGAGTTAGTTGGATTTCAATTGGAACTGGACTCGAAAGCAGCGGTGGTTGTATTTAAGTTGGAAAGTCTTGTATTGTAAGTATATTTCTCGATTTTGGCTCTTGTATGACATTGTATTGATATGAAATGTTTAACTGTAGGCATGTTTTGTATATAAATGCATTGTGTTTTATTGATCATTTATAAAAGATTTTGGCATTGGAGTATGCGAGACGTGCGAAGACAGATCGCATATGATATCATTTCGTTAGGAAATAGTCTCGGATGAGTGTTATGCATAACCTCATTGTCAATAGGACTGTCCTAACAAGGATTTTAGATCCTTGAAATGATTGTGAATTGGGTAATGGGAGGTTGTGGCTACCTTGTAGCGACCATACAAGGGTTAGACCCGCTCTATTACCTTGAAGGAGGGAAATTGTGGATTTCGATGAAAACTCTGCATTGTTTTATTGCACAAGCATAAACTTTAAATTGCTGGCATATATGTTATCTTTGTTGAATAATGCATGTATGTTTCATAAATGTTTTGAATGACTTTAAATGTCATAATTCCCTAAATGCATATGATTGTCATACCAAGATATATATTCACTGAGCTTGTTGCGTGCTCACTTCATTCCCTCCAATATTTTAAGTACAAAATCGAAAGAAAAAGGGAAAGCTAGAGAGTGACTGACACTTGATCCAGATCCCTATCTTGTTTATGTATGTATGCTTGGAGGAATGACTTATACACATTTTATTTTGCTATGTATAATTAATGCATGACTATGTATATAATATCACATAAATGGGATGGGTTGTATAGTAATGGATTATAGTTGAATATGTTGGTTTGTGAAATACTCGGTGATGGTGTATATAATTGTGTGTGATTGAATGGTAGATAGAATGGTTGGAATGGTTGGAATGGTTAGATGCATACATGAGCTAAATGAATGAATGAGATGAATATTGTAGATGATTATATATATATATATGTATGTATTGAATTTAATTTGTGGTATATCAGAAAAAATATGAGATGTCCAAATTTATAGGGACATGTCAAAATTTTTTGAAAATTTTGTGAAATTATGTTTGAGGCTCACAGTGTATTGTATACTTTATACAAGATATATATAGTGTATAATATATTATACTGGTCATGACTCAGCCTACGTCAAGGGAGTTGTGACAGAGCATTTATATATACCTGTCCATAACAACATTAGAATTATCTATTAGAAGAGAAGAAACTCATTAGTTATGTAATAAGAATTCTCTTTTTCTTTCTTCTCTGTAAACTCTGTTCTTCATTGGCTTCTCTGTTCTTGATTTCTTTGTAAAAAAATATTGAACTGCTCATTTACTAATATTATGCGTACAAAACATGCCTGACAGTAATTTTTTTGAGCCAACTATAACATCATTCGTTGTAAACTTGTAATTATCGCAAAAGAGACAAAACTTCTTAATGACATTTAGCATTAATAAATAACCATTACCATGTGATTGAAAGTTGATATTTCAAATATTTTTTAATCCTTAATTTGTTATATATGTTTGAGTCAATCCTAGGGTGCTATTTATAATATTTCATGTATGTTTCATGTCTTACACGTGGACATAGGTCATAGTACGTCTTTTTTGGCGGACCCTGCGGGGGTCCGCCAAAACGAGATACGCGCCACGCTTCCTGCCGCGTGGCGCGTGTCTCCTTTTGTTTCTAATTTGTTTTTTTTATTATCTTTTAGAGTACGTTTTCGCGGACCCCGTGGGGATCCATGAAAACAAGACACGCGCCACGCTTCTATTGCGTGGCGCGTCTCTTTTTTTTTTTATTTTTTTTTAACCTTTTTTATCTTTGATTTTTGTTAAAAAAAATAAAATGACGGACGTTATTATATATATAACAACTTTATTTTATTATCTTTTTTATTTTATCCATTAAATTGATGCTGAGGTTGCCAGGTGTAAAAAGTCAATAAACTATTTTTGCAAATAATATAAAGGTTGTTTGATATTGATTTGACTTTTACAAGATTGTCTAGAGCCGTGTAATTATGGAAGCGTCTATTGTAGCCAATTGAGTATCATCTTCAGAGCAATTTAGATTTCCAAAGCTGGCTTGCTCATAATCTTGCTGGCGTTAATGATTGTAATGTTGACTATGACTGGGCTTCCTACTTTACAGTTGCCGTGTGGGCTCTTTGGAAATGGAGGAATGATTTAGCTTTTCGTAATCTTCGTTTTCACTTCGAGTATAGCATGGCTTGGCTTAAAGGAAAAGTGGCTGAAATCATTCATGCTTTTCGAGCCAAAGTGGCGGTCCATGGTGCTGGACTGATAGAGAGGGTGAAGATGGTAGGCTGGTGTGCTCCCAACTATGGTTGGACTAAGCTTAATACTGATGGATGTCTTAAGAATGCTTCATCGCGAGCAGGGGGTGGCGGTCTTCTCCGTGACTATCGTGGTATGTGGTTGAGGGGGTTTGTGGCTAATATTGGTTCTTGTACTGCAACTGAAGCTGAATTATGGGCTGTTGTTCATGGCCTACGTCTTGCTTGGGAGGAGGGCCATCGTTCTATAGTTTTCGAAACAGATTCGGCTATGGTGGCTGGTTGGTTAAAAAGCAACAGTATGCCGCAGCTTAGCCTTTCCAACTTGGTAAATGATTGTAGAAGACTCCTTCAGAGATATTGGATAGTTCAAGTTGAGCACATTTACAGAGAAGGTAATAGAGCAGCAGACTATTTGGCTACTGAGGCTTTGAAGTTCAATCGGGGAGTGTGTATCTTGTCTTCCCCTCCCCGTGGGTTATTCAATATTTTGAGGGAAGATGCAACTGGGGTTACTTGGCCTAGGAGAGTTCGAGATGTAGTGTGCTAGTTATTCCTGCTGGGTATTCCCCCTCTTTTCCTTTCCAAAAAAAAAAAGCCACCTTTTGTTTAAGCACTTGTTGTTGTTAAACAAAGAATTTTATTTAAAAAAAATGTATAATTTTTTCCCTCATGGAAAGAGGTGAAATTTTGAATTCAAAAACTGTTCTAATTTCTTGGGTGGAAGCTGATGATTTACACAAATGCCAAGAAAAAATATAAAATAAGTAGAAATTAAAGATAAAATAATTAAAACAAAAATGATAAGATATTGTTCTTATGTTGGCCTAATTAACCTCCTTAAAAATAGGAGGGCCTTTCGAGTATTCTCCTTAATTTTCAACTAATCAAATGCTTCTATGTTTGCATCTCAGATACGCATTATCTCACTTATTTAACCGCTTCTAAGGCTGTGTTTGACATCGTTTTTAAATTAAGTTTTCTGTATTTTAAAATAAAAAGTGAGAAAAAAGTTATGAATGTTGTAAATATGTTGAAAATTCAAATAGTAATTACATGTACTATACATACATCTCAAGCAATATTATATCCAAGTAGAATATGTATCCAAATAATATATGTATTCAAGTGGTATATGTATCTAAGTTATATAAATACGTATGTATACGTATTTCCCATGAATTATGTAGGAACATAATTACTCATTTATATGAGAGCATAGTTACTCATTCATGTGAGAGCATAGTTACTCATCCATTTGAAAGCATAGTTATCCATCTCCACCTATAAATAGAGGAGGGATTTGAGATTATGGTGTACCAAAAATTTTCAAGTTAAAAGCTCTCTCTTGTAATCCTCCTGAGAAATTAGTATTCATCATTTGTATTGAAACAAAGTTTTAACAGTTTACAACACGTTATCAACACGAAAACTCTGCTACACAGGTAAATTTTTATGTATTTTTATCATGTTAATTTATTTAATGTATCACCGCAGTTTTTATTTTAATTTTGATTTTTGAATTCATAGCCTGAAGCTATATAGAGAAATTCATATAATATGAAGCTATACTGATATTTTATTTACATAACCTGAAGTTAAGTAGAAAAATTTATAGCCTGAAGCTATTAAAAAATAATTTTCTAGCTAAAAGTTATATTTTTCATAAGCAGAAATTATGTAATAATTTTATTTACTTATTTATTTCTCTAACATCTAATGTAACATATAATTTATATATTCTAACATCATTAACAATATTTCATGTGAAGTCACACGAGTTTTGTCCATGGGACCCACATATTTATGAATTTGTAAATTAGCCTAAAGCTAATATTATGTATTAGTACATTAACGGTGACACTAACTTTTTCTTTTATTGCTAAATAATTATTTATGATTAATTGGTTATTTTAATTATTTAATTACTTTTGAAGATTTAACATTTTGAACTATGGACAAGAAGACATAACCTGAAGTTTATGGACATCTCATGACAAAGACTCATAACCTTTTATTTAAAGGTTCATCACAATTAATTGTACTTGAAGTTCCAATATTATAATCATACGAACCTGAAGTTCATTATGATCAAATAACTAATTGCACCTGATGTTGCAATGTTAAAATTTTATGAGATAAATTATATATTTGAAGAAGACATATTTGAAAAGAAAATTATCTCGAAAGTGCTCTCGAAGTAACAATACAATGAAAAAGAGGTTGAATTTAAAATATATTTATAGCTCCAGAAGAGTGAATATGATGTTGTAAAAATGAAGCAAAATAATGACATTTTTACAATGTGCCTGTAGATCCAAAAGATCTTGGTTGATTTTAAAGATATTTAAAAGGATAAATATCAAATATTCAAAGAATATATTTATATTGCCTAATTGGTTATTTGGAAATATTTAGAAAGGTGTATTACTTGAATTTCTTGCTTATTAAATTATGAGGTCAATTGAAAGGATATTGTGATCAGGAACTGGAAGTTCTTTGACACAATATATTTATTATATTTTGGCATAACTTGTCAAGTCTCTAGGACCTCAATGATATTTTAAATAATGATATCATTTGACCAAGTTTCATTTGTTTATATGCCTACTTTATGACTAGTTGAAATATCATATAATTGCACAAATTTTTTAGATACTTTTAGAAAAGTATTAGTATAAAGTTAGATGATCACAATATTAAGTATATTCGTAACAATATTAAAAATTAAATTATTAGAATGATTATCTAATGAAATTGACAGCTACCAACAGATGACCGCCAATTAGAAAAACTTTAATCATTCAATTAGAAATAGTGCATTAAGTTTCTAAACAACTTTAGCCCTTATCATTTTGCATCTCAAAGCAAAAATGGGAAGTTCGTGTAGGCAATGCCACAAAATCGATCTGATACCCGAGGAATAGAAAGTGATCACCAATCACATCTAGAAGATGTGTTCGCCAAAAGAGTAATAGATCCAATGGTAATGGATCCTCTAATAAATACTCTAATAGATAATCTATATAATCATGGGGTGGAACGACGAATCTTAGATAAAAGAGAAAGACCGTCTATGGAAATTCGTGAGATATACACATGGTGTTGGACACAACAATAAATAAGCACATTAATGGTGCTTTGGGTCATGATCGGTAGCCCGATTATTAAGGTCATAGTACAACATGCATCCAGACAATATTTCCCATAGTATGTATTCGACAATTTTTGGCATGGACTGTAGGAGTTTGATTTACCCGTAATAGTTGTATATAGTCGTAACTAACTGTGAACCACAACTATGTCAATCCATAATAGATATATTATTAAATAAGAAGAAATACATTGATATTAAAAAAAAAAAGTTCTAATGATTTGATTTGCTCCCAAAACTTGAAGCTAGTTGGATCAAAAGTTGATCTCGCTCATCACGGAGCTTTGTGTTCTCCTACAACACACAATCAAAGTAATCTCCTAGACCAATAGCTTCTTGTTGTAGGGCAGAGTTCTCCTACCGTATCTCTATAGTCTCTCGTTGCAAATCACTAGTCTTCTGCTGAAGAATGACAGTTTCTTGATGTAATCTCTCGTTCTTCTCAATTATAGATTTCATCAAATATTCCATAAATGATATTTTATTGTCCTTATCATGAGCTTGTTCAATTAAGGTCTCTACCTCTTTTTCAAGATAGATAACTCTATGCCTAAGCTTTAATAAATTCTGTAATTCCAAGGAAAGGATATGGTATATAAAAGTCCCCTGAAAAAGAAAAAAATATACATAAATAAACCTTAGATCGAAAAAAAAGGAAAAATGTAAAAACTATGATGATTAGCTTGGAAAGTTGGGACACAGCTTTGAGTGAGTGTTCCTCAAGTGACAAAGAAAAATATTTTTCTACCTTAGCTTTAGAAATACTGATAGTATGATCATCATAATTTAGCACAGTGAAACCAGGCGAAGATTTCATGTTATCTTCCTTATTGGAAGATTTTACTACATCGGTCTGACTAGAAGATCCGATCGTAACAAAGAAAAAACTTACTTTAGGACCCCTACGAGGACGTTTTGCTCTGGCAGGTCGTTGAATCGATTTCCCTTTCTTAGCTTGCTCTAAAGAAACCGATAAAGTAGTGGTTGCAGGCATGTCGGTATTAAGATTAGAATTAGTCCCCTCTTCAGCCCTGACTCCAGTTAACAGATCCATCTTATTTTGTCTCTCACAAACCGTACCTTAGAGATGTGCCCTTCCACCGTTCAGTTTAAATAAAGAAATTACAGAGACATAAGTGTGGTTGCACATATAATACGTCATGATTCATTACCTTGAGATATGTGAAATTAAAGACACCAACAATGGAAAAAAATTATGTCAATACGACAATTGGTGTATCTTATGTTCAAAAAATTGTCACCAATAAATATAATATTGGTGACACAACGACGTGACACAAGTCATTAGAATTATAACAATTATGACATGCTATACAAAGTAAATGACAATAATTACTGTACGAAATGACATGCCGTACAAAAATAAATTACGCTGATCATCAATATTTTGCTCAATGTTATTATAGAGCAATTTTTTTCACCATTAGGGGGAGAAATAGCTAATTTCAGAAGCATAGTGCGCAAAATTGTTAAATTGCAATATAAGCTAGTGTAAGACAATCTTCCCCGCATTAGGGGGAGAAAAGAAAATGACGTGTAATTTGCTTGAGAGCCAACATAAGCCATAAACTATCGTGAACTAGAAGTTCAAATGATAAGTTAAAATGAATGATAAATTGACGTAGTCAATCATATGCAAAAGAATTTGCAAATCAGTTAACTGATATATTCATCTTTAGTCCCTGAAGGAAAATTTAGAAATGACACACCTGAAGTGTGGTTGACCTTTCAAATCAAACTACACAACTTCCCAAAAGAATAAAGTATATGCAAATGTTTGATAAATATATAAGCATTCTGAAACAAGAATGAATTGACAAATAAATATACCATAAAAGGTATACAAGTATATCTAAAAGAGATATGATTGAGAAATAAACACACCCTAAAGAGGTATGAAAATCTCCTAAAGAGATATGAATTGAAGAATAAATATTAAGAATTCTCAATCTGTTTATATTTAAATTCAATTATATTTGAAAAGTATGAAATGAAAATAATATTGCTCCTGATAATATTTTAAAGTTTACTTTTGATATTATGGGATCCAAAACATATAAGAATGTTGGCATTGAAAATGTAGAAAGGAGCAAGATCAAATATAGCTAAACTTGTTGAAAAATCGAGAGCTATCTAGACCAGAAGTCCAAATACCTAAAGAGGTAAATCATGATTAAATATTTGAGGAAATAAATTAATCCATGGATAATAATGATATACGTGAAAATCCCTGAAGGATTTATAAGTGATACTTGAAGCTTCACAATGATGATCCCTGAAAGATCTAAAAGGCATGTAGTACGTTCTACATTAATATTTATATTGATCAATATGTATATATATTCATAATTGCTATGAGTGAGCATTCCAACAATCTGCATTTTCACTTTATTCACTTTATATATTTATTTATTGTTTCATAGGCTAAGACTCCTGAAGAGTTTGTCATAATATATTTTAAAGGGGGAATTTGAGACAAAAGATTTTGGAAAATCAAGCTTTATCTCAGCCTGCAGATCAAGAATTTTTCCCAAGTGGATTCTTGTTTAATTATCAAATGTATTAAGAGATTTTTGAAAAAAATTCATATTGATAAGGTACATCCATTAGATTCCCTAATATTATGAAATCATTGAAAAGTGAATAAAGATGATATTCTCCTTCATTAAAATAATGAAAAGCTAACTAGTCCTGAAGTACCACGCCTGGATGCAATAGATGCTCTTATATACAAAACCAAAAATTGTTTTCTCTGTTAACATGCTTGCAGGATATAGCTCTACACTAGATTAAAATGATACTAAGCATGCATTATGTTATCTCCAAGAAAGCAAGTGATACAAGTATATCTTATTTAAGAAACATAAAGATAAAATTAGTTGAATATGCAAATGTTGAATATTTGTTAGACCCCCACCATGCTCGACCCCAAGCACAATTTCACTTATAGTGATATTTGTTGATGTAACTACTCTCACCCAGTTTTGTTTTGATGATTGCAAACAACAGACATGTGTTATCTAATCTCTTTGATGTAGTTGTCTCAGTGTTAACTAGATATATCTAATGGATTCAATTGCAATGTCAAAGCATGTGGAAGGAACAATACTTCACAAAGATTCAAGAGCTTCATGGTTGTATTACTTTACTAGAATCTCAGTGTTGTAGAGTAACTTTTACTTGCTCGAACCACACATGATTTGCATCTTTTTTAAATCATTCATATAGTTTACTATTCCCATGCATGCACATAATTTAGTTTAACAGTTATGCTGTCACATGGTCATAATTATTTATCATAAATATATTGATCAATGTTTAACATGCATTCATCTCATCAACTTTGAATGGTTTTATCGTTTCATGTGTATTATACTTATTGCTTTAATCATTGGTTCAATTGATCGAATCACTCATGTTTAACTGTGTCAATTATACTTTAATCGTGTCAAAAATTGTTTTAAAATGTTTTTAAATATTAGTTTATATTTTTGACAATGTCTTAATCCTAAAATGATCAAAATCAAGTCTCTTTCGTCAATGAAGGAACGCGCTCCTGAGCTTTTTTTCGAGACTCAATGATTTTTTTGTCAGGGTTTAAGGAACGCGCTCTTTGTAAGAAGAACGCGCTCCTATGGCTTTTACCGAGACTAAAATTTTTTCTGATCAGGGAAAATTAACGCGCTCCTGCTCCCAAGGGTAAAATAGAAAAAATTTAAGAGTCAATGGTTCTTGTTGAAGGAACCCGTTCCTATGCCCAACGGACATATTGAGGAACGCGCTCCTTAATTGGAGGAAAATCTGAAATTTTTCAGATTTCAAACCAGAAATGTGTTCCTGTGTTAAGGAACGCGTTCCTATGCCTTGGTGTGGTGTTCATCTATAAATACCACATTTGCTCATTTGAAGAGCAATTTTTGCGAAATCTAGAGAACTTATGCATTTTTCGTCTATGTCTTTTTACAAGCAAACAATAAGTTCTTGAGTCATTTAATCCTTCTCTGAAAGCAAAAGTTCAACAACATTTGATCATTTGATCCAATCTTTTGAATAGTTCTCCACATCTTTCAAAACCTTGAGAAACTTGAAGATTTTCTCTTGTGCAAGTGTTCAAGACGATTCAAGTGTTTCTATATGAGATTGAGTCTTGATCATGATTTCTAGCATCCAACTTCACACAAGAAGAATCTTGGTGCTTCAACCATACCGAGTGGGGTATACATTTCTAATATAGATTCTTGTGACTTTGGTTTATGCAAATTAGTTTTTGTGCTTAGATTATAATCTTTAAATCTGATTGTGTATTGATTATGCTTGTGAAACCCCATCTTGATCTTCATAACATATTTCATTGTTTAGTGGTTTTATGAATAGTTTGAGATTTCGATTCACGTGCTAATATAATATTATATTGAATTGGAGTTTTTGATCATACTTGAGTTGTTTGATTCTTGATCTTCATCACGTATTTATTTAGAATCATCAAGTTTTGATCATCATGATATATTGGTTCTCATGCTTTAAACTTTTCATTTTTAGAATCAATATCTTGTTAGTTGTGCATATTCGATTCAATGTTTTACATTACATATATTTGAATCGATTGCATTTGACAAAAACATATTTCAACACTTTGCATCATTTAGAATCATAGTGGTTGAAATAGTGATTGTTGTCTCATTCAAGATTGTAAGCTTATATTGTTGAGAGTGTTGTTATACACTATTCTATATCTTGATGTATTGTTAACTTGGTTAAGTTAGCCGGGATATTACCAAACTCTGTACGACATGTAACCACGCTCGTAAGTTGGTTGCAAGTTGTGGCTTACTAGCCAAGCCCTGATGTAGGCTAGACTGTGGCTTTCTAACCAAGCCCTTGTGTAGGTTAGCGTTGTAGTGGCTTTCTAACCAGACCTTAGTGTTGGTTAGTGTAAACGGTTTCTATTCATTCCCGTAAGTGATTAGCCAATAGTGTATTAGGAAATCCTGATTGTGGTGATTGAGTAGTGGACGTAGGTTCAAGGGGAACCAAACCACTCTAAATCATTTGTGTTCATTTATTTTCCTACATTTGTTTATTTGGATTGTTTCCTACATTTGTTTATTTGAATCGCCCTCCACTATTTAAGGGTGATAACTATTTGCACTGAAAAATAAGGATGAGACATTTCATGAGGTCGCATGACTTCGATATTTGGGACACTATCAGAAATGGATACACTGCTCCCACAAAGATCGAAAATGGAATAATTATGCTAAAGAAAATGAGTGAATGGATACCTGGAGAAAAGAAGCAAGAACAACTGAATGATAAAGCCATATTTTTTTGCAGTCTCTCCATCAATGAGTTTAATAGAGTTAGTGCCTGCGACACTACCAAAGAGATTTGGGATAAACTGGAAGTAACTCATGAAGGCATAAAGCAAGTAAAGAAGACAAAGCTGAGAATGTTGGATGACTCATAGAAACCTTTAGAATCAGTGAGAATGAAGACATTTCTGATGCGATAACGCGTTTTACCAAGATCATAAATGAGATGAAGAATCTGGGTGAGGTGTTCCCACAGGCAAAGACAATTGGAAAATTCCTTAGGAGATTACCAAAAGAGTCGGACCCTAAATCACTGCAATCGAGGAAGCCAAAAACCTCGATGACTACACCTTTGATGAGTTGTGTGGATCTCTTATGGTTCATCAAATGAAATTGAACAACCGACTCAAGAGTGAATCAAAGGATGACCACAAGGCAAATAAAGACTTAGCTCTGAACGTGAACGATTCAAGTGGCTCCTCTTCCGGTCATGAGAACACAAATGACGAGGTTGCAATGCTTACCAAACAGCTAAGTTTCTTGAGAAGAAAGGGAAAAAGAGGATCTAGTTCAAAGTACTTCAAGGGAAAGAAAAACGGCACAAAATCGAATGAATATACATGCTACGAATGTAAGAAACGGGGTCACAAGAGAAATGACTGCCCAAACAAAAAGAAGAAGTACTCTGATTCTAGAAGAAAGGACAAGAAAGTCTTGAAGGCCACTTGGGATGATACAAGTTTGAGCAAGAACGACTCGGATTCTAGCAATGAAAAGGTTGTACTATGCCTCATGGCAAGTACGGAGGTAAAGAACTCAACTTGATGACTGTTTTGATTCAAATGATGAAAATGATATTGAGTATTTGAGACTTAAACTTTCTAGGCAAATTAAAAAGAACTAAAAACTCAAAAGTAGCTTAAGGGAAGCCTTAGTTGAAATAGAATCACAATAAGATGCTTTAGATACTCTCCAAATCGATTATGAAATACTTAGAAATGAGAGAGATATACTCCAAAAGAGTGTAGATGACCTAACCAGTGTAGTACACAAGTTTACAAATGGTCAAAAATTGTTTGATATGATGTTAGGAGCACAAATGTGTGCTTTTGACAAGGCTGATTTAGGATATTTTGAAGGGTCAAAGAAAAAATCATATGATTATTTATTGACCAAGAGACCTACTTGAAACCATTGTAATAGGCAAGGCCATACCATAAAAAGGTGCACACTTACAACAAAAAGGAAAAACCACTTCACATAGGTAAAAAAATATATTTTGAATGAGGCTAACCTTGTGGGACCAAAAGCCACTTGGTTACCAAAATTAAAAGTGCTCTATGTGGTGCATGATACTTCAAAGAATGATGTATGGTACTTGGATAGCGGATGCTCTAGGCACATGACCAGTAACAAATCAAATTTCTTGAGCATGGTCTGCAAAGATGGAGGTGTCGTAACATTCGGCGACAACAGCAAAGGAAAAATCATCAGTGTCGGCATTGTTGGTAACGACTCTCTATCTATATCTGATGTTCTTTATGTCAACGACCTGAAACATAATCTCTTGAGCATAAGTCAATTGTGTGACAAGCGATTTGTCATTTCGTTTGAAGCAAATCGTTGCTTTATCAAGCATGATACTGAAAATGTTGCATTCATTGCATATAAATCTAAAAATGTTTATACTACAAATTTGCATGAATTGTGTGATCAAAATGTTTCATGTTTAAGTGTTATTGAACAAAATGATGCTTGGCTTTGGCATAGGAGATTAGCTCATATAAGGATGGAAAATATTTCAAAGTTGGCAAAACTTAACCTAGCTAGAGGCCTCCCTAAAGGAATATACTTGAAAGCTAAAATATGTGAGCCATGCCACTTGGGCAAACATACAAAATCTTCTTTCAAGAGTAAGACCCAAAGCTCAATCACAAGGGTTCTTAAACTTGTCCATATGGACTTGTTTGGACCAACTCGAACACAAAGCTTAGGTGAAAAATCTTATTGTCTTGTGATTGTTGATGATTTTACTTGTTATACATGGGTTTACTATCTTGCACATAAGAGTGATGTATTTGATATATTTGTAAAAGTTTGCTCTTGTGTTGAAAATGAAAAGGGATATAAGATCACTGTCATTAGAAGTGATCGGGGTGGGGAGTTTGTAAACAAAAGTCTTGAAGACTTTTGCAACAAGCAAGGATACACCCATCACCTTTAAGCCCTTGGAACTCCTTAACAGAATGGAGTTGTTGAAAGGAAAAACAGATCCATTTAAGATGTGTGCAGAACAATGTTATGTGAATATGATGTAGCAAAATACTTTTGGGCTGAAGCTATAAATACTGCTTACTATGTCATGAATAGAGTGATGGTTAGGAAAAAACTAAATAAAACTCCATATGAACTTTGGAAGGGTAGAACTCCTAAAATCGATCACTTAAAAGTCGTTGGTTGTAAATGTTATATCTTAAACGGTAAAAACAATCTTGATAAATTTGACTCTAAGTCTGACATTGGTATATTTTTAGGGTATGCATCTTACAGTAGAGCTTATAGGATATTCAATAAATCTTCAAAAACTGTAGAAGAATCAATACATGTTAAATTTGATGAATCTGACCCTAGAATGGCTCTAGAAAATAAAATAGAACAAGTTAGAATAGATGATGATGATGAAATCATAACAAACAAACCTGTTGATCACGAGTCTAGTAAAATCCAAGTTGAAGTACCCAAGAACACTAGGTTGCTTTTAGGTCACCCTCAAGATCAGATCATAAGAAACCCAAACCTAGGTGTAGCAACTAAAGCTTCACTTAGAGATCAAGGGCATGTAGCCTTTGTATCCTAGATTGAGCCTACTCAGGTAAAAGAAGCTTTAGCTAATGAAAATTGGAGTCTTGTTATGCAAAAAGAGTTGGGACACTTCACTAGAAACAAAGTGTGGGATCTTGTACCTAAACTAGAACACCAAAATGTTATTGGAACCAAATGAGCGTTTAGGAACAAGAAAGATGAGAAATGAATCATAGTCAAAAACAAAAGCAAGATTGGTAGCACAGGGCTACAATCAAGAAGAAGGCATTGACTATGAAGAAGTTTTTGCTCCAGTAGCAAGATTAGAAGCAATTAGATTATTACTTACTTATGCTTGCTATAACAGATTCATGTTATATCAAATGGATGTCAAAAGTGTTTTCTTGAATGGATTTATAAATGAAGAGGTCTATGTGAAACAACCACTCGGTTTTGAGGACAATTTCAAACCTGATCATGTTTATAGACTTAGAAAAGCTTTATATGGTTTGAAACAGACACCTAGAACGTGGTATAATAGGCTTAGCACATTTCTCTTGGATCAAAAGTTCAAGAAAGGAACCCTAGATGCAACGTTATTCATTAAATGCAAAGATAATGATATGCTTATAGTGCAAATCTATGTTGACGACATTATCTTTGGTACATCAAACAATACCTTTTGTGCTGAGTTCTCTTCTATCATGACAAGTGAGTTTGAAATGAGCATGATGGGAGAATTAAACTACTTCCTTGGTTTGCAAATTAAGAAAATGAAAAATGAAACTTTCTTAAACCAATCAAAGTATGCAAGGGACATGATTAAAAAGTTCAAATTCGAGAATTTGAAAACTATTGACACTCCTTGTAATTCAACCATCAAAATGGATAAGGATGAAAAAGGTAGAAGTTGTTGTGCTCAAGTGTTATATCTTAAACAACGACTTTCAGATTATCAAATTAATATTCCATGTGCGGATATTTATTGTGATACTACAAGCGCTATAAATATTTTCAAAAATCCTATAATGCACTCTCGAATGAAACACATTGAAATTCGACATCATTTTCTTCGAGACCATGTGTAACGTGGCAATGTGAAATTGATCCATATTCGAACTAAAGATCAGTTAGCTGATATCTTTATAAAGCCTTTGGTTAAAGATCGATTTTCACATATAAGGAGAGCATTAGGCATGTTTGACTTTTCAAACTTGCCAAGTGCTTAATTGATTACACATTTCTCCACCATTTCTAGGCCGTAATTTAGTTATCCACTCTGGCTCCACTTCTGCTACCTCATCTGCTGCCACCGCTATCATACCTGATGCAGATGTTGGTACCACCCCCACGGCGGACGATGCCCCGACTTCACCGGACATATTCACTGGGTTAGGATCTCATGATCCTTGATCGTCACCTCCGTCATAGGCATACCCTTTTTTTGATGTTTCAAAAGGGGGAGAAATTAATATGATTAGTCTGATTGGCTAGATCATTCTGTGCACATACTTAGGGGGAGAGTTTACACACTCAGGGGGAGTGTTTGGAGTTGGACATATATTTTGGAGATGTTTTTGTATGTTCTTCTTTTTTGTTTACACTTTTGTACTTTTGTGTACTTATCTTATTTGTTTTGTATTTTTGATGTACACATCTACAATGATCACATGTATATGTTGGATTTGTCTATATTAATATACATGTACATTTTGTGCTTATTGATCATATCTTTAAGTATGTTGTTATTGGAATCTGATTGATTATTCCACTTGGAATTGAACGTTAAATCTTTTATTAAGTGGTATATTGTCACGACCCACGATACGTGATGTCATGACCAACACGAAACCTTGCGTATATCCTCCCTCGATATACACGACATCCCGATAAGCCTTCTAATACACATCATAATCCTAAATACACAACAATAAACACATATGGACACAATCAAATAATATTACATTCCCAAAATGTAAGCCATAAATTTTTTTTCTAAGTCCACAGTGATCAAAAGTACAAAATAATACTTAACAATGATTACAACCCATATAAGTGTTAAGTATACGTATTGGGTGTTACATAGTACAATTTATCAAAATAAATGCGGAAAAGTACTAACACCTACATCAACCAGAGTTCGGAAAATGCTCCGCAGCTAAGCCTTTCCCTTCCCCTTCCTATCCAATCCTGAAAAGATAAAAGTGAGGGGTGAGCTACAACAAGCCCAGTGAATGTTTTATACAAGTGGCTACATACATGTGCATTTATGTAAAACATTGCAAGATTCATTAAAATAGTTTAAACAACTGGAATGTAAACGGGGTTACATACATGTTCAATATAAGACCTCATGTCATATCAAGACAATGCATATCACTTATGACATGTTCATGCACCTAAACACTTCCTAGGTAAGAATTGATTCAAGAACATGAGTGCGCAAGACCCATGCCCGAATGACCTCTTACCCGTATTCTAATAGGAATTCCAAGGGCACTTCACCGATTTACTATTCATTCCAAACCCTATTTTAGGTTTAGACGAACTACGGCTGCGCCTACCCTTGAAACCCTCTGCAAGGTCAACAACCGGGGATCCCACTAGACTTACGAAATTTCTCGAAGGAAACCCAACTAGAAGACTCAACCCAAATTATTTTCCCAACTGACTATGATTAAATAATTTTCATGAGATATCAAATCATGCATACCATAATAATTAAGTATTTAAAACATTTCTATAATAGAATGCCATACATAGAAGACACAAGTAAAGAAACACTCACAGTTGATTGGCTAAGTCTAGCCAATCAAATTTCTAATCCAAGAAAGTACTAAAAGATCCACGAATCACCTCGAGTACTTCAATCACTAATTTGCCTACGTGGCTTACTCAAACCAACCAAGGTCCCTACATATAACAAATGGTCCATACAACACTAAAGATCAGCCAAAGTATGCTTATAACCATGCTCAAACCTAATTCTATAGTCAATTTGAGATTCTAGCATGGTCACAGTCATGAGTCAACCCATATTGCTCAATTCAACCATACAATCTTCAAATTAGACTACACCTAACCCAAATTGAATGCCATAGGTTGATTTTCATGATCCCAAACATTATAATACAAAACATTCAATCATATTAAGGGTTAATTAGGCTATTCCTCAAGTCAATTACATCAATTAACTAAGTTCAAGTCAAAATCCCCAATTTGGCAATACATAACTTAAGACCAAATTGAACTAAGTCATACCAAATTACATATTATATGTTTTAAGTGTGGACGTGTGGGGCATAAACAAGAAGAATGTTGGTTTATTGATGGGGATAAAATGAGTCCAAATCTCGCTGATCAGGGTGGAGTTTCCTCTCACTTTGAGGGTTGCTTGAAAGAGGATAATAATCAGTCTGAAAATATTGTCTATGGCGACAACGAAGCCAGAATCTTAGATGCAAATTAGAGGGGCATTCTAGTCATTTCTCAGAGCAGATTCGTTAGGGGAAAACTTCCAACACTGAAAACCGTTTCACGATTTTAAAACAAGCAGCCACCATTGATCTTGATATTGTTGTTAGAGACAGAAAGAAAAGCGATTCAAACCAAATCTTTTTGCAATCAGATTCTCCTCCCTCTCGATCTTCACGCAACTCTAAACAGTCTCGTTTCCTTAAGTCTTCTACTGATGGAGCGGGAGTAGCGCATAAAAGTTTTCTTGGATTAGAGATTCTGGTTTCTTCTTCGGGTGTTGTCGGTGGCGATAAAGGTAAATCTTTACCTCGTGCTCATGTTAATACGGTGGCAGATGTGGCTTTAAAAATTCGGGAAGAGGCGAGTGTGAATCAGTGTCCGGCTGGGGGTTTACTGCTCTATTAAATAATTTTAGAAATTGTGACGGTGCTTCTTCAATCCAACCTCTCTGTTTTATGGAAACCAGTCCAAATATTTCGAAAGTGCTTTATTTAGAACCTGCTCCCCCAGATCTAGTTGAGAACTTTTCTGCGGACCACTGGAATGAGACTTGGGATGTGGGTGAAAATTCTCACCAAATTGCTGGTGGTGCCTCTGGTAGAAAAGATAGGAGCCGAAGTCCTCGCTGAGGAGATGGTTCAGAGTTATCAAAAAGGGCTTCTCGCCCGTGAGAGTATTTCTTTCTCTATTCTATTTTGTTTTCTAATGAAGTTTATATCATGGAATTGCAGGGGTATATCAAACCCTAAATTTAGGCGTCATTTTAAAGAATTACTCCTAACTCAAGCTCCACATATTATATGTCTTTTGGAAACTCGATCTTCAGATTCTTCTATTGATTTTCTGGTTAAAAGGAAGAATTTCATAACCTATATGATCCCTGCTGTGGGAAGAAGTAGGGGTCTCTTACTATTATGGAGAGAAGATAATCTGAAGCTTCAAATCACTTCTGATGGTCATAATATTTTGTCTATGATCATATCTAGTGACAAACAACCGCCTTGGTGTTTAACTATGATTTTTGCTAGTGTTAATTTGATGATGAAGGAAGTTCAATGGAATGAATTACTCCATTTTGCCAATGGTAATTTCTATCCTTGGCTCATAATGGATGATTTCAATGACGTTCGGAATCATTCTGAAAAATTTGGAGGACATTTTTCTAGCTTGAGGTGTTCTCGATACAACTCCATGATTAATGGTTGTCATCTTATGGACTTAAATATGTTGGGTCAATATTACACCTAGACTAACGAGAGAAAAGGTGGTAGTCTGATCAAGGAAAGACTGGATAGAGCAATGTGTAATGACTCATGGCATCTTATTTTTCCCGGGGCTAAACTCCATCATCTACTAGAACATACTCTGATCATTGCCCTCTCATGGTGGTTACAGATTTTTTTCACATAGTCCCGACTGGTAATAAACCTTTTAGGTTTGAAGCTGCCTAGTTATACCATGATCAGTTTAAACATTTTCTTGAATCCTCTTGGAAGTCAGCTCCTACTACTTTCACTGAAGCAGTTCGATCCTTTACTTCTAATGTCAAGACTTGGAATAAGGAGGTTTTTGGCAATATTTTCAAGCAAAAAAGAATGCTAGTTGCTAGGTTGATGGGAATTCAAAAATTTCTTTGTTCTCAACACTTTTCTTTCTCATCTCAACTAGAAGAATAACTTCTTGTTCAATATAATGACATTCTTCGGCGAGAAGAGATGTTTTGGCTTCAGAAATCAAGAATTCAATGGCTCTGTGAAGGAGATAATAATACTTCTTTTTTCCATTTGAGTACTTTGATACATAGAGGCCGAAATAATATAAAGGCTCTCAAAATTGATGGAATTTGGTGTGATGATCAAGATATTTTAAAAGCTCATGTTCGACAATTCTATATGCAGTTGTATACTCTAGATCAAGTTGTGAGTGAATGAAATTTATTATTTTCGGAGCCGTCCTTTGAGTGGCTTTCTACTAATGATTTATCCAGTCTTGCTGCCCTATTACGAAGTCTTGAAATTTATCAAGCCCTACAATCTATGAAGCCTTTGAAGGCTCCAGGTCCTAATGGTATGCCTGCCGTATTTTATAAAAAAAAAATGGGACTTAGTAAGTGCCAGTGTTGAAGACCTCATCTTTAAAGCTTGGAGGGAGATTTCTCTTCCTCATGGTTTAAATTCTAGTTACATCACTTTAGTTCCTAAGGTGGAGCATCCAAACATCATATCTCAGATGAGACCCATCAATTTGTGTAATGTCAGTTACAAAATTCTAACAAAGATTATTGTTGCTCGAATAAGGCCCTTTCTTAATAAACTCATTGGATATCATCAAAGTAGTTTCATACCGGGAAGAAGTACTACTGATAACATCCTTGTAGCACAGGAGGTGATGCATTCCATGAGAAGGAAAAAGGGTTCTAGTGGTTTTATGACTTTGAAAATTGATTTGGAGAAAGCTTACGATAGAATTCGTTGGGATTTTCTTCGCAACACCTTGGAATATTTTTAGTTTCCTTCACATCTCATTGATACTATCATGATGTGTATATCTACAGTTGAATTTTCAGTTTTATGGAATGGGGAGTCTACTCCAAATTTTTCTCCGGGTAGGGGTTTTTGTCAAGGTGGCCCTCTTTCACCATATCTATTTGTGTTGTGTATGAAACGATTATCTCACAAGATCTTGCAGGCTATTTCTTCAAAACAATGAAAACCTATTCCTCTTTCTCGAGGAGGTACTTCAATCTCTCATCTTTTCTTTGTTGATGACCATATGTTTTTTACTAAAGCTTCATGTGGGCAAGTAAAGGTAATACGTAAGGTCTTGGATGAATTTTGTGCCATTTCTGGGGAAAAAATAAACCTTCATAAATCAAGAATGTTCATCTCCCCAAATATTGGTAGAAGTGAGGGTAGACGTATCAGTGCTTCTGGTGCTATCAGTTTAACAACTGATTTAGGTCGTTATCTGGGTATTCCCTTACTCCACAATATACCTTCCAATGGGACTTTCCAATATCTTATTGATAAGCTTCAGAGTAAACTTTTGGGTTGGAAGGCTAAGCACCTTACTCTAGTGGCTCGAGCTATTTTGATTAGAACAGTCACTACTGCTAACCCAATTTATTCAATGCAAAGTTCTTGGTTACTTCAATCAGTTTGCCAAAAACTTGATCAAATTAATAGGAATTCCTTATGGAATGACTTTCCTCCAGATAGGAAAGTGCATTTGGTTTGTTGGGATCAGGTTTGTAAACCTAGAGTTAAAGGAGGGCTTGGAATTAGATCGATGTGATTATGTAATGTTGTGTTACTTTCCAAGTTAGGTTCATGTATTCTCAAGAATAGGCCCAACCTTTGGATTACAGTAATGAAAGAAAAGTATGTTAGATTTCAAGACTTTCTTCAATCAAATTGTTCTAATACTGCTTCTACAACCTTGAAAGGTATTTATCATGGGTTACAGTTTCTCAAAACTGGTCTTCTATGGCGAGTGGGTTGTAGCAATTCAATTTCTTTTTGGAAGGATCGATGAGTAGGTGATCGACCCTTATGGGATTTCCTTGATGATCTTTTACAACAGCCAGAATCTGAGTTTATTGTGCTAATTATATTTCTGAAGTTGGATGTAGGCAAATACATCGTTTCAGCCATTTATTACCTGCTCATATAGTGAAGCTCATCAAGGGAGTGCCATTCTCTACTCAAAATCTTGAAGATAGGATCATATGGTCAAATTCTTCTAATGGAGATTTCTCTGTTAAATCGGCTTATACACTATTTTCTGGTGACTCAGTTTCTGTTACACATCATGATTGGAATTGGATTTGGCATCTTACTTGCTCTCAAAAGCTTAAGGCTTGTGTATGGCAAATTTTGCATAATAAGTTGCTTACTAATGAATTGCGATTCAGTAGGCATATGGTGGGTAATCCAACTTGTTCTCGCTGCAATTTCCAATCTGAAACAATTCTCCATATTCTTAGAGATTGCAACATAGCAGCGGCTTACTAGAAGTTTGTGTTGCCTCGCACTCAGCTTCAGTATTTCTTCTCTCTTGAGCTCCATAATTGGATAAGATTCAATTCTATTTTTTTCCCAGAAAATCCATCACTAAGGAGTGGAATATGTTCTTCTTAGCGGCAATTTGGAGCCTTTGGACAGTTCGTAATTGAAAAATATTCCAAGGATGTCGTAGCTCTCTTACAGATATCCATCTTCAAATTACAGCTTTGGCTAATAATCTTATCTCGGTTTTTCATAGTGATGATTTGGTGCAGCCTTCACATCATCCACGCTTAGTGTCTTGGATCCCTCCTTCAAGTGAATTCCTCAAATTGAATACAGATGGTGCAGCTAAAAGGTAATTCGAGGTTGGAAAGTTTTGGTGGTTTAATTCGAAACAGTAATAGTGCGTGGATCTCGGGTTTTTGTGGTTTTTGGGTGTTGCAACTAACACGGTTGCTGAATTATGGGCCATTCGTGAAGGGTTAAAGCTAACATGGGAGTTACATACTATGTATCTAGTTGTAGAAACTAATTTCAAGGTTGAAATTGATCTTATCATAAGCTGATCCTCTTTGGAACATCCATTAACAAGCCTTATTCATGTTTGCTGCGGTTTTCTTGGGCGAGATTGGAGCTGCTTCTTAGTACATATTCTTCGAGAAGGAAATTATTGCTCTGATTTTATGACGAATGAGGGTCCAGTTGTGAGGAATTCCTTGTTTGTTTAAATTTCCCTCCTGTAGGGATTTGTAATTTACTGTTAGCAGATGTTACTGGTGTTGTCTTTTCTGAGGCTTAGTGGCCTAGTTTTTCTCTTGAATTAAAAAAAGAAAATAGTAAAATAAGAGAAAAAGTACAGTGAAGCAGTATATCGGAGAAGAAAACTGACAGAAAAAGTAATTTTTAAGTAAGCATTAAATGCTTCTTCGGTTCTTTGTACTTTTAAGGAGAAGAGCAAGCCACGTAAGAGAGCGAACGTTTAGAAGATGTACCGTAAACTAGAGAAGCGTGCACGGCTTGGTCAACAACTAAATGACGTGGTATATACCACGTCAGCTGGTGTCAGAGATAGGCGTCTCCCTAGCACGCGGCTCATTAATTAATTAATAATGTGTAACTTTAATTTCATTCAAAACTCATGCACAGGAAAAAACTATATATATATATATATATATATGTGTGTGTGAAAAAGGGTCATAATAGCCCACGTGGTAGTAATCAAAAGATAACAAAAAAATTACATAAAAAAAAAAATCATGAAATAGAAAAATAAAATTAGAATGTTGGGCAAAATTCCAGAAAGATAAACGTGATAAACGTTGAAGATCCCAATGGCATTAAATAATTTATAAAGAAAGAGCCCAGAAAAGAAAAGGTCATAAGGTACGAGGTTGCTGCTACAATCTATATAACTGCAAACATCAAGAGCGTTAAATATGCACTTAAATACCAGTTTAATTGAGATTTGAATATATAGAATCCAATTAACTAGCTAGCGTCAAGCACTAATATCTCTCATGGGAGAAATTAATGGAGTTGAATCATCATTCGATGGTGCGTTGGAAGCTCAAACACACTTGTGGAATCTTACCTTCAGCTTCATCAACTCCATGTGCCTCAAGTCTGCTATTCAGCTTGGAATTCCTGATATTATACATCAACATGGTCGACCCATCTCTCTCTCGGAATTGCTTGCTTCACTTCCTTCAGTTTCCCCTGCGAAATCCAATTGGCTCCATCGCCTTCTACGCCTATTAGTTCACTCTGGCTTTCTTGCTAAAACCAAAGCAAATTGTAAGCTCATCGGAGTAGAAGCTGATAAAGAAGCAGAGCAAGAAGAAATATTGTATAATCTAACTCCAAGTTCTAGTCTCCTGCTGAAGGAAAAGTTCAACAACTTGTCTCCATTTGTCTTGATGATGCTAGACCCAGCACTTGTGAACCCATGGCAATTTTTGAGTGCTTCATTCCAACAACAACAAAGATGACAATGATGAAGTATCGGAACCCTTCAAGATGGCACATGGGGTGAGCATCTGGGAATCCTCAAGGGAGCTAAGCAATTCATTCAATGAAGCCATGGCTAGTGATTCGAAGTTCCTAATGAACATTGTTGTTCGGTATTGTAGTGAGGTGTTCGAAGGGTTGAGATCGCTATTGGATGTGGGTGGAGGGAAAGGTGATACAGCGAGGACTATTGCCAAGTTCTTTCCTCATGTTAAGTGCACCGTTTTTGACCTTCCTCATGTGGTGGCAACTGTACCAGCGGATAGTACTAATGATATTGTGGATTATGTTGGGGGAGACATGTTTGAATTTATTCCTGAAGCTGATGCTCTATTTTTCAAGGTATATATTTCTATTTCTCCATGATTTCTATTTTGTGCCGTTTCACCACAGGGGATTATATACATAGTGCAATTTGAAGTCCACATAATATCTAAGTGCTTTCCATTCAACTTCATTTCAGTGGATTTTGCATGATTGGAGCGATGAAGACTGCGTGAAGATACTGAAACTATGCAAGGAAGTAATTCCATCAAAAGAGAAGGGCGGAAAGGTAATTATACTTGATATAGTTGTGAATTATAAAGGCAAGGGTCACCGCAAGTCAGTTGAGACGCAACTCTTTTTCGATATGCTGATGATGGTCCTTGTCAAGGGAAAAGAGCGTAATGAACGTGAATGGCGAAAAATCTTTCTGGATGCAGGCTTTACTAGCTATGTGATAAAGCCAGTCTTGGGTGTTCGATCTACTATAGAAGTTTGCCCTTGATAGTACTAGCTTCATTATGAAATATTTACTTAAAATGATATGTAAAATGATGAAGCTAAACGTTTTATTTCAGGAATGATTTGTTGTTGATTTAAAATTAATAAGATTATTGATGTCAACATTGGTGTTATGGTTAAATTAAATATTACAGAAAGTTTGTGTTATACAATGAAATTAGTATCATTATTGGTATCCTTTGTTTGCAATAGTATTAGTATAAATTGAATACCCAATATATCTTTGCATCTGTCACACAAGCAATAATTTTTTATTTTATTTTTTTATAACCCATTTTCTGGCACCTTGAAGGTGTCCTCTTTCCTTTTAAGGGAAATTAATCCTCTCAGACTCGAGTACGACAAAAGTATTTGGGCCAATCCTTCCAACAAGGACGGATAAATGGGGATACATTCAGGCTCGAACTCGAGACCTGGACCTCATCCTCACTTATACTCAGTTCTTTAGCCAAATCAATTGATCTACCGCCTGTTGGTACATAAGCAATAACTTAACAATCAAGAAAAAATCCAAAAATTTAAGGTTGCATTTGGAATGCAATTTAAAAAAAATATTCAAAATATTAGGATATTATCTTTTTAGTTAATTTATAGTTTCTAAAAATATATTTAGCATCATAATCAAATATTATTTTCAAAATTCGAAAACAAAGAAAATTTATTAATTGCCAAAGTAAGCTCTAACGAGGGAGCAGAGTTGCATTGCCTAATAGGTATGTTGGTGCCTCACACGTAATCCGATGCAAGAAATTTTTTCCTAAGCAAAAGCAACATCCACCCTAATTAGTATCAAGATTCGAACTCATATCCTTAATCATAATAAAATGAATTAAATTTTACCAATTACGTGCGTTCCCCTTGTTTTCAACTTTTAAGCTTTCAAAAAAAAAAACTTATAAGAAAATTATTATTGAATATAATATTAACTATATATTTTTAGGAACTACAAATTAGATTGGATTCCAATTCTTTAGAGATTATTATTCAGTGTAGCCAAATTATTCCGCCAAATGTTCCAACTTCTTCCATATGTGCACTTACTATTGTGGGAAAGGGCAAACATTTATATAATTGTATAATTGGGGATGGTTGAATTATTGGTGGTAGACAAGGATGGTCTCATCTTAATGGCACAATTTCCAACAAAATAATAATAATAATAATAAGATTATTCTATATCATTCTATATATATATATATATATATATATATATATATTATATTTTATATATAATAACGGACTCTTAAAAGTTCTGATCCTAAACTGTTCAGATCGTAAAAACATATAAAACTCATTTAATGTCCTTAATCATTTATTTATTCAATACGTTCATCGGCCTAAATAGAGACTCTTAAAAACATTGTTCCAACTTTTACTTCCCTTAATTATTCAATTCACTTTCTATTTTTAGTTTTTTTTATATACATGATTAGCCACTAATGGGTGGGGGTCCGAAAATTTCTTCCATATCCTGCAATTCCCCGTTTAAGACCAAATAATAAAGATTCCAACTTTTTTTTCTACTTTTTATTTATTTATTTAATACGTTCATGGGCCTAAATAGATACTTCTAAAAATATTGTTCAAACTTTTACTTTCTTCAATTATTCAATCTACTTTCTATTTAAAATTTTTTATATACATGATTAGCCACTAATGGGTGGGGGTCTTATCATTATTACCCACTAATGTATTTTTGTTGTCTTTTACTAATTATTAGAATTTATTTATTTATTTATTAATACACTTACGGGCCTAAATAGACTCTTAAAAATACTGCTCAAACTTTTACTTTCTTCAATTATTCAATCTACTTTTTATTTTATTTTTTTATATACATTATTAGCCACTAACGGGTAGGGGTCTTATCATTATTACCCACTAATGTATTTTTGTTGTCTTTTACTAATTATTAGAAAAACATTTACGGGCCTCTTTATCATTCATTCTCGCTTTAATTATATATAAGGATAAGTAAAACACTGACCACAACTGTCATCTCCTCAAATTCTTCTCTGTTGTTCAAATAAACCACAAAGAGTAAATATTTGAAACAAGAAAACATAAACCACTTGGAGCATCTACCAAAACCATGTAAGTGCTATTTTTGTTTAATTTATTACATATAATTATTTGATTTATTTTGATAACAATCGGTTTGAGTTGCAACATGTGATGGAGTTTCCTTTAAAACCTGAGATAAAGAAAAAGAAAAAGAAAACATAAAACTCAATGTTAGCAACGAGGAAAACAAAACAAAAAACAATAGATTTGTGAGGATTTGAAATACTTATATTTTCTTATCTTAATACTATTATTCTCAAGAGCAGTTTCCTTGCAACTTTATTATTGCCCAACCTTCATTGTTACTCAATTCAACAAGTAAGTGCAATTCTCTTTTTCTATATTACTGGATTTTATTATCTTTTTATTAGTATGTTTGTACAAATAATAGACTTGCCTCCATTAATGTCGTTGCAACCTTATTAGCTACTCATTTAAACAAGGGAGACTAATTATTTAGAACTAAATAAACCAAGTAAATGTAAGTTCTCTTTAATATTATTAGATTATATGATTTTGTTAGTATATTTTTGATACGTATAAATTGACTAAAGGCACAAAAGTTCTCATAGCAGTCTCTGGTGCTCCTCACTAGCATTTTCAATTAACATAATCATTATAGAAAAAAAAAAACAAATCAAAACCTCATAAAACTTATTTCTAAAACATCAAAGTACGAAGCATAAAACAGTAGATTTAAAACCTTATGATCAGAGTAGGAAATAAACTCCAGAAGAAATTAATAATATATCCCCATTTCATAACCTATTTTCTTTCAACGTCACATCTCTTTCTAAACAAACACAAAACTTTCTACCATGCTTTGTTTTATAAACAATATATCCACAACAAAAGCAATGAATGCATTTCACTCTGATCTCAATAAGACTTTTTCGCAAAAATCTAACGTTCAAACTAAAAAACCCATTCTCATTCACATATTATATAGTGCCCCAAAAGTGGCAAACAAGAAGATAATTTTTTGGGTCTAATCGTAAGTTAGACAAAGTATCACATTCCCTGTTCCTCCAATTTTCTTAAGAAAATTAAAAAATAAAAACAAAGATAGATTGAAGACGCGCTTGATTCAAGACAGACAAAACCCAAGAAAAAAAAATTCAATTTGCCCCAAATTCATTAGAAGGTTTTGGATGATTTTGTTCGTCGACAATAATCAAAGAGATTCGTTAAGACAAATAGAAGCTAAACGTACGAAGAAATTTATTAAGAAATAGGAGCAATTCCAAAGATCTAGGAACCAAAAACAAGAAAAAAACAATAGATCTACGAAAATCTAAAGGAAAACGAGATATTATTACCTCAGGTGCTTCAGCAACATCCTAACCGAACCTTGGCCTCTTTAAATGCACCAGATCCATCCATCTAAGCTCCAGAAAGACACCAAAAGAAAAACTCCAACATGTCTAGCGAAAAAAAAAAAAACAATAGATCTATGAAGATCTGAAGGAAATTGATTCAAGACCGACATGACCCAAGGAAAAAAATTCAATTTGCCCCAAATTCATTAGAAGGTTTTGGATGCTTTTGATCACATACAATAATTGAAGAGATTCGTTGCGACAAATAGAACCGAAACGTACAAAGACATTTAATAAGAAATAAGAGCAAATCCAAAGATCTAGCAACAAAAAAGAAGAAAATATAATAGATCTATGAAGACTTGAGGGAAAATGACATATCATTACCACAGGTGCTTCAGCAACATCCCAACCGAACCTCGGCCTCTATAAATTCACCAGATCCGTCCATCTAAGTTTCAGAAAGACAGCAAAAGAAAAACTCCAACATGTCTAGCTAAAAAAATCAAGAAAAAACAATAGATCTATGAAGATCTGAAGGAAAATGAGAGAGAGAGAGAAAAAGAGGAAGAACTAGATCGAGTGAAAGTTCAAACCCTATAGATTTGAATATGTAATGAAGAATTCAAGAGAGAGTAGAGCTTGGTACTCCGGAGAACCAAAATTGTCGCTTGACATCTTTGTACATTTTGTTTCCCTTAGGATGCATAGCGAACCTCGAACAATGCATTTCGGTGAGCACATCTTTTTGAACTTCGGAGTCGTTCTGTAGGCACAGACGTTTCTTGTAGAAAACTGCCCCATCATCAGAGAGCAACCAGTGGGGAAAGTCTTGTCCGCTGAGGATGAGTTCTCTTTTCTCCATTAACATGAGGTCGTTGGCTTGGGCAGCGGAGATTTTTCTAATAAGCTTGGAGTTCGCAGTTAATTAGGAGAGTCGTGATCTTCCTCCATCCTCATTGAGCTGTAAGTTGTAATTCTCCATCTCTGTAGCCAACTTCCCCATTTGGAAGTTGAGGGTACAAGCAGCAACATAGGACTTTTTACTTAGGACATCAACCACAACATTGGCTTTTCCTGGATGATATTGGAGTTGAAAGTCGTAGTCTTTCAAAAATTCCAACCATCTTCTTCGGCGTAGGTTTAGGGGGTCTCTAAGTGTAGATATACTTGAGGCTTTTGTGATCTGAAAAGACCTCGAACCGCTCACCGTATATATAGTGGTGCCATAACTTCAGTGCGAATGCGACAGTTGCAACTTCCAAGTTGTGCGTCTGGTAATTACCCTCATGGATATTTAGTTGTCTAAAAACATATGCAACAACTTGGCCATCTTGCATTAGTACTGTACCTAAGCCCTGAAGAGAGGCGTCGGTGTATAGTGAAAATCCAACTTCATTTCTTGTAGTGATTAATATTGGTGCTGTCGTGAGGCGCTTTTTCAATTCCTGGAATGACGATTCATAGGCTACGTTCTAGAAGAATCGTATGTCTTTCCGAGTGAGTTTGGTCATAGGTTCAAAAATCTTGGAGAAGTCCTTGACAAAAAGTCTGTCGTAGCCAGTAAAATCGAGAAAACTCTGAATTTGAGTGACACTGGTAGGTTGCTTCCAATTTAATATCGCTTCAACCTTTAAAGGATCTACTTCGATGCCATTGCCTGAAACTACATGACCTAGGAATTCCTCAAAATTCGCACTTACTCAACTTTGCATATAACTGGTGGTGTCTTAAGATCTGGAGGACAATCCTCAAGTGCGTCTTATGATCTTCCACTATTGGTGAATACACTAATATATCATGTACAAAGACCACCACGAATCGATCTAAATATGGTCTGAAGATACGATTCATCAAGTCCATGAACGTTACAGGTGCATTAGTTAGACCGAATGGCATGACCAGGAACTCGTAATGACCATACCGAGTTTCGAAAGTTGTTTTATTGACGTCCGACTCTCTGATCCAGAGTTGATGATAGTCGTATCTTAAATCAATCTTAGAGAAGTATTTGGCATCTCTGAGTTGGTCGAACAAGTCATCGATCCTGGGCAATGGGTATCTATTTTTTATGGTTGCGTTATTTAACTTGCGGGACACTCACAGGTGGGGTGCGAATGCACTATAACAATTACCGAGTGCATAGGTACACAATTCAAGTACAAGTCTAGTTTAATTAATTTCAGAATATATTTTATACAAAATGTAAGCGGTCTAGAACCGCCAATAATAAGGGATCATCCTCCAAAAAATCTCTCTAATTAATTGAAAAAATAAGTAAGGGAGTACAAAATGAGGGCCCAAACACCTCCACCCAATCCACCCTAGACTCCTATAAAATGGCTCGCAACGGGATGAGCTATTGCCCAATGGGTAAAATAGTTCGTGTCTATGGCAATTAATAAAGAAAATCATACATCAAATATATACAATATAGCATCATAAACAGTGCAACGTGGCTTAACAAGTGAGTATACATAACACAGTCTCGTAATGGCTCTGTGACCGTATATCGCCCTAGGTTCACGTACAAATGTCCATCTCCAGGTAATCCTGGGTTCACATTGTAAGTCCATCTCTAGGGGAAACATCAATAATAGTGGGCGCAGTTGCATATGTAAATATGTTACAGATCACAGATCACTTACGTCCCTAGGTGGTTCTTATTTCATGTATGATGACTATGCATGTGCAGGTCTGGTCTTTACTAATATTAGACAGGATTTGGCAGTGCCTGGTGATGCTTATCAGGGTCAACATCACCGCATGCATTGATAGGATGTCCAATATTACTTATACAAGCAAATAACTTTCAATGGGACCAACAAGACCAGTCTCCAGGTCGAGATGTGGGAACATGAAGTCCCGCTTAAATACTAAGTCTTCTAGAGCAACAAGCTGCCGCCCGTTCACTATTGAAAGTTACTAAGGACAAGATTAAGTCTGGTTAAGTCAAATTGACTATTAATCTAGCATAGTAACAATGTAATACATGAACTCCAAATATTAAGGCATAACTATGACATGTATGAACATTATACACAATAATGCAGTGTAAGTGAATAATAGACATAATGATAAACGAATGAAAACTTTATGAAAAGTCATACGACATGCAAACCTATGTTTCGTTCCCACCTTTAAATTGAACACTTGATGTTCTGCGCTCTTTGCCGGGCAGTGGCTCCGCACCGTACTAGTGGAACGTCTCTAAGAGGGAGAGTCTCAAAAGAGAGAAAGAGAGCCTCAAAAGAGGAAGAGAAGGTGCCCAAGGAGTAAGGAGAGAGGTGGAGAGATTGGTGTGAGAAATGAGGGGGGAGAAGGTCCCCCTTTTATAGAAAAAGGGGGTGTCTGCCCGAACGTTTCGGTATTTATTTATTTTTATTTTTTTGTGTAAACCAGGGGTATTACATAACACCAAAAGGAAAAAATTACAGAGAAGATTTTTTTTTTATCCCTTCGTTTTTAAGTGCCAGTAGTTGCCTCTGATGGCTAATCCAGACGACTTCAGATGGGGTTTAGTCGAAGTAGTTGTGGCGGTGAACAAGACAGATCTAAAGTGTGCACTTGTAGAGAGGAGTTTGTTGGGCCGTTGGGGGGGAAAGGGGGTGTGTTTGCTTATAGAGGGGTTGGAGAGAAAGTGGAGTAGAATAAACGAAAAGGGATAAATGAAGGGGGGATAAGAGGGTCCGCAAAGGAACATGAGTTGAGAGTAGAATTAAGCTCGAATAGAGAAAAGATGGGGAATTTAAAAATTATAAGTAGGTGCTCAAATAATTGAGGTTAGAGAAAAAATGATGAATTAAAAAATTATAAGTTGATGCTCAAATAATTGAGGTTTAGAGATAAAATATGGTGAATAAAAAATTATAAGTGAGAGCATGTTTTAGAGGTAACGTATGGAAGAGAAAAGCTTAGATAGTACATAAAGAAAATTTGTAAAGTTTAACGATCCGAACAGCTTAGGAATAGTGTTATTAGGAGTCTGGTATTACAAAAAAAAAAAACTTCAAATCAATTAATTACCAAAAACTCATCTCCAATTACACTTAAAAAAATTACAAAGAAAAAAAAAACTATCAACATTAACATCAATGCAAGCACTATCGTCAGGATAGGAAATTAGCTACAGGGCACCCATAAAACCAAAAAAAATATCTGATCTCCCTCAAACCTAAAACAAAAAATTCAGCCACAAAAATTATCTGATCTCTTTCAAACCCATAACAAAATATTTTGCCACAAATAACACCAAAAGGAAAAAATTACAGAGAAGATTTTTTTTTTATCCATACGTTTTCAAGTGCTAGTAGTTGCCTCTGATGGCTGATCTAGACGACTTCAGATGGGGTTTAGTCGAAGTAGTTGTGGCGGTGAACAAGACAGATCTAAAATGTGCACTTGAAGAGAGGAGATTGTTGGGTTGTTTGGGGGGGGGAGAGGGGGAGAGGGGGCGTGTTTGCATATAGAGGGGTTGTAGAGAAAGTGGAGTAGAATAAATGAAGAGGAGAAATGAAGGGGGATGGGGGGTCCGCAGAGGAAGAGGAGTTGAGAGTAGAATTAAGCTCGAATAGAGAATGGGGGATTTAAAAATTATAAGTAGGTGCTCAAATAATTGAGGTTAAAGAAAAAATGGTGAATTAAAAAATTATAAGTTGATGCTCAAATAATTGAGGTTTAGAGCTAAAAGATGGTGAATAAAAAAATTAAAAGTGGGAGCATGTTTGAGAGGTAACGTATCGAAGAGAAAAGCTTAGATAGTACCTAAAGAAAATTTGTAAAGTTTAACGATCTGAACGGCTTAGGAACAGTGTTATTAGGAGTCTGGTATTACAAAAAAAAAAAACTTCAAATCAATTAATTTCCAAAAACTCATCTTCAATTACACTTAAAAAAATTACAAAAAAAAAAGAAAACTATCAACATTAACATCAATGCAAGCACCATCATGAGGGAGAGGAAATTAGCTACATGGCACCTATAAAACAATAAAAAAATATATGATCTCCCTCAAACGTTGTTGGACCATATACCGAGCATATGATATGTTAGCCATGCTAGTTTCATCTAGTAGGATGTAATGCAGACCAGGCGAATATATCGACTGGTTCTGGACAGAGAATACAGATCTACTCAATCATGCGCACAACCCGAGCCATGGTCGGTCCTACCGACTGGCGGGATGTGTTATTCACCATAATAACCAGGTCAAGATTAGAGAGCTCCAAGTCAATAGATTTGGTTACCGACCTGGATGACAGGTCAGTGACTATATTGTGACAACATCAGGTCAGTAGGACGTGATGTGTACTACCGACCAATATCTACTGATCTCCCTTACAGACCATATCTTCGTTAACAAGCAGATAGAATGAGAGACTACAGATCAACATACCGATCAGAAGAGGTCTACGACTCTGAAAAAGATGACAACGGAATGCCGGATCAGATAGGAATAAGGCATGATCCATAGCTATAAGTTCGGGATCTACTCCTAATTCGACTCTAATAAGGCCTAAAACTCTATTAGTTCGATTAGGAGGATGATAAGTCATCCTAATCCCATAAGGATCGGACCATATTTTCCTAATTCTACTAGAAATCAAATATGTTCTTCTAGCACAAGTTTGATTCCTGATTTTGTAACAACACTAGTACAAGGCCAAAGACCTCAAGCCCTCTTTATAAAAAAGACCATAACCCCTAAGGGGGAGGTAAACAATTCTCGACTAAGTTCAGTACTACTAACTCTGCGGAGCTTTGAAATAACTTAGGCATCAGAGGGTCTTTAGCTGACACCACACCGGTGTTCCTTACGATAGCCTACTTTATCTTGTTTTCCCTTTCTCAAATAACGAACCTCCAACGATTTCTCCAGCATTCTGATGAGTTCCAGATCGACATCCTCCCTCCACCTCATCGTCTACTGGTGTTGGTCAAATCTTGCACCAAAATTTGGAGCCGCCTGTGGGGATTGACATTGCAAGTCAGAAACAACTTTGCTGTCTTGAGTCAACAGGCAGAAATACCAATTGAGGTAGAGCCCGTCGCTACACCGGTGGAAGCCAAAAAATAAAGGGGAAGACCACCAAAAAAGTAGTCAAAGAATTCTGCTTAGAAGTCAAGGTTGACTTCTATAGAGAGGAATCTAGAGAAGATGTCTCAAAACATCTTGGAGCAGCAACTAGTGTTAATGAAGGTACTCTTCCTACGACCACTTCATAGCCACCTACCACCTCCTAGCCTTCGACGTCAGAAGGGGGAAGAAAGTAAGTGTTGAAGTGTAACCTCGAAGAAGAAGTCGGTATTTGGAAAATAACAAACGAACGTAAATCGTAAGTCTTTATCTGCTAAAGACTTGTGTCACTCGTTATACGCCAAGAAAAACCACAGCTCGGTGTTCTCCTGGATCAGGTCGGCCCTTCCGAAAGACCCGAGATCTACGAAACCTACCTCATTCAAGGCGGTATCATAAAAAAGAGTTGCGATATAAAATCCTAACCCCTTCAGGTCGGCACCACGAAAGTCGTACGGATCAAAGCGCTCTGAGACTACTAGATCCGCACCTCGACACTACCACGAGTATAAGGAACTCCCTTCTCCCTTCATTGAAGATATACTCCAGACACCGCTACCAAAGAACGTCAAGACCGCAGAGGTCAGGATGTACAAAGGAAAGGTAGACCCTAGAGAGCACATCGAGAACTACAAGTCCTTGATGGAATTCAAAGGTTATGACGACGCTACCATGTGCAAGGGTTTCCAGATCACCCTTGGCGGGCCTGCTTGGAAGTTGTACCAGAAGCTCAAAATCGGTTATATATGTTCTTTTGGGCACTTAGCTCACAAGATTATGAACCATTTTGCTGAAAAAAAGAATAGAGAAAGGTTTGTGATCAACTTGCTTGTTATCAAGCAAAAGAAATGCGAAACTCTGAAAGAATACCTCGGTCGTTTCGATGATGTACGAGTTGAGGTAGACGATTGTGATGACAAGACAACGATCACCGCCTTCCTTGCAAGATTAAGGCCCGAAAAGTTTCACTATTCCCTTGGAAAAGAGAAAGCCCAGACCTATGAAGAAATCCTGGATCGAGCAGAAAAATACATCAATGCCGACGAGCAGAATGATGCGAAGCAAGGGGAAGATGAGTCATCGAAAAGCTCGAAGAAAGACAAGAAGAGAAAAAAGGGAATATGACTAAAAGGAGGACAACAGAGGCGGAAAAAGATCAAAAGCTGGCGGCCGAGAGCAGATGAGTAACAAAGTACACCAGAATGTTTACTCCAACTGCACACCTCTCACTGCTTCACGAGAGCAAGTCCACCTTGAGATCCAGAACAGAAATTATATCCGATGGCCCAAAAAGTTGAAAACGCCTACAAATCAGAGAGATAAGAAAAAGTACTACAGGTACCATCGAGACCACGGTCCCGATACCGACCAGTGCTATGACCTCAAGCAGGAGATCGAAACTCTAATCCGAAAAGGTCACGAACTCCAACCTGCAGAGGACTCTAGAAGATGACCAAGTTGGGCCAGTAGGCAAGATCAGAACGATTTTTGGTGGAGACCAAATCGGTACCTCGAATCGGGCTATGAAGTCTTACGTCTAGGAATCTAGGTCGGAAGTCATAAACCTAGGGTACCGACCTGAGAAACAGAAGCGATTAGATCTCGCGATTACCTTCACCGAAGAGGAAGCCCAAGACATACTTTGTCCGCACGCAGACACTTTTGTGGTCACGATGACTATGGCTAACTACAAAATCCGACAGATGCTGGCCGAGAACGGTAGCTCGGCAGATATCCTCTACTGGTCAACAATAGAGAAAATAGGACTGACCAACGATCAGTTGAGCCTGGTAGATGTCCCTTTGATCGGCTTCAGTGGAAATAACATCATGCCGGAAGGACGAATAACCCTACCAGTGAAAATCGGTGACTCAGAGCACAAGGTCACGGTCATGATCAGCTTTTTAGTGGTAAAGTGCCCTATTGTCTACAACGATCTAGTAGGACGACCACTCCTTAATAACCTGAAGGTTGTTGTATTGACCTATCATCTAGCTCTGAAGTTCCTAGTAGAGCAAGGTGTCGAAGTGGTAAAGGGTAGCCAAAAATAATCTCGGGACTGTTATAACACAATCGTGAAGAAGAAGACGGGACATTAGGAAAGTCTCGGATCTACAGAGTAGCAATTAATGCTCTTAGAGCATCTAGCCAGCCCCGACCTCGACCTCAGGGAAGAGGTGTAGGGGCTCGAACCACAGGATGAATGGGCTAAAATGTAGATTAGAGAAGATCCAGTGAGGACGATCAAGATCGGTATGGGAATGAGCCCCTCCCTCACCGAACACCTGGTCCGCATCCTACGAGATCATAGGGATATTTTTGCTTGGTCCCATGAAGACATGTCTGGTATACCGACTAGCGTCATAGTGCATCATCTTAATGTCGACCCGGAGGCCAGACCAGTTCGACAGAAGAGAAGAGCTCTCAGTTTCGATCGAGCTCAAGGTCTACGGGAAGAAGTAGACAAGCTACTAACGGCAGGCTTCATCAGAGAAGTGTTCTACCTAGATTGGTTGGCCAACGTAGTGATGGTCAAAAAAATCCAATGAAGAACATGCGTCGAAAAGATAGCTTCTCACGGCCCCGCATCGACCAACTGGTGGATGTAACAGTAGGTCACGAGCTGCTGAACTTCATGGACGTGTATTTAGGGTACAACCAGATTGTGCTGAGTAGCAAAAATGAAGAAAAGACAACCTTCATTACAGACCGAGGTTTGTATTGCTACAAGGTGATGCCCTTTGATCTGAAAAATGTCGGGGCTATTTACCAAAGGCTGGTCAACAACATGTTCGCAGAGAAAATTAGAGTCAACATGGAAGTCTACGTCGACGACATGTTGGTCAAAAGTGTGGAAGCGGCAGCTCATCTTACCGACCTATTAGATGTGTTTACGATACTTAGAAAGTATCACATGAAGCTCAACCCGGAGAAATGCACTTTTGGAGTGAACTCTGGGAAATTTTTGGGATTCCTCATTAATCAGAAAGGAATCAAAGCTAACCCCAACAAGATTCAGCTCTAGTCGACATGCGGTCACCCCACACCATGAAAAAAGTTCAGAGGCACACGGCGTGCACAACCGCACTGAGCAGGTTCATCTCTGAGTCCACAGAAAGATGTCTTCCGTTGTTCAAGCTGAACAAGAAGAAGGGAGTGGAGTGGACTCCGAAGTGTGAGAAGGCCTTTCAGGAGCTAAAAGCTTACCTAAGTTAGGCTCTTCTGCTCTCAAAACCCCTTCATGGAGAACAACTCTTCCTATACCTAACAGTTCCAAAAACGGCCATTAGTTTTGCCCTAGTCAGAGATGAGCTAGGAAACCAGAAGGCGGTGTACTACACCAGCAAGTCTTTGCTCGATGTAGAGACGAGATATCCTGAGATTGAAAAGGTGGCACTAGCACTTATCACTTCAGCTCAGAAGCTGAGACCATATTTCCAGGTTCACACCATAGTCATTCTCACCAAGCACCCGTTGAGACAAGTGCTCTTGAGGCCGGAAACATCCGGACGATTGACTAAGTACGCCATTGAGTTGAGTGAATTAAACATCGAGTGCCGACCTCGTACAACTATGAAAGGTCAGGCACTGGCAGATTTTCTGTCCGAGTTACCTCAGATAAATCGGCCTTCCAACCTTGGCCCTCAAGAAGTTTGGATGTTGTTCATCGACGACTCTTCTTGCAAGCAGGGATGTGGAGTGAGAATAGTACTCATCTCCTCCAGTGGTGAGGGACGTCTGTGTGCTCTTCATTTCGGTTTCCTAGCTTCCAATAATGAAGTAGAGTATGAAGGATTTTTGGCTGGCCATCCACTGCAATTCTCAGCTCATCGCGGGGTAGGTCACATCAGAGTACCAGGGCAAGGACGACAAAATGCAAGCATATCTGAAAGAAGCATTGACCCTACTAAGAAGGTTCAAGGCGTATGAGCTGACGCAGGTGCCGAGAACAGAAAATACTTTGGCTGATGCCCTTTCCAAGCTGTCTTCCTTCTCTGGGGCCAAGCTCATGATCCAAGTCCCGGTGGAATTCTTACTAGAAAGGAGTATTGGTAAAATGGGTACCGACCATTAGGTCGGCAGCCTCAGCCAAAACCCATCATGGATGGACCCAATTGAAGATTTCATACAAAGTGGCAACCTCCACGAGGACAAGGTCAAAGCAAGAAAAGTGCGAAGACAAGCTGCGGTATTCCATAATAGACAATCATCTCTATAGGCGCAGCTTCATTATGCATTATTTAAGATGCCTACGGGAAGAGCAAGCACAACTAGTTCTGGAGGAAATTCATGCAGGCATATGTGGCAATCATTTTGGTGGAAGGACTCTCGCGTACAAGGTTCTTCGCTAGGGTTATTATTGGTCAACAATCCACAAAGACGCTATAAGGATAGCTCGGAAGTGCGACAGTTGTCAGAAACATGGAACCCACATTCAAGCTCCAGCAGAGAATCTCTTTCCAATCCAAAGCCCATGACCTTTTACTCAGTGGGGGGTAGATCTGATAAGACCTCTACCGACCTGTAAGGGACAGGTCAAGTTTGCAATTATTGTTGTTGACTACTTCACCAAGTGGGCAGAGGCCAAACTGTTAGCACAGATTACTGAGCAGAAGAGCACCCACTTCATCTGGCAGTCAATTGTCTGTCGTTCTGTGTCCCGTACGCCATTATCTCTAACAACGGCAAAAAATTTGACAATGCTAGGCTTCGGTCATTTTGTGAAGACCCCGGTATTCGACATTTTTTTTCTACTCCAGCCCATCCTTAAGCCAATGGTCAGGTAGAAGCCGTGAACAAGATTATAAAACACACATTGAAGGCTAGGCTCGAGGAAAAGAAATGAATGTGGGCTAAAGATATGTCGCAAGTCCCCTGGTCAACTGCACCACCTCCTGAACAACAACAGAAGAAACACTATTCTCCATAGCTTTCAGGATGGAGGCCGTCATACCAGTGGAGCTCGGTATACCAGTTTTGAGGACCTCTCACTTCGACGAAGCTAGGAACATGGAGGCTCAGCATACCGACCTGGATTTACTCGAAGAAATGAGAGAACAGACATAGCTCATGCTACCAGCATACCAGTAGAGGATCTCAAAATACTACAACACCAAGGTGAAGCATAGAAGTTTCAAAGTTGGTGACCTAGTATTAAGAAAGGTCATGCTGAACACACGTGAACCTGAAGCAGGTGCCCTTGGTCCCAATTGGGAAGGGCCTTACAAGATCACTACAATACTTCGTACGGGTGTGTACGAGCTCGAAGATCTGTCAAGAAGAAGAATTCCTAAGCCTTGGAATGCAGAACACCTTAAGAAGTACTACCAGTAGGCAATAACAGTAGCAGTAGTAGTTCGGTAGTTAGTTTCTAGTATTTACAGAGGTGTTTGTCACCTCTCGTATTATTATTTTTAGTTTTTCACAAGTGTTTACTTGAGATTTTTCTACAATAAGCAAGAAGTCTTGTTCTACAAATCTCCGTCATTGATCTATAATTAAATTGCCTTGGGACTACCGACCAGATCGGAATCCACCGAGAAGAAAGGGCCCAACCCTAGAATGCCTTGGAGGTACCAAGCCTTAACTATGTACCTACCGAGAAGATGATCACAGTCCAGAGTGCCTTGGGGTACTAACCCAGAGGAGCAGATACTATCGAGAAGATGGGCCATTGACCCTTGAAGTACCTTGGAGCGACAAACAAGCCTCTACCGAGAAGAGAATTTACGGGGTCAGAACGTAGTGGGGAGTCGAATAGTATCTACCGACCTCATGATTCAACGACCACTTGAAAAAAATAAAGTAAAGAGATCGGCAGGAACCTCGACTCACTGACCTCATGACACGACAGATCCTTGGAAAAAATAAGGTAAAGAGCTCGGTACAATAAAAACTGAGAAAACAGTAAAGGTAAGTAATTACACCAAGTAAAGAGCTCGGAGTGCATAAAAATTAGATGTGGACAAAAAAAGTTTTTCATTAAGATAGGAGCAGAATACAAGGGAGAGCAAAAAAGGAAAAATTATCAAGGCACGCAGGCCCATCACAAAAAACATAGCCAAGACAAAGGAAATCCTCTACAACTCCAGACCAATAGAACGGTGCAGGATCTCAGTCAGACTGACTGACTCATCTTCATCACCTGCTCGGCACGTCTCCTCTTTAGAGTCGATAGTCTGCGGTTGCTCAGACGATGTCCCTGGAGCTGCAGATGTAGTATCAGTCTGCAGTTGCTCGAACGATGTCCCTGAAGCCGCAGATGTAGCACCGTGGTCGGTAGGACTGTCTTCGACCTCCTCCTCTGCTTCTCCCTCTCCTGTATTAGTTGACCTGGCCCACTCTTCAAAGCCTTTCCAGTCTACCGAGTCACTAAAGAACTCTTTCAGGTCTGTTTGGTACAGAGTCACTGCATCGACCCAAGCCTTTTCCACTCATGGCCTGAAACTGAGCTCGGTAAATGGTCAGCTCGTCCTGAATTGATTCCATCTCAATCTCTTTGTGCTTTCAGCTGCTTCTGCATCTTTTTCAGCTTGGCGTCCCGAGTCACATAAACAATAAAGTGAATTGGTAAATGAACTCACTTCCACAGACTTCATGAAGGCATCAGCCAAGCTTTCAAACATATCTTCGTCCTTCATCGAGGACGAGACGCAATTCGGGACACTAACCTGAAATGAGTTTATGTTCAGGTTGATATCCCCAAATCGCCCCTTCTTGGCAGTCCTCTGGTCGGCAAGGGTAGGGGACTTCGACTTGGCTCCTACCGACCTTGTTTTCCAGGTAGGTGAGCCTACCTGCTCGGAGGAAGCTGCTGGAGTTTTCCCCTTAGAAGCCAAAGTCTTCCTTGGGGCGTTGCTCGGAGATCTCATTGTCGACCCCTGAGCGGCAGCTGCCAGTTCGGCTGCGATGTTCTTCAGTTTAGATGGGTCGGCAACATACCTCCTAGTAACAGATCTTTTGGGGGCCATTTCATTTGGCACTTCCTTCTTCTTATTCTTTCCCCTTTGGTCAGTAGAATTGGTAGCAGAAAAACCTACATCGCAAACGAAACATGTCAAGCTTAGAACTTTTAAACTAATCGGTAGAAAAAGAAATTTCAAAATGTTTGAAGCAAAACTTACATCCTGAGAATACTTTCTTTTCTCTGATAATACCAGCTCGGTATAGTCTTTCGAGAGTGAGAATGACCTTGTACTGTCAGTCTACAAGGGAGCTGGTAGATTTCGTCAACGCGAGAGAAGTCAAACCCTTCTTCCCCAGTCAGTCTATCCCAAGTACTTGTCAAGAAAAACGAAAAACATGAGTTTCCACCGAGCAAGAATAAGATGAGAAATAAAGATAAGGGAAGAAGGGAAGCTCAGTACCTGGTTTCCTGAAAGCAGTCGGTACTCCAGCTTCCTCCGCCCACTCCCCCGAAACAAAAAATCACTTGTATTTCCATGATTTATTAGAGGTTGGGTTCTTTGTGATCAGGGGTTAGCCTTCCTCAGCACCTTGATGAGCCAAAGCATAGTACCACCCGCTACATCTCGGGTGGGACTTTAGTCGGTATGCAAGGGTGAAGTCCTGAAAATCGAACTCTGGCCTGTTGGCCCAGATTAAACGTCCAAGAGGGGGGTGAATTGGACGAGTTGCAAGTTTTTACCTTTCAAAAATAAATTGGAAAGAAAACAAGTAAAAGGCAATGGCAGAAATTAAAGCACACGATATTTAACGTGGTTCGGTATTAACAACGTACGTCCACGACTTGATCTCCCGATCAAGATTTCCCAAACCTCCCACTAATGGATCTTACATCGAGGGTGAGGATCAAACCGGTTACAACACTTACTTCACAGGTGTAAGCCAACCTTTACAAGAGCCTAATCACTCAGCTCTTTCTCAATTGTGACCTCAGTCACTTATAACACTTGCTGGAAATCAAATAAGACTTTGAAGATGTTCTCTTACCAAGAACATTTCATATACTTACAGTATAAATGCAATAGATAGCCTCTGAAAATCTCAGCACATAAAGATAAAGATGAAGAACTTGTTGAATGGTGAGGTTATCTTTAAAATCAATTTGCAACTTTGATTAAATTTGAAACTTGTTTGTGCAATGCAAGAATCACGATTTTCTTCTCTTGAAAACACTCTTTGAAAAGCTTAGACTAACTTGCAAAATCGTGTGTGTTGTGTATTCTTTGAAACTCAAAACATGAATTTTATAAAATGGGTAGTTGCAGGTTTCACAACAACAGAGTATAGAGAGATTTGGATTCAAAAACTTTGTTTAATCACAAATGGTTTAAGCGTGCTAGACAAAGAGAATCCCTCAGGTGTTAGTGGAGAATATTTAAGTTGGCATGGCCTGGAAAAACTGTCCAAGGATTATAAAAATCGAGCATGTGAAAGTCCCACATTTTTCCGTCTCCGCCAATGATAGTGTAATCGCACTGTTCACTTAGTGCGATATTGGATTATAGCGGGCTGTTGTGCTCAATATACTGAAAATGGCCGAGAGTGCCAACTTTCAAATTTTTTGGATAGCGTGCTATCAACAATGATAGCGTGTTATTGCTCTATACGAACTTTTGGCAATAGCATGATAGTAGGTTGTTTACGCCTGATATCCTGATGAGACCAAGAGTTCCAATTTCTCAGAATTCTCCGATAGCGCGCTATTGCCTTTTTTGTTAAAAAAAATGAAAAATCTGGACAACAGCTCTATAGTGGCCTATAGCACGTTATTGGTTCCTAATTTTGGAAAAATTAATATTTTGATATTCAAGAACCATTCAATTAAATCAAAACATTTTGACATTAGATAAAACACTTTTAAATTATTCAAAACTTATTGAAATCATGATTGAAACCTTTCGAAAAACATTTTATCAAAATCAAACACAAGATCGAAGTGATTTTGAAAACTTTCTAATTATGATAGTTTTAGTGTTGAGATTGATCTAGAGGTTACCCTACATACCTAAGATCAATCTAATGTATTACATATGAAATTTGTCGTCGTTCTTCGAGCTTGATCTTGGTAGTCTCTTTAACAACTACTTTTTGATGTGTTCTTGAGGAATTAGCTGTAACACTTAGAGAAACAAATACAAGTAATATCATGTGGTTTGTAATCATCAAAATACCAAGATACCAACTTGAGGAGCATTAGTCCAACACGACCATCCTTTCTCCTTCCAGAGCACAAGGCAGCTTAGAATTGCCCTCCACACATTTGGGTTGAGCTGAGCAAGTGCTACTTGGATTTGACTGAGCAGGCGACATAAGGGCAACTGGAGGCGCAAGTTTAACCCATCCTTAAAAAGGTTGGTGTACAGTGGGGTTGCTAGGTCGGTCCCCAGGGACAGGAGCCCTCAACCCCACACGGTTAGGTATGCCGACCTCCTTCCTCAGCTGAGCAAGATGGTGCTCCATTATCTTAGAAGGAATATGATCTATTTAATAGAATATTTTACCTACATTGGCGTTTTCGAGCTCAAAGGAAACATGAGTACGACCTGATGTGCTAGGCTCGATACTATCGTGCCCACTCTGTGACTTATCGACAGAGAGGGGCGCCACGTCAAGCACCTCCTCGTCCTGCTCGGTATCCTCAGAGTCCTCCTCGGAACCTTTTTCTTCAGAGGTCAGAACTATGATATCCCTTTTGACCTGAGGGTCAGCCCTAACTTCCTCTTCCCCTTTAGGAAAGAGGTCTTCTTAGGACATATCCTTAGAGGAAATGGGAGAAGAAACGTTCTGGTCGGTGGGTAGATCTACACTAGAGGAAGTCATCTAAATAACCTAAGGATTGTACTGACAGACTACCTAGCAGAAAAACAAAAGGAAAAAGCTAGGAATAAGGAGTTACCGGGAAAAGACGGAAAACCTGAATGTCGAGCAAGAGATTACCGATATCTTTGGAGCGCAGTTGATGAATGGAGAGCAAGTGACTAGTTCTCTATATATAGGCGAATGACCTGTAAGGCGTAATGGTGAGTACGAACCCCAAGGTAAAATCAACGGTAAGTAGTCAAAGGACGTGCGAGAATGGTCTCGCTCTGACAGCGCATGTCAACACAGTTTTTGGGCACAACTATCATGAGCATTAAATACCTCGATATCTGACGCTTCATCTAACCTCTGAGCAATCAGTCTTACTCGTAGCTTGGGGGTTAATTGTTGGAGCATATACCGAGCATATGACATGTCAGCCACGCTTGTTTCCTCTAGTAGGATGTAATGCAGACCAGGTGGACATACCGACCTGTTCTGGACAGAGAATACGAATCTAATCAATCGTGTACACAACCCGAGCCGTGGTCGGTCCTACCGACCAGCTGGATGTGTTATTCACCATAATAACCAGGTCAACATTAGAGAGCTCCAGGTCTGTAGATTTGGTTACCGACCTAGATGACAGGTCAGCCACTATATTGCGACAACATCAGGTCTGTAGGACATGATGTGTACTACCGACCAATATCTACCGATCTCCTTTACAGACCATATCTGTAATCCCCTGAAAATTCTAAAAATATGTACATGCTCATCATTAAGCGCTTCTTCCCAATTCAATTCAAAATCTCTCATCTTCGATCCCTTTTTCCAAATTTCTTCAAAAAAAAAAAAAAACTCACGTAATCACCTTCTTCGCTGCCTCCGATGGCATCACCCTCGAAAACCTAGCCTCCAGATTCATGAAAGAAGTCCAAGTCGATGAAGCTTGCACGTTCTATGGGTTCCAAATCGCAATCGAGAACATCCCTTGTTCTTCGGAGCCGCGATCTGTTTCCAACGTCCGCGCGCACATCCCTTGTTCTTTGGAGTTCACGATCTGTTTCCGCATGCACATCCCGGGCTCTCCTTCCTTATCAAGGAAACTAATCGCCATGACTCCCTGCAATCTCGCCTACAATCTCGCTCTCGCCCTGCAATCCTGCAATCTGCAATCTCGCCTGCAATCTCGCTCTCGCCGTGACTCCAAACCCCAATCGCTAAAACCCAATCGCCTCAAAACCTCAATCGCACAAACCTCTCCCTCTCTCTCTCAACTCTCTGCTCAAAACCCCAAATCGTGCAATTTCTTTCCGAAGCCCCGACAACCCCTTCGATTTCTTCTACATTTTGCAATTTCTTCAACCCAAACTGTCTTCAAACCCCTGCTTTTCTTAATCTTCAACCTTGCGATTTCTATTTTCCAACCCCTGCGATATCTTCGTTCTCCTTACTCTATCTCTGCTGTCGTCGTTGCTCAACGCCAACGTCAAATCCATTCAAGGAGGAACTGAGGCAGTTTGTCGAAGTTTGATGAGTATGTCTGGGAAGGAAAACGTTGAACAACCTCTGTTTGGTGGTGATGTTTCCTCTATGTTCCCTCTTAGATTCGAGGATGTGAGCAGTATTCGAGAAGTTCCCGATCATTAGGAAGTGTTCACTGATCCTACACGGGATGAAAGCTTGATTTTTGAGCTGTTAGATTTGAAGCATGATGTTGAGGATGGTACAAGTGCTGCGTGGTTTCTTCAAGATCTCGCGAATGAGCTGGATGCTGAAGGTAGTGTGTAGAAGGAGCAGTTAGGAGTCTTCAAGGCCAATGGATTACGTTACAAAAATATGCCCGCCATAATTACAACAGCAATTGGTCAGATGGCCATTTCTAAAGGAAGGCAAGGAAGAGAGGCACAAAATATAGTAAAGGTTTGTGGCAAATATTCGTCTAAAGGAAATTGGTACTGATGTGCTGATCACTGCATATGAGCCAGTTCTAATGAACCCTTTTAGCGAAAGTGCCAGAACAGTGGGAGCTGGGTTAACTGTTCCTGCAACGCAATCTGGACGTATGCCAATGTCTGATGTGTTTAATCTTGCAGTCACCAGTTTCAAGGTCCATGATTGGAACCTTTTCAATGCTGGAGATTAAGAGAGAGTTCGTGTGTGAGGCATTGTCGTGTGCGTTGTTGGGGAAGACAATGCAGATATGCGGCTTCTTAGCAGGATTGTTCCTTTCAAAATTAATTAAAAGGGCACTGGTAGTGGCGCCCAAAACACTTCTTTCTCACTGGATAAAAGAACCATCAGCTGTGGGGCTTGCGAAGAAGACGAGAGAATACTATGGAGCATTAGTGGTAGCACGTGACTATGAGCTTTAGTATATATTTAAGGATGGCGGGATTCTCCTAACAACATATGATATTGTGCGTAACAATTCAAAGTCCTTAAGAGGGGGCTTCTACTTTAGAGTCTTTAATGATACAAATAATGAAGATAGTGTCGCATGGGACCACTACAAGGAAAAAGACTTTTAGTAGCGAAATTTTTTCGTAAGTAAAAGTTCAGAATTCGTAAGTAAAAGTATTGCTTACGATGTTTAGGCTTATTCTTTCAAATCCAATTTCGTGAGAAAAACACCGTAAGTAAATGTTTTAGTCACGACATAGTTCCGTGAGTAAAAGTATCATTTTTACTTATGGCTCCATTTTCGTAAGTAAAACGTTTCTTTCGCGACTAAAGGTTGACAGAATTTGCAACAAATCTATGAAATTCATGAGGAAAACACCGTAAGTAAAGGTTTTAGTCACGACATAGTTCCGTGAGTAAAAGTATCATTTTTACTTACGGCTCCATTTTCGTAAGTAAAACGTTTCTTTCGCGACTAAAGGTTGACAGAATTTGCAACAAATCTAACCCTTTACTTACAATGAAATTCGTAAGTAAATGTAATTAATTCGTTACTAAATGTTATACGAAGCTATAAAATAAAAAAATAGCTAAAAAAACATTTTTCTGTAATATTTTTAGAATTTTAATTTTGACAAATAATAAAATTTAACACTAGAAAGAATGAAGATTTTCATTTATCAAATCTATAATTTCTACAACCATAAAGTTCTGAAGTAGTATGTATACAAAAATTAAAATTTGCACAAGGCAAAATTTACAAAAGTAACAAAATATAGAAACATGACTATCATGCAAGCGAAAGATAACTAAGATGTGGTCTCCGTAGAAGTAGATGATGATGGTGGTAAGATATTCTCTTTGATCTGACGAACGTCATCCTCAATATTTGTGACCCTATCTATTAGTTTTGCCACTAAACTCTCCATTTCTGTGTTGTTCTGACCACCATATGAAGATCCATGTGTTCTTGAGGAAGCTCGTGACATCTCTTTTGATAAGCCTTTTGCCTTCTTAGCCCATCACTTTTGATAACCGGAGCGATAACTAAGAACACGTTCCATAATTTGAAAGTCTGTGATATATAGCATGTTCACTTTATCTTCAGTTGGAGGCCATTGATTTTCAAATCTTATATCAACCATTTGTAACGGCAAATAAATAAATAAATATAAGGTACAAACTTAAAAAATAAAATTAATCAATCTAAAAACTCATTTAAAGACTTACATAAGCACTTTCGACATCTGTATTTAGCCAATGTTGGTTTGAATCGCAATGCATCCTCTTAAACAGTTCAGTTCCTCCAACCGGCGAGAAGATATTATCGTGTTGGCGCAAATGGTGGTTGGGCGTAGAGACTGACCCATTAGTTTGCATCCATTTCCTCTTTGATCGATTTCTTGAATTAGTCATTGATTTTTTCTACAAAATGCACAACTTGTTAGTACAAATCACACCAAATTAATCAATAACACAAATAATAAGACAAATAAATATTTTTATCCATGAATTAATCTCTAGGCTTTCAACAAAAAAAAAATGATAGTCTCTTTTGTATTTTCAGCAAAAAGGATTTTGAAAACCTGTAAATTACATTGGTTTAGCATTACGCTAATTAGAATTGTTTCATCGTTAATTTGAATGTAGTACCTCCAGTCGTCCTCTCTTCAAGGATGAGATCCTTAATGATTTGAATATTGCTCTAGATCTACCTCCCCTCTTCAAGGATGAGTTACTTAATGACTAGCCAAGACTGAATCTTACTTCATTGACTCAATCTTCTCGTATAAGTAAGGTGCATTAGATATAAAATGGTGTTTGGTGCACACTAAATGAAATACATGTCAAAAGCAAACATTTTATGTCCTTTGGATCAACATAAAATCTACGTAACACATGAAGATCATGTAAGAGAAATAAAATATTTGAGTTTTGATGGCAGTTTCATTTGGTATATCTTTAGCTGTTTTGGATAATCTATATACATCTTTAACCAAAAAATGGTACTAGCTAATTCCAAAACCCATGCAGTTATCAAGACAGTGAGCCTTTGAGGACCTTCACCTACTGGTTAACAGATGCCCAGGAATTGATCAAATTCAAATTCCAATTACCCTTATTGTGTCAATATTAATACTAAATTATTTATATCTAGCAGTACCTGAAAGCATGCATGTTCCAATATTTAAGATGTCATGTATGTGTTTATTGACTGATGAAGGAAAAAATCTGAAACTCAACTCCCTTATGTGTAGGCTCCAAATTAGAAAGCAAAAGTAAATTAATGCTATTAACAAATTAAGCAAGATTTCAATTAAATGACATGCATGCATTGAAGAGCCTGCCTGGCCCATTTTGGTAGCTAGACGTACACACTCCATCCAAACCCATATCAAATTTGAATTCAGAATTCTTCCTTTTCGTTTCTTGGTTCATACATATATCTCGCTAGAGATCAAAGAGAGAGAGAGAGAGTTTAAAGGAAGCATAATTGAGTTCAATTGTTATTAGAGTGAATGAATTCAAATGAATGCAAAGACAAACACAAGCAAGAACACAAAAGTTTTACTTAGTTCGAACGATCCACAAGATATAAGATATGAGAAGCAAATCACTGACATTCGGGAATCCAACTAGGGTTTACAAAGTCCTCTGATGCGCTCTGCACAATATAATGAGGGGTGCACAAATAATGGTAAAATCTCACTCATACCAAAATGTCTAAAATACCCTTAAAATATGTCCACCAGAATCCTTACGATCAACATTGAGCAACATAACACATGGTACTCGTTGCTAGTCATGACTCATAAGGATATCTGGCTACTGGTCATCAAAACGACAATTATGCAGTATATTGGAGAAAATATATAGCTTGCTAGAGGAGATATATGGTTGGAGGACATCTGGCTACTGGTCATCAACACGACAATTTTTTTTTAAACAACAACAATAAAGGCTTTTCTCCGCTTAATGATTAATTTCAAGGTCCCCTACATGATCAATCTCATTCAGCTTTCCAAGCAATGATTAGAGATTAATATTTGGGATTATGTTAGCTTTTCGCATGATGAGTGTATAGCTTTTCTTGAGATGTACTCTTATAAAGTATTTAATTAATATTCTACAAACATATATGGAGACTCAACCAACACACATTAGAGGAATTTAATTTTACTTTATTCTACTACTAGCTAGCTACCTAGCTACCACCATCTCAGCAACCATAATTAATTCATAGATTGCATTTGCAGTCTACTTAATTGTAACATGGATATGTTACACCCCATTTATTGACAATATTGCTGGCATTGATTAATATAACACAGAGATGAATCCATTCAATGTAGCATTGTAAACTCAAACTGAGAAATGGAACGACAGAAAAATAAAAATTATGCATCTGTAGAATCAATTAGCAAAGGAAAACTATTATACGATCAAAGTTATCTAAAAAGAATGAAACAAATTAAGGAAACCAAATATTTCTTTTTCTCTATATGTAGCAAAATCAAAAGCATATATATTTTGTCTCAGTTTTGGGTGGAAGGAGGATATATATTTAATTTTTCAGTGCAGACCTTTCCTCACGCATATACTGTACGTACTAATTTCACTGATCCCCAAATGCAAGAATATTAATATGAAGCTAGCTGGCTTTAGTTGCACTATCTATAGAACTTGGTCTAAAGTAGTTAAAAGCACCCCAATCCCTCCACACTGAAATTTATAACACCCTAGCTAGAGTAGTCTCTACAAACTACAATATCTTCACAAACAATGAGACAGTAAACCACATAATGGAGGGCTAGCTAGTGAGATGTTCCATCCACTTGGTACGAATATCCTGCAACACAGACCTGCCATATACGGCACCTTATTTATATCAAAAGGAGATAATTAAGGTCTTATGCGGTAAAAGTGCCACTATGTACATTGTTGATCAACAGTTGGAACTACCAACCGAGCATCACCTGAAAAACTGAGAAAGTTTGGGCTCTGCATGTGGCTTCCACAGTGAAAACAAAACTGAGAAATTTTCAGACTGTTGTAGCTATCTAGACAAAATTCTCAATTTCAATTCAAATATATATGAAATGATAACACTATAAATCGTGTTCTACTTTGATGTATATGAATTAGAAGTCATTAATTGAGGCTAAGGTATAACAAGTATTACACTAAACGTTCCTCGTCAAGCTCCCATTCAGTGTATAAGAATCAACCTTAGTTTCAAGAATTCATAATCACAAGAATCATTGCAATCAATATACATATTAAAAAGATCATTATCATTAAAAAGTGGTATCAGGTTCCGTAGCAGTCTTGTAAAGGAACTGGTAATATAACTCTACTTTTATATTCTTGTAGTATGGATCATATATTTTTCTTATTTTATTGAAAGAAAAATATACTATAGGCTATGCAACTCATTTTTAGTTGGGCCTGGCCTGAAGGGAGGGGCATTAATTAATGAGTAATTCTAGCTATTGAAACACAATTAGGAAACACACTAGTATAATTATTAAGCTACAAACTATTATAACCAATAACGGAAGGAAAAGATCAATCATTTAATCACAATGTAAAATTGAACTTACAAATTCAGAACCATAGGATCAACCATTCAATCACAACTATAAAAGTCAAAGATTATAAGAATCTTAACCATTCTCATAAGATACATATATGATTAAGGATTTGAAATAATAGATATCCAATATACCTGAAATGATTCAGATGCAAAATAATCACAAAGCCATTTCCAATCATCTGCTAAATCAATTGAAGTTGGCCTTTTTCCTTTCGCAGCCTCTATATTAGCTATCCCTCCTACAGACTTAAAGTGACGATGAAGTTGGCTTCTCCATGTTCGATAAGAAGTATTCATTTGTAAATCAATCGTATCTCGAACATATTTTAATTGCAAATCAAGTTGGAATTTTTCCTACAAGACAATAACAGTTGTAAGTGTTAATTATGTGAACTAATCAATATAAATCAATATAATTATGTTAATTATGTGAATTAATTATGTGTTATTTTTTATGACATTTGGTGGAGGTACAACTTCATCACTATCTCCATGGTATATCCACTTTGTGTATGTTCTAGAGAACCCCTTTTTGGTCAAATGAGATGGGACAACCTCAATATTATACCATACATAATTTAAAGAACTTGCACATGGGCATCGAGTCTTGCCGTTTTCATTCAAGTGGCTCTTTGCTAGTTGTATAAAATTTCTAACCCCAACAATATATTTGGTTGAAATTCTATTTCGCTCTAGTATCCAACTCCGATCCATCGCACTACTAGCAAACACAACAAAATTTATTAATGAAAGCAAACATATAAATTATCTTCTTAATTCTTGCTTGTTAGCTAATTGAAAAGTATGCAATTTTGGGGTTGGAAAGAAGAGAATTCCCAACTTGGGTATTATTATATTAAGATTGTGAGCACTTGACAAATGAAGAGATCAAGAATTTCAGTCATATTGGCATATTAAAATATAACACGATATATTTGACATGTTGTTGGTGATCAAGATCGATCAAGCAAGATACTAGGCTTGTAAATATAGATATATAATTATGAATATGCTTTCAAGAAAAATTCAAAGACTTGTATAATTTCAACACGACAATTCATCATGCATCAGAGCCTCCCCTAGTTCAGTATTCTAACATTTGCAAACAGATTCCCTCTTTGATTAGACAACATCAACATATATAGAGTTTGGGATCCAGGTCTCATGGAAGTTTCACTCCTTGAATCAAAAAAGTATTTCGGCACCAATGATATTGACTCAATTGCTGTTTTTTTAATTCATTCAATCAACATGTCCCACACAGAACCTGAAACTTCTTAAAAATCTGAGGAGAAAATAACAAAAATTCAACAACGAAAACAAAAATAAACCCTAAGATTTAATGAAGGAAAGGGTATTCAAATCGTGTAGTGTATACCAACATGAGCAGCCACGAGTGAACAAGAAGAACATGAATAAAGCCTAGACAGAACATTAAAATAGCTTCGAAATCAAAGTTCAATCCTCATACACAAGAAGAAATGAATCTGATTGGAGAAGAAGAGAGAAAAGACATAACAAAGAGAAAACAAAAAAAATAAAAAAAATAAAAATTGAGAGAAATGAAAAGGAACTTAATGAAGTACTTTTCGGCCGCCATCACCGACGCCGGAGATTGCAGTGGCCGGTCTGTCGCTGGAGAATCGATAAGAGTGGAAGAGCCTAAAAGCAAACTGAAAGATTTCTCTGGGAAGAAGAAGAAGAAGAAGATGATGCTTGCAATTAGGAGGAAATAATAGCATGTTTCTACTTCTACTGTACGCGTCAATATTTATAACCGTCCAAACATTTGATCTGTAACTCACATTTGTATAAAGAAAATATATATATTGAATTCATAATTAATATGGTTAAAGAAGAAAATCATTCATCGTCATAAGCAACAGCAGTAGCAGCAGCATTATTATTATTATTAAATTGTTTTAACATTTCAAATATACATATTCATTTACTTGTAGGAAAAAAAAAGAAGCTACCTAACTGGTAAAATCTACATTCAATTGTTTCAGAGATAATGAATTTAGTCCTAAATCTATAGTGGTTTTGCATGAAGAATGTCTCAACAATTATACAACTCATGAACAATGCAATTTTATCCCAAATATAAACTTAAACCGCATCTAATATTAGCTAAGAACTCCTCATTCTAAAACCAGTTTCAAGTAATTAATTATCCATATAATAGTATGAAAATGGAATAGAAAATAAAGGTAGAGGGATTGTATGTTTTGTAAAACATCCATACTAGTAAGCATGATTTAAATGAATAACTAAAAGAATTAATTTGGACATGGTAAACATATCAATCAAGAACATTGAAAACCCAACCAAACGGAGAAAGCACATGCACAAGTTAAAAGTGGCCAAGAAATTTTTTTTTAGTCCATAGGAAATTGGAGGAAATTATCAAGGGGAGAGTAATTTCTTGCATCATTAAAAAAAAGAAAGAATTCACTTGATTCATAAACTGAATTGAAAGGTTAATTTACAACTCTTTAAAATATTATTGGGTGATGAAGAAAGCAATAGCGTAGGCAACTATCAGAGAGAGTGTAATTTAATCAGGGAGTGTAATGTAGAGTTAAAAAAATGTTCAGGTTTAGATGCAAATTGAAATAAATGCAAAGTACATGAAGAGCTTGCACCAGATTCATATGTTTGCTACTTTTACTGTATCAAAAAGGAGGTTTTTGGTAAAAGAAGTTGAATGTTTTCTGTATTAAAGTGAGCTTTTTCTATTAGAGTCGAATGTTGCAGATCTTTTCACTTCTGAATAGGCCAATGGATAGAATGGGCAAAAAGAACAGAGGGGTTACACCGAAAAAAAACACAGGAAGAAGAACAAAAAATGATCTATTAAACAAAATGAACATCAGTTACGAACTGCTTCACAACCAAAACAAAATGAATCGATTGAACATCAGGAATTTTTGATTTGAGATTTCACGCGCGCGGAAGAAATAGCAAATTCACAAAAAATCAAATAAAAAATACCTTAGCGAATCCACAACCGTTCCCAATCGCTTCAACTATCAAGTTGAGAAATGGCAAGTTTCTTTCCAATATCTCTTCTTCGCGTCTTCTTCACAAACAGCGCACAGACGAGTGGGTGAAGAGATGAAACCCACTCGTCTTCTTTAGAAACCCAAGAGAATATTGAGAAGGAAAGAAGACAAACCCTACTCGTCTTCTTCGCAAGAGAAAACCTGCTCGTGCTCGTCTTCTTCGCAAGGGAAAACCTGCTCGTGCTCGTCTTTTTCGCAAGAGTTATCGCTAACGGCGCCTCAACCAGAGAGAATGAGAGGGAAAGAAGTGAAAGAGATGAAACAGGGGAAAGAAGAGTTATCGCTAACGGTGCGGAAAGAAGCGAAAGAGATGAAATAGGGGAAAAAAGCGAAAGATAAGATGAAACAGGGGAAAGAAGCGGCGCGCAAAAATGTTTGGCGGGTTACTTAGCATTAGTAGCGACTTCATTCGTTACAAGCCTCCCCTTATTCGTAAGTAATACAAAATATTGATTTTTATTTTTATTTTTTTATTTTATAAATTTTTTTTATGCAATTACTTTTACTTACGAAATAGCCGCTACTAAAACTTTTCACATTCGTAAATAATAAAAAGTTAAGCGCGTCATATGCAAATAAAAAGAGCGGGATGAAATTTAATATATTTACTTACGATAAATATAGTTTTACTTACGACATCAAATGCGTAAGTAAATATTGACTTTTAACAACGACTGTTGTTTACGATTTTGACAAATCGTGAGTAAAACATAGTTTTACTTACGAAAATTAAAGTCGCTACTAAAGGTCTCGTGACCAAAAGTCTTTTTTCTTGTAGTGTACTATGTCATCCTTGATGAGGTTGAGGACGTACGTTACGCACCAAGGAATTCGGACAAGAATAAATTGCGTGCGTTACAGGTGGGGAAGATTATATACCTTCATAATATTTTATTTTGATATATAAATAGGAATGTTAAATTAATTAGGTCTATAGTATTATTAGATTGCTTATGCATGCCTATTGTACATGATTTTATATATACCATGTTGTAATTGATAGCCATGATAATATGTGTGTCAATATGAATTCTTGTTTTGATTAGATGATAATAAGATGCATGCAATTCATGTGATATTTGAGACTCATTTATAAATTATAATGCATGATAATGAAACGTATGACTTGGAATATTGACATAGTAAAGTTCATGCGTGAATACTATTATAATTGACATTGTGACATGATGCCATGTGCAGTGAAGTTTGAATATGTCTTGTGAATGCAATTAATGTCATATTTATGTTGTATGTATGGTGTGACATCACTAAAGAACACAATTAAGATAAGAATCACACATATGGGGCAGTTATTCCAAGGAATATCATCAATGTTTATCATGGGGCAGTTATTCTGAAGAATATCGCCAATGTTTATTATGGGGCAGTTATTCATAATGAATATTGCCAACGAATTTTTGATTTTGGGTAGTGTCACCCTGTGTTTGATTTCTTAAAGGTAAGTGATTTAGAATGTGATAAAATTCTCGACTCAAACAATCTAATGTTGCAACCATTAATGTGTGAAACTTGTTTGTAATGTTCTTGTGTATATATCATGATAAAATGTTGTGAATTGTTTAAATGACCCACTGGGTTTTCAAGCTTACCCCTATTTTTGACATGCAGGTACTTAGAAAATAAAATCGTGAGTTCGTGATGTAGTTCAGAGTAGTAGGGGTGGGTTAATTAATTTGTTAGTATTGTGGTGACAGGGCTGGATATTTTTATTTGATTTTTTTAAAAGTTTATTATTTAAACGGGTTGTATTGACAATCGAAATTTAATGAATATTATTACGGTTAGTAAAGACCCTGTGGTTTATTCCACGTGTGAATGCCTTGGACTTGAATTCATTAATTCTATTTGATGAATGTATTTAAATGTTGTGTCCATAATGGATGGACAAGGGCAAGTACCCTCACAATTCAATATAGAAATTTGTATAGTGTAATTATGTGGTCCTTGGTATAAAGATGAAAGGGTATTCGTTTATCTTACCCAGTAAGTTGGTTAGAAGAATACAAGTTCATAGTTTTGCAATTTTACTATCTATATAATGATTATGGGTTAAGATAGACGGATACGGTTAGCATCTCGATTTTCAGTGATCCTTCTCGATAAAATTAAAATATTCGTTATTTTACTTGAAATTTAAGTTTTGAAAATTGGGGTGTTACAATATCTTCGTTAACAAGCAGATAGAATGGGAGACTACAGATCGACATACCGATCTGAAGATGTCTACGACTCCGAAAAGGATGACGACGGAACGCCGGATCAGATAGGAATAAGGCGTGATCCACTGCGAAAAGTTCGGGATTTACTCCTAATTCGACTTTGATAAGGCCTAAAACTCTACTAGTTCGATTAGGAGGCTGATAAGTCATCCTAATCTTATAAGGGTTGTACCATATCTTCCTAATTCTACTAGGAATCAAATATGCTCTTCCAGCACAAGTTTGATTCCTGATTCTACAACAACTCTATTACAATGCCAAATACCCTCAAGCCCTCTCTATAAGAAAAACCATATCCCTTAAGGGGGAGGTAAGCAATTCTCGACTCAGTTCAGTACTACTAACTCTGCGGAGCTCTGAACTAACTTAGGCATCAGAGGGTCTTTGGCCGACACCACACCGATATTCCTTACAATAGCGTACTTTCTCTTGTTTTCCCTCTCTCAGATAACGAACCTCCAGCTATTTTTCCAACATTCCGACGAGGTCCAGCTGAGCATCCTCCCTCCACCTCATCGTCTACTGACGTTGGTCAAATCTTGCGCCAACAAACCCAAAACAAAAAATTCAGCCACAAATATTATTTGATCTCTTTCAAAACCAAAACAAAATATTCTGCCACAAATAACACCAAAAGGAAAAAATGCAGCTAGTTTTATAGTTTTTGCATTCTTGACTTTGTTGGACGTTCTTCTTTGCATATTTTTTAGAGTCATCGATGGTTTTGTGTACTTATCCTATTTGTTTTGTATTTTTGATGTACACATCTATGATGATCACATGTATATGTCAGATTTGTCTATATTAGTATACATGTACATCTTGTGCTTATTGATCATATCTTTAAGTATGTTGTTATTGGAATCTGATTGATTATTTCACATGGTATTGAATGTTAAATCTTTTATTAAGTAGTATATTCTTAAAAGTGGCATGATAAAATTATTTACTTAACTCATTCATTCATTTGAGAAAAATAGAGGAGGGATTTTAGGTTATAGTGCACCAAAATTTTTTAAGTTGTATGTTCTCTCTTGTAATCTTTTTGAGAAATTATTCATCATTTGTATTGAAACAAAGTTCTGACAATTTTACAACAATGAAACACTTGTTTAGTTAGTTGTGTTTCAAAAAACGTTTTTAAAAAAATGTTAAGAAAAAGGGTTGTTTTTAGAAAATCTAGAAAAATTATTTTTTGAGTTTTTCATTTAGTTGATTTGTAATTGATGGGTCAACTTTTTTACAATTGATTTGTGTGAAATCTTAGAACAACCAAATAAGTTTTTCATATTTTCCAAATTTAAAAAGAATTTTTTAAATATGATACCAAACATATTTTCATAAACTACAAATCAACTAAAAATAAAACTATATTTTATTTTTTATAAACTATTTTTAAATTATATACCAAACGCAGATATTCTAGAGGAGATTTATGCCTATATTCAATATAATGAGTTCTCTCATTTGCTTTGTTGTGTACAGTTTTTAAACACTGAATAACATTCTGTTTTTTTCATTAATAGACTGCTTTCTCCTGTGAGCAATCTAAATGCAAAATGCCAGATTCTTTTTTTTAAAACACCTTATTGAAAATTGTTTGAATCATGTTAGATATTTTACGTAGAAGCTCATTATTTCTCCCTTTATACTGAATTATTAATTTTTTTATATTAATTGTTTTTTGCGTAATAAATAGTAAAAAATATATATAATTAATTAAAAAAAATGCTGGAGGTACGCCCCTCCAACACTTTTTTGCTCAACACTGCTGACATGTCAATGGACACATCATCAGACTTTATTTGCTTTTCCTCTCTCATCTTTAATAGACATTAAAGACTAACATTTAATGTTGATTTATAATTTTTGTTTTACATAGAAAAAAAAAAGCTATTCTTTTTTTCTCATTCATAATAAATCTTTTCTCAGGTACATCTATTCCAACTCTTTTTTTCAGTTTTATGTTTGTCTATCTTTTTTGCCTTTTGTTTTGTTTTGTTTTGTTTTTTTATCTTTTATCTTTTTTTCAGCTTTGTTTTCTAATGCTGTTTTTCTTTTTTTCTTTAATTCTCTTTTTCACCGTTGAATATAATATTAAAGTTAAAAAAATTAAAAGGGTGAATGCAAGTTGTTTTCACAAATCATTTAAGTACAAAAAAGTTTAATTTTTCAAAAAAATAAAATTTATAAATATAGAATAAATAATTATTAATTACATGAATATATGAGTAAGTGTTCCTTGTATTGTTTTTTTTTGTTCTTCGTTATTTTAATGATATTTTTGTTTCTTCTAAACAAAAGTGTTATTTTTTTCTACTTTAACAAGATATAAAACACCTATTCAAATAAACCTAATAAAACACCTCTCCACTTTCGTGTATGCAATAACTAGATAAAGCAAGTGATAAGAAAAAAGAAAAGAATAATCATACTTTACTATTTAAAAATTTGCTATTCATGTTAGTATCTATTCAAAATAATAAATAATCATCTAATATATTATTTGGTTGTTAGATAAAATAAATTAAACTATAAGAGTGAATGAACAGTAAGAATAAAATAGTTTTTAGAATTATAAAAAACAAATTAATAATAAACAAAACCACAAATTAAATAGTAAGAATCAAAGATTTTAGAAGATAGAGAAAGAAAGGACAAACCGAATAGTAATAGTGCGTGGATCTTGAGTTTTTGTGGTTTTCTGGGTGTTTCAACTAACACGATTGCTGAATTATGGGTCATTCGTGAAGGGTTAAAGCTAGCATGGGAGTTACATACTGTGCATCTAGTTGTAGAAACTGATTCTAAGGTTGCAAATGATTTTATCATAGGCTGTTCCTCTTTAGAACATTCATTAACAAGCCTTATTCATGTTTGCCACGATTTTTTTGGGTCAGATTGGAGCTGCTTCTTAGTACATATGCTTTGAGAAAGAAATTATTGCTCTGATTTTACGGCGAATGAGGGTCTTAGTTGTGAAAATTTTCTTGTTCGTTTTAATTTTTCTCCTGTAGGGATTTGCTACTTACTGTTAGGAGATGTTGCCGGTGTTGTCTTTTCTGAGGCTTAGTGGCCTAGTTTTTCTTTTGAATAAAAACAAAATAGTAAAATAAGAGAAAAAGCAGAGTGAAACAGTATATCTGAGAAGAAACTGACAGAAAAAGTAATTTTTAAGTAAGCATTAAATGTTTCTTCAGTTCTTTGTACTTTTAAGGAGAAGAGCAACAGCCACGTAAGAGAGCAAACGTTTACAAAATGTAGCGTAAATTGGAGAAGCGTGCACGGCTTGGTCAACAACTAAATGACGTTGTATATACCAGGTCAGCTGGTGTCAGAGATAGGCGTCTCCCTAGCACGCGGCTCATTAATTAATTAATTAATATATATATATATATATATATATGTGAAAAAGGGTGATTATAGCCCACGTGGTAGTAATCAAAAGATAACAAAAAAATTACATAAAAAAAAAAAAAACTCATGGAATAGAAAAATAAAATTAGAATGTCGGACAAAATTCCAGAAAGATAAACGTGATAAACGTTGAAGATCCCAATGGCATTAAATAATTTATAAAGAAAGAGCCTAGAAAAGAAAAGGTCATAAGGTACGAGGTTGCTGCTACAATCTATATAACTGCAAACATCAAGAGCGTTAAATATGCACTTAAATACCAGTTTAATTGAGATTTGAATATATAGAATCCAATTAACTAGCTAGCGTCAAGCACTAATATCTCTCATGGGAGAAATTAATGGAGTTGAATCATCATTCGATGGTGTGTTGGAAGCCCAAACACACTTGTGGAATCTTACCTTCAGCTTCATCAACTCCATGTGCCTCAAGTCTGCTATTCAGCTTGGAATTCCTGATATTATACATCAACATGGTCGACCCATCTCTCTCTCGGAATTGCTTGCTTCACTTTCTTCAGTTTCCCCTGCGAAATCCAATTGGCTCCATCGCCTTCTACGCCTATTAGTTCACTCTGGTTTTCTTGCTAAAACCAAAGCAAATTGTAAGCTCATCGGAATAGAAGCTGATAAAGAAGCAGAGCAAGAAGAAATATTGTATAATCTAACTCCAAGTTCTAGTCTCCTGCTGAAGGAAAAGTTCAACAACTTGTCTCCATATGTCTTGATGATGCTAGACCCAGCACTTGTGAACCCATGGCAATTTTTGAGTGCTTCATTCCAACAACAAGAAGAAGTACTAGATGATAATGATGAAGTACCGGAACCCTTCAAGATGGCACATGGTGTGAGCATATGGGAATCCTCAAGGGAGCTAAGCAATTCATTCAATGAAGCCATGGCTAGTGATTCGAAGTTCCTAATGAACATTGTTGTTCGGTATTGTAGTGAGGTGTTCGAAGGGTTGAGATCGCTAGTGGATGTGGGTGGAGGGAAAGGTGATACAGCGAGGACTATTGCCAAGTTCTTTCCTCATGTTAAGTGCACCGTTTTTGACCTTCCTCATGTGGTGGCAACTGTACCAGCGGATAGTACTAATGATATTGTGGATTATGTTGGGGGAGACATGTTTGAATTTATTCCTGAAGCTGATGCTCTATTTTTCAAGGTATATATTTCTATTTCTCCATGATTTCTATTTTGTGCCGTTTCACCACAGGGGATTATATATATAGTGCAATTTGAAGTCCACATAATATCTAAGTGCTTTCAATTCAACTTCGTTTCAGTGGATTTTGCATGATTGGAGCGATGAAGACTGCGTGAAGATACTGAAACGATGCAAGGAAGTAATTGCATCAAAAGAGAAGGGTGGAAAGGTAATTATACTTGATATAGTTGTGAATTATGAAGGCAAGGGTCACCGCAAGTCAGTTGAGACGCAACTCTTTTTCGATATGCTGATGATGGTCCTTGTCAAGGGAAAAGAGCGTAATGAACGTGAATGGCGAAAAATCTTTCTGGATGCAGGCTTTACTAGCTATGTGATAAAGCCAGTCTTGGGTGTTCGATCTATTATAGAAGTTTACCCTTGATAATACTAGCTTCATGATGAAATATTTACTTAAAATGATATGTAAAATGGTGAAGCTAAGCGTTTTATTTCAGGAATGATTTGTTGTTGATTTAAAATTAATAAGATTATTGATGTCAACATTGGTGTTATGGTTAAATTAAATATTATAGAAAGTTTGTGTTATACAATGAAATTAGTATCATTATGGGTATCGTTTGTTTGCAATAGTATTAGTATAAATTGAATACCCAATATATCTTTGCATCTGTTATACAGGCAATAACTTTTTTTTTTTTTTTTATTACCCGTTTTCCGGCACCTTGAAGGTGTCCTCATTTCTTTTAAGGGAGACTAATCCTTCCAGTCTCGGGCACAATAGAGACACTTAAGCTGACCCTCCTCCCAACAAGGGTGGATAAGTTTCGAAGCTTGATCATACTATGCCTCTGTTTCTATCATAGATGTCTATGTCGTAAACTCCTAAAAATATTGTTTATTAATACGTTTACAGGCCTAAATAGACTCTTAAAAATATTGTTCAAACTTTTACTTTCTTCAATTATTCAATGTACTTTCTATTTTAATTTTTTTATATACATGATTAGCCACTAATGGGTGAGAGTCTTATCATTATTACCCACTAATATATTTTTGTTGTCTTTTACTAACTATTGGAAAAACATTCACAGACACTAATGGGTGAGAGTCTTATCATTATTACCTCTTTATCATTCATTCTCGCCTTAATTATATATAATAATAAGCAAAACACTGACCACAACTGTCGTCTCCTCAAATTCTTCTCTGCTTCTCAAATAAACCACAAAGAGTAAATATTTGAAACAAGAAAACATAAACCACTTGGAGCATCTACCAAAACCATGTAAGTGCTATTTTTGTTTAATTTATTACATATAATTATTTGATTTATTTTGATAACAATCGGTTTGAGTTGCAACATGTGATGGAGTTTCCTTTAAATGAACCTGAGATAAAGAAAAAGAAAAAAAAAACATAAAACTCAATGCTAACAACGAGGAAAACAAAGGAAAAAACAATAGATTTAAACAAGGGAGACTAATTATTTAGAACTAAATAAACCAAGTAAATGTAAGTTCTCTTTAATATTATTAGGTTATATGATTTTGTTAGTACATTTTTTATACGTATAAATTGACTAAAGGCACAAAAGTTCTCGTAACAGTCTCTGGTGCTCCTCACTAGCATTTTCAATTAACATAATCATTATAGAAAGAAAAAAACAAATCAAAACCTCATAAAATTTATTTCTTAAACATCAAAGTACGAAACATAAACAGTAGATTTTAAGTTACTGCCTACAAATACATTCAACCAACCTCTACAACAGATCTTGGAAAAATACACACGATTCTTTACAGAGAAAGAACAAAAACAATGTACTTTAAAACCTTAAGATCAGAGTAGGAAATAAACTATAGAAGGAATTAATAATATATCCGCATTTCATAACTTATTTTCTTTCAACGTCACATCTCTTTCTAAACAAACACAAAACTTTCTACCATGCTTTGTTTTATAAACAATATATCCACAACAAAAGCAATAAATGCATTTCACTCTGATCTCAGTAAGACTTTTTTGCAAAAATCTAGCGTTCAAACTAAAAAACCCATTCTCATTCACATATTATATAGTGCCCCAAAAGTGACAAACAAGAAGATAAGTTTTTGGGTCTAATCGTAAGTTAGACAAAGTATCACATTCCCTGTTCCTCCAATTTTCTTAAGAAAATAAAAAAATAAAAAAAAAGATAGATTGAAGACGCGCTTGATTCAAGACAGACAAGACCCAAGAAAAAAAAATTCAATTTTCCCCAAATTCATTAGAAGGTTTTGGATGCTTTTGCTAGTCGACAATAATCAAAGAGATTCGTTGAGACAAATAGAATCAAAACGTACGAAGAAATTTATTAAGAAATAGGAGCAACTCCAAAGATCTAGGAACCAAAAAACATAAAAAACAATAGATCTATGAAGATCTGAAGGAAAACGAGATATTATTACCTCAGGTGCTTTAGCAACATCCTAACCAAACCTCGGCCTCTTTAAATGCACCAGATCCATCCATTTAAGTTCCAGAAAGACACCAAAAGAAAAACTCCAACATATCTAGCAAAAAAAAAAGAAAAAATAATAGATCTATGAAGATTTGAAGGAAATTGATTCAAGAAAGACAAGACCAAAGGAAAAAAATTCAATTTGCCCCAAATTCATTAGATGGTTTTGGATGCTTTTGATCGCCGACAAAAATCGAAGAGATTCGTTGCAACAAGTAGAACCGAAACGTACGAAGAAATTTAATAAGAAATAAGAGCAACTCCAAAGATCTAGCAACAAAGAAGAAGAAAAAACAATAGATCTATGAAGATCTGAAGGAAAATGACATATTATTACCACAGGTGCTTCAGCAACATCCCAACCGAACCTCAACCTCTTTCAATCCACCAGATCCATCCATCTAAGTTCTAGAAAGACACCAAAAGAAAAACTCCAACATATCTAGCAAAAAAAATCAAGAAAAAACAATAGATCTATGAAGATCTGAAGGAAAACGAGAGAGAGAAAGAGAGGAAGAACTAGATCGAGTGAAAGTTTAAACCCTATAAATCTAAATTTGTAATGGAGATTCAAGAGAGAGCAGAGCTTGGTACTTCGGAGAACCAAAATTGTTGCTTGACATCTTTGTACATTTTGTTTCCCCTAAGATGCATAGCGAACCTCGAGCAATGCATTTTGGTGAGCACTTCTTTTCAAACTTCGGAGTCGTTCGGTAGGCACAAACATTTCTTGTAGAAAACTGCCCCATCATCGGAGACCGACCAGTGGGGAAAGTCTTGTCCGCTGAGGATGAGTTCTCCTTTCTCCATTAACATGAGGTCGTTGGCTTGGGCAGCTGAGATTTTTCGAATAAGCTTGGAGTTGGCAGTTAATTGGGAGGGTCGTGAACTTTCTTCGTCCTCAATGAGCTGTAAGTTGTAATTTTCAATCTCCGTAGCCAACTTCCCCATTTGGAAGTTGAGGGTACAAGCAACAACATAGGACTTTTTACTCAGGACATCAGCCACAACATTGGCTTTTCCCGAATGATATTAGAGTTGAAAGTCGTAGTCTTTCAAAAATCCCATCCATCTTCTTTGGCGTAGGTTTAGGTATCTCTAAGTGTAGATGTACTTGAGGCTTTTGTGATCTAAAAAGACCTCGAACCGCTCACCGTATAGATAGTGGCGCCATAACTTCAGTGCGAATACGACAGCTGCAAGTTTCATGTCGTGCGTCTGGTAATCACCCTCATGGATCTTTAGTTGTCTAGAAGCATATGCAACAACTTGGCCATCTTACATTAGTACTGCACCTAAGACTTGGAGAGAGGCATCAGTGTATAGTAAAAATCCAACTTCATTTCTTGCAGTAATTAGTATTGGTGTTGTCGTGAGACGCTTTTTCTATTCCAAGAATAACGATTCACTAGCTGCATTCCAGATGAATCGTATGTCTTTCCGAGTCAGTTTGGTCATAAGTTCAGCAATCTTGGAGAAGTCCTTGACAAAACGTTTGTAGTAGTCAGTCAAACCTAGAAAACTCTGAATTTGAGTGACACTAGTAGGTTGCTTCCAATTTAATATCGCTTCAACCTTTGAAGGATCTACTTCGATGCCATTGCCTGAAACTACATGACCTAGGAATTGAACTTTTTTGGCTCAAAATTTGCACTTACTCAACTTTGCATATAACTGGTGGTTTCTTAAGGTCTGGAGGACAATCCTCAGGTGTGTCTTATGATCTTCCACTATTGGTGAATACACCAATATATTATCTACAAAGACCACCACGAATCCATCTAAATATGGTCTGAAGATACGATTCATCAAGTCCATGAACGTTACGGGTGCGTTAGTTAGACCGAAGAACATGACTAGGAACTTGTAATGACCATACCGAGTTCTGAAAGCTATTTTATGGACATCTGACTCTCTGATCCGGAGTTGATGATAGCCAGATCGTAAATCAATCTTGGAGAAGTATTTGGCATCTCTGAGTTGGTCGAACAAGTCATCGATCCTGGGTAATGGGTATCTGATCTTGATGGTTGCGTTATTCAACTTGCGATAGTCGATGCAAAGTCGTAACGAACCATCCTTTTTCCAAACGAACAGAACTGGAACGCCCCAGGGTGATGAACTTTTTGTGATGAAACCTGTACTCTTTACTTCCTTTAGTTGTTTATCCAACTCAACCAGCTCAACGTTGGACATTCTGTATGATGGAATTGAAATGGGTTCGGTTCCCGGTACCAGTTTGATTTCAAAGTCAAATTTTCAAATCGGGGGTAGGCCAAGAAGGTGGTTTAGAAATACCACTGGAAATTCAGATATGACTTCGATGTCGTGCACATCGAGAAGGTATGGTGGTGGTGGCTCATTGTCGTCACCAATGGATAGAGATCGGAGTTTTGCTTTGAGGAGTGATATAGTTGAGCTGTGAATTTGTTTTCGGGTTCCTTGGATCTTGACTTTTTCTCCGGTAGGTAAGGTTATCAGAACTTGCTTTTTTAGACAATCGATCTTAGCGTTTAGCCGCGTCAACCAGTCCATGTCGAGAATAATGTCAAAGTCTTCTATAAATATGACTAGGAGATCTGTAGGGATTATCTGTCCTGACATTCTAAGTTCACATCTAAAACATTTCTCGTTAATGTCAGTACCAAGTCCTATTGGTGTTGAGACATAGATAGTGAAGTTGGTTGGTTCAAGTTGCAAGCCTAATTGTGCTACCAATGTAGAAGATATAAAAGAATGTGTGGAACCTGAATCAAATAATACATGTACCATTGTCTTAAACAAGGAAAATGTACCTTCCACCACATTATTATCATCTGGAAGAGGTTGTTGGGCCACAACATAGGCTTTTCCTTGCTGCCTTTTGTCCCTGGTTTTGGTGGTTCTGCCTGGGCTGGGCGTTTGCAGCAGGTGGGGCTTGTTGGACTGAGATTGTGAGAACTAGTTGTTGCGGTTGTAGAAGGTGGGAACAGAGCCTTTTTACGTGGCCCTGTTGGCCGCAATTGTAACAAGTCAACCTCTGATGGTTAGGCGTTTGTTGTTGGTTCAATTAGATGTGCTGATTGTGGTGTTGTTGGCCACCACCTCTGCCATTGCCATTGCCATTGTGGTGACCGCCCCTGCCATTGTGGCCTCCCCTGTTCTGATTTTGAAAATCCTATTGGCCAGGGTTAAAAGTTTGAGCTGCAGGTGCAGTGGCTTCTTATTTTTGCACAGAGGGGGGGAGGCCTGGGTTTGGATTATGATAAGGCTTCTTCCTGTTGCCCTGCTGGGCAAAATTTACCACCCGTTTTCCTCTATTCTTTCTTTGTTCTTGCTCTATTTTCTCCTGCTCAAAGTTCATGGCCATATTGACTAACTCCATGTAATTCTTGAGCTCCAAGATTGATAGGGACTGTCGGATGTCTGGACGAAGGCCATTACAGAATTTCTCAGCCTTATCTCGCTAAGTTGAGATGGTGCAAAGATAGAAGACACCATACTCTCGGATTATCATGCTGCCCTGATAAAGCTTGGCAAACTCCTGGTGTCTTTGCCTCTTCACTACGCCAGGAAAGTACTCATCAATGAACAGTGACTTGAATTCCAACTAGGTCATGTCTGTTACATTGACCCTTAGGTCTTCCTTCACCGTTATCCACCAAGTGTTAGCTCCACCAACAAGTTGGTAGGAAGCTAGTGGAATTTTTCGACCCTCGTCGATTCCCATAGCCTCAAGAGCCTTTTTTGACTCATCAAGCCATTTTTGCGATTCAGTCGCATCAATGGTGCCAAAAAAGGTAAGGGGTTGTAGCCTTTTATATTTCATGATCTAATCGGTTTGGCTCTCTGACCCAGATCGAACAGGTGCCTGAACGGTGACCACCTGATTGGCTACAGTCTCACGGATGACCGTTTGTATAGTCTCTTTCATCACCTTATTGAATCTGCCGATAAAGTGTTCCATGCCTGGAGGCAGACGAAAGGTGTAGGTTGAGGTGGCACTGCTTGCCCAGAAGTGGTGGTAGTGTCGTGTGTGGCCTGCTCTGTCCTCGGAGGCGGCAGTTCCTGATTATGTGCCTCATCTGCTGGATGGACTATACGTCTCCTTCCTCTTTTCCTGGGTTGCATTTTTCTCACTGGCAAGGAGAAAAATTTAGAACTCCGCTTTAGGAAATGTAACCAAGTATAGTGATATGATATTCTCAGCAATTCATAAGTTCAAGAGTTCAGCAAATATAAAACTACCTATTTTTCTAGGTTATGGTGTAAGGTTTTGGTGAGGAATCAAAGAATTTCGTGTGACTCGTATGTTTGGACAAGGGATAAAACAAGGTTGGAGTGTTTGTATAATAAGTATAAAGTCTTGAAAGTATTTCAAATATTTTGTGTCTGGTTTTATGAACATACTTACCTTTTTTGAAAATCCATACGAGTCATAGAAATTCTGAGACTAACATCGGTAAATGCCCTAGTCTAGCGTTATATCACATTCTTATATATTCAAACTCCTTTCTATAGCCTTTTTGATTATTATCCGAACTTCTGTATCCCATACCACATGAATTTGGTAATAAGGGGTACAACCAAGTTAAGTTGTATGAACACAGTCTCTAAAAAAAATCGATTGGAGATGAGTCCACTAATAGTATCGTCCAAGTTTACTCGTCCCATACCGTGTAAACTTAGTGATAATCTTAGTGATTCAACTTTTCAAGATGTTTTTTCCACACAAAGTCGTGGGTTTTCTTACTTCCAAAGTTTTATGTGGTATCTACCAATTTTATTGTGTGTCATACCACTCCAAAGTTAGTGATACAAAAAAAAATAATGGTTGTAAGTCGGCTCACCAAACATAGTCTTAAATAAAAAAACATTTCATTTATAAAAAAAAATATTATTACAATGCCAGTAATTATTTTTTCTAATTTCCTTGCCTACTGTTCCGCCTAGTTCTCTTACTAGTCACAAAGTGACCACTCGAAGAAGGTTGAAAGGTGTTATGTTGCTCTTCTAAGACTTGAATTCTGTGGTTCATGGTTCTGAACCCATCACGCATTTCAACCAAACATGACATGATAGTTTGTAATCGATCATCCTAGTTGGCTGGTTGTCCCCTAGGGGAAGGGTAAGTCGGTTGTCCCATTGATGGTGGGTAGGATGTGGGCATTGTTAGGAATTCTTGGTCGGTTGGCTGACTCATTGGTGGGGGACCTTCTGGAGTTGGTCTATATGAGGTTTCTCTAAGTGGAACTTCTTGGAAGGTTGGATTTGCTTGAGTCGGAAAGTCTTGAAAAAATGAGCTCATCGAGGTATCCAATCTTCCGAAGTTTGGTGCAGCCCAATTTTGAGGTAGTTGGTTCATAGGGAATTGTGGAGTCGGTTGGTAGGGCACTGCCTGAATTGAAATCCCTTGAGACATCATATTCTCTTGGGCTGGGGGGGGGGGAGGGTTCCAGAAAGGTGGATTTACCGGAACTCCCTTTCCGGTTGGTCAAAATTTCTTTCTTGGTTCTCAAAGATTTCATCTTCTATGACCCATTGTTGATTTGATTGTTCACTGTTTGTGTACGGGTCTCTCGTAGTTCTCTGTCTTGCTTCATTATTTGGCGCTCCTCTGGTAGGAATCTTACGTCAACTTCTTCATCAATTGTCGACTGTGTCATGACTAGCCCTTTCGTTGTTTTCCTCTGAAGTAGCGCAAAATAATTCTTTGTCAGTCACCCCTCCTTTTGAGTTAAAGGTTTTGGAATAGGAGGCCAGCGAAACCATTTTTGTGATTGGTATAGAGGATTCATCGAAGGTATTGAGGTTTTCCTTGGCTAGTAACTTTATGATTAAAGCTTCATCGCCGAGGTATTCCTTTTGAGTAGGGTTTTGTGTTACTCTGGCCATCTGCTGAACGATGATGTGAGGTAGGAAGACGAAAGTTCCCTTGTCTAGGCAATATAAGACAAGGAGTTGAGCCCTTTTCATCGTGCTCCTACACACTACTTCAAGCAGGATATTATCAACCACAATCTTCCCTAGGCTTGCAAGGTTTGGTCTTAGGAGTGTGTTGGGAGGCAGACATATTTTATGTTGGTGTATGCCTTCAAAGTAAGAGAGAAGAATAATCGTTCTTTTGATTTTGCGATCTCCACAACAGCCTGATATTCATGTGGATATATGATCTTGGCCCCTATGGGGATTGTCATTAGTCGAGCAACAACTTCGACATTAACAAATATTGTTACTCCCCTGACATTTGTCTCCAAGATAGGGCTTTTTCCGTCCTCCTAAAGTCCCGCAATACTCATATTGTCGTAAAACAACCTAACCAAGTTGAGAGAAACATAACCCTCAACATTAGTTATGTTTAGCCACCCTAGCTTCGCGAGCTTGTTGTGAAGGAGTGGGAGTAAGCGATCTTCATGACTATGTTCCTCATCAAAACAACCTTTCGATTGTGAAGGTCCGTTAACCTTGAGGAAACTAGTTCCTGACTGTCAGAAGTCGTTCCTTCACTAGTGGTCATTTGTTTCTAATAGGAAGATAAAATTTGTAATGTACATAAAAAAACATTCCTGAAATTTTTAAGATTTATATTTTTGCCCGTTGGACAATATTTTCTACTTTTCTCTTGATGTTTATGCCAGCATTTCATATAAATTTCTAATTAGCAATAATTTATATATATTTTTTTTGTTTCTCCTAAGTGGTGGCTTTGGGCGGGCCGTAGACCTTTCGCTCTGAAACCATTTAATGTTAAATGGTCATCATTGACACTCACACGTGTCCAACGACCGTGACCTACAAAGTCACGTGGCACATGAGCGTACCTCAAAACATGTTTTACGGTTAGCCTCTCGAGTATCACCAACCACACTGGTGGCAAGCCATGTGGACATGTTAGGGTAAGAGCCGGTGCTTCGCCACCCTCACATAGTAAGAACCCCTGATCATGATTCGAATTCGCCGTCTTGATAACATGCTCTGATACCATTTAATGTCACACCCCGCCCGGACGCGCCCAAACCGGCGAGATGCGAATGCACTATAACAATTATTGAGTGCGCAGGTACACAATTCAAGTACAAGTCTAATTTCATTAATATCAGAATATATTTTGTACAAAATGTAGGCGGTCTAGAACCGCCAATAATGAGGGAACATCCTCCCAAAAATCTCCCTAATTAATTGAAAAAATAAGTAAGGGAGTACAAAATGAGGGCCCAAACACCTCCACCCAATCTACCCTAGACTCCTATAAAATGGCTAGCAATGGGATGAGCTATTACCCAATAGATAAAATAGTTCATGAATATGAAAATTAATAAAGAAGATTTCATAATCATACATCAAATATACACAACATAGCATCATAAACAGTGCAACGTGGCTTAACAAGTGAGTATACGTAGCATCGTCTCGTAATGGCTCTGTGACCATATATCGCCCTAGGTTCACGTACAAATGTCCATCTCCAGGTAGTCCTAAGTTCACATTGTACGTCCATCTTTAGGGAAAACATCAATAATCGTGGGCACAGTTGCACCAGTAAATACGTTACAGATCACAGACCACTTACATCCTTAGGTGGTTCTTATTTCATATATGATGACTATGCATGTGCGGGTTCGGTCTTTACTAATATTAGACAGGATTTGGCAGCGTCTGGTGATGCTTATCAGGGTCAGTATCACCGCGTGCATTGATAGTATGTCCAGTATCACTTATACAAGCAAATAGCTTTCAATGGGACCAACCAGACCTGTCTCTAGGTCGAGAGGTGGAAACATGAGGTCCCGCTTAAATATCAAGTCTTCTAGAGCAACAAGCTGCCTCTCGTTCATTATTAAAATTTACTGAGGACAAGATTAAGTCTGGTTAAGTCAAATTGACTACTAATCTGGCGTAGTAACAATATAGTATATGGACTCCAAATATTAAGGCATAACTATGACATGTATGAACATTATACACAATAATGCAGTGTAAGTGAATAATAGACAAAATGATAAATGAATGAAAACTTAATGAAAAGTCATAAGACATGCAAACCCATGTTTCGTTCCCACCTTCAAATTGAACACTTGATGTTCTGTGCTCTTTGCCGGGTAGTGGCTCCGCACTGTACCAGTGGAGAGTCTCTAAGAGCGAGAGTCTCAAAAGAGAGAAAGAAAACCTCAAAAGAAAGAGAGAGGGTGCCCGAGGAGTAAGGAGAGAGGTGGAGAGATTGGTGTGAGAAATAAGGGGTGAGAAGGCCCTCTTTTATAGAAAAAGGGGGTGCCTACCCGAACGTTCGGGTATTTATTTATTTTTATTTTTTTGTGTAAACCAGGGGTATTACATAACATCAAAAGGAAAAAATTACAGAAAAAATTCTTTTTTTATCCCAACGTTTTCAAGTGCCAGTAGCTGCCGCTGATGGCTGATCCGAATGACTTCAGATGGGGTTTAGTCGAAGTATTTGTGGCGGTGAACAAGACAGATCTAATGTGTGCACTTGCAGAGAGGAGTTTGTTGGGCCGTTGGTGAAGGGAGGGGAGCGTGTTTGCATATAGAGGGGTTGCAGAGAAAGTGGAGTAGAGAAAACAAAGAAGGAGAAATGAAGGGGGGATAGGGGGGTCCGCAAAGGAACATGAGTTGAGAGTAGAATTAAGCTTGAATAGAGAAAAGATGGGGAATTTAAAAATTATAAGTAGGTGCTCAAATAATTGAGGTTAGAGAAAAAATGATGAATTAAAAAATTATAAGTTGATGCTCAAATAATTGAGGTTTAAAGATGAAAGATTGTGAATAAGAAAACTAAAAAGTGGGAGCATGTTTGAGAGGTAACGTATGGAAAAGAAAAGCTTAGACAGTACATAAAGAAAATTTGTAAAGCTTAACGATCTGAACAACTTAGGAACAGTGTTATTAGGAGTCCGGTATTTCAAAAAAAAAAACTTCAAATCAATTAATTACCAAAAACTCATCTCCAATTACACTTAAAAAAAAAAAAACTATCAACATTAACATCAATGCAAGCACTATCGTTAGGGATAGGAAATTAGCTACATGGCACCCATAAAACCAAAAAAAATATTTGATCTCCCTCAAACCTAAAACAAAAACTTCAGCCACAAAAATTATCTAATCTCTTTCAAACCCATAACAAGATATTATGCCCCAAATAACACCAAAAGGAAAAAATTACAGAGAATTTTTTTTTTTATCCATACGTTTTCAAGTGCCAGTAGTTGCCTTTGATGGCTGATCTGGACAACTTCAGATGGGGTTTAGTAGAAGTAGTTGTGGCAGTGAACAAGACAGATCTAAAGTGTGCATTTGCAGAGAGGAGTTTGTTGGGTTGTTTGGGGGGGGGGGGGGGAGGGGGCGTGTTTGCATATAGAGGGCTTGCAGAGAAAGTGAAGTAGAATAAATGAAGAGGAGAAATGAAAGGGGGATGGGGGGGTCCGCAGAGGAAGAGGAGTTGAGAGTAGGATTAAGCTCGAATAGAGAATGGGGAATTTAAAAATTATAAATAGGTGCTCAAATAATTGAGGTTAAAGAAAAATGGTGAATTAAAAAATTATAAGTTGATGCTCAAATAATTGAGGTTTAGAGCTAAAAGATGGTGAATAAAAAAATAAAAAGTGGGAGCATGTTTGAGAGGTAACGTATGAAAGAGAAAAGCTTAGATAGTACATAAAGAAAATTTGTTAAGTTTAATGATGTGAACAACTTAGGAACAATGTTATTAGGAGTCCGGTATTACAAAAAAAAAACTTCAAATCAATTAATTACCAAAAACTCATCTCTAATTACACTTAAAAAAATTAGAAAAAAAAAAGAAAACTATTAACATTAACATCAATGCAATCACTATCATGAGGGATAGGAAATTAGCTACATGGCACCTATAAAACAAAAAACAAATATATGATCTCCCTCAAACATTGTTGGACCATATACCGAGCATATGACATGTCAGCCATGCTTGTTTCATTTAGTGGGATGTAATGCAGACCAGGTGAACATATCAACACGTTCTGGACAAAGAATACAGATCTACTCAATCGTGCACACAGCCCGAGCAATGATCGGTCCTACCGACTGGCTGGATGTGTTATTCACCATAATAACCAAGTCAACATTAGAGAGCACCAGGTCAATAGATTTGGTTACCGACCTGGATGACACGCCAGTGACTATATTGCGACAACATTAGGTCAGTAGGACATGATGTGTACTACCGACAAATATCTATTGATCTCCCTTACAGACCATTTTTTCGTTAACAAGCAGATAGAATGAGAGACTACAGATCGACATAAGGCATGATAGGAATAAGGCATGATAAGTCATCCTAATCCCATAAGGATCGTACCAAATCTTCCTAATTCTACTAAGAATCAAACTTGTGGCCAAAGACCTCAAGCCCTTTTTATAAAAAGATCATAACCCCTAAGGGGGAGGTAAGTAATTCTCGACTCAATTCAGTACTACTAACTCTGTGGAGCTCTGAACTAAGTTAGGCATCGGAGGGTCTTTAGCCGACACCACACCAGTGTTCCTTACGATAGCCTACTTTATCTTGTTTCCTCTCTCTCAGATAACAAACCTCCGATGATTTCTCCAGCATTCTAACGAGTTCCAAATCGGCATCCTCCCTCCACCTCTTCGTCTACTGGTGTTGGTCAAATCTTGCACCAACATTTAGCGCCGTCTGTGGGGATTGACATTGCAAGTCAGAAACAGCTCTGCTGTCTTGAGTCAATAGGCAAAAATATCAGTTGAGGTCGATCTGTCGCCACACCGGTGGCACCCAAAAAACAAAAGTTGAAGACCACCAAAAAAGTAGTCAAAGAATTCTGCTCAGAAGTCAATGTTGACTTCAATAAAGAGCAACCTGGAGAAGATGTCTCAAAACATCTTAGAGCAGCAAAGAGTGTTAACGAAGGTACTCCCCCTACGACCACTTCATAGCCACGTACCACCTCCTAGCCTTCTACCTCGGAAGGGGAAAGAAAGTAGGTGTTGAAGTGTAACCTCGAAGAAGAAGTCGGTATTTGGGAAAAAACAAGTGAACATAAATCGTAAGTCTTTATCTGCTAAAGACTCGGGTCATTCATTAGACGCCAAGAAAAATCACAGCTCGGTGTTCTCCAGGACTAGGTCAGCCCTTCTGGAAAAGTCGAGATCTATGAAACCTACCTCATTCAGGGCATTATCATCAAAAAGAGCTGCGATAGGAAATCCTGACCCCCTCAGGTCGGTGCCACGAAAGTCGTACGGAGCAAAGCGCTCTGAGATTACTAGATCCTTACCTCGGCACTACCACGAGTATAAGGAACTCCCTTCTCCCTTCATTGAAGATATACTCTAGACACCGCTACCAAAGAACGTCAAGACCGCAGAGGTCAGGACGTACAAAGGAAAGGTAGACCCTAGAGAGCACATTGAGAACTACAAGTCCTGGATGGAACTCAAGGGCTATGACGACGCTACCATGTGCAAGGGTTTCCAGATCACCCTTGGAGGGCCTACTCGTAAGTGGTACCAAAAGCTCAAAATCGGTTCTATATGTTTTTTTGTGCACTTAGCTCACAAGATTATGAACCATTTTGCTGGAAAAAAGAAGAGAGAAAAGCCTGTGAATAGCTTGCTTGCTATCGAGCAAAAGAAAGGCGAAACTCTAAAGAATACGTCGATCGTTTTGATGATGTACGAGTCGAGGTAGACAAGTAGCATGATGCAAAGCAAGGGGAAGATGAGTCCCCGAAAAGCTCAAAGAAAGAGAAGAAGAGAAAAAGGGAATATGACTAAAACCAAGACAACAGAGGCGGAAAAAGATCGGATGTTGGCGGCCGAGAGCAGAGGAGTAACAAAGTACCCCAGAATGTATACTCCAACTACGCGCCTCTTACTGTTTCACGAGAGCAAGTCCTCATTGAGATCCAGAACAAAGATTATATCCAATGGCCCAAAAAGTTGAAAACGCTTGCAGATCAGAGAGAGAAGAAAAAGTACTGTAGGTACCATCGAGACCATGGTCACGATACCGACCAGTGCTAGGATCTCAAGCAGGAGATTAAAACTCTAATCCGAGAAAGGCCATCTAAAGGAGTTCGTGAAGAACTCTAATCTACAGAGGACTCCAGAAGATGACCAAGTTGGGCCAGTGGGCGAGATCAGAATGATCTTTAGTGGAGATCAGATTGGTACCTCGAATCGGGCTATGAAGGCTTACGTTTGGGAATCCAGGTCGGAAGTCATGAACCTAGCGTACCGACCTGAGAAATAGAAGCGATTAGATTCCGCAATTACCTTCATCGAAGAGGAAGCCCAAGACATACTTTGTCTGCACGCCGACGCTTTTGTGGTCACGATGACTGTGGCTAACTACAAAATTCGTCGGATGCTGGTCGAGAATGGGAGCTCGACAGATATCCTCTACTGGTCAACATTCAAGAAACTAGGAATGACCAAGGATCAGTTGAGCCCGATAGATGTCCCTTTGATCTGCTTCACTAGAAATAGCATCATGCCGGAAGAACGAATAACCCTACCAGTGAAAATCGGTGACTCAGAGCACAAGGTCACGATCATGATCAGCTTTTTAGTGGTAAAGTGCCCTAGTGTCTACAACGCCATAGTGTGTACGAGCTCGAAGATCTGTTAGAAAGAAGAATTCCTAAGCCTTGGAATGCAGAGCACCTTAAAAAGTATTACCAGTAGGCAATAACAGTAGCAGTAACAGCTCGGTAGTTAGTTTCTAGTATTTACAGAGGTGTTTGTCACCTCTAGTATTATTTTTTTTAGTTTTCACAAGTGTTTACTTGAGATTTTTCTACAATAAGCAAGAAGTCTTGTTCTAGAAATCTACGTCTATGATCTCCAATTAAATTGCCTTGGAACTACCGACCAGATCGAAATCCACCAAGAAGAAGGGCCCTAACCCTAGAATGCCTTAGAGGTACCAAGCCTTAATTATGTACCTACCGAGAAGATGACCATGGTCAAGAGTGCCTTGGAGTACTAACCAAGAGGCGCATACTACCGAAAAGATGGGTTATTGACCCTTGAAGTACCTTGGAACGACAAACAAGCCTCTACTAAGAAGAAAACTTACGGGTTCAGAATGCAGTGGGAGTCGAATAGTATCTACCGACCTCATGACATGACAGGAACCTCGATTCACCGACCTCATGACACGACAGATCCTTGGAAAAAATAAAGTAAAGAACTCGGTACAACAAAAATTGAGAAAACAGTAAAGGTAAGTAATTACACCAAGTAAAGAGCTCGGAGTGCATAAAAAACAGATGTGGACAAAAAAAAGTTTTTCATTAAGATAGGAGCAGAATACAAGGGAGAGCAAAAAAGGAAAACTTATCAAGGCACGCAGGCCCATCACAAAAAACATAGCCAAGACAAAGGAAATCCTCTACAACTCCGGACGAGTAGAACGGTGCAGGATCTCAGTCAGACTGACTAGCTCATCTTCGTTACCTTCTAGGCACGTCTCCTCCTTAGAGTCGATAGTCTACGGTTGTTTGGACGATGTCCCTGGAGCTGCAGATGTAACATCAGTCTATGGTTGCTCGAACAATGTCCCTGGAGCTGCAGATGTAACACCCTTGTCGGCAGGACTGTCTTCACTCCCGGCCTCGTCCTCTGGTTCTCCCTCTCCTGCATTAGCTAACTTGGCTCACTCTTCAAAGCCTTTCTAGTCTACCGAGTCGCCAAAGAACTCTTTCAGGTCTGCTCTATACAGAGTCACTGCATCGACGCAAGCCTCTTCCACTCTGGCGTGGTAGACTTCTTCAACCTTGGCCTCAACAGTGGCCTGGAACTGAGCTCGGTACCTGCTCAGCTCGTCCTGAATTGATTCCATCTCAATCTCTTTAAGCTTCAACTGCACCTGCAAAGCCAGAAGAACCAAGTCACAACCTTAGATTCCCATATTACAGAGGTGATCTGGGCATCCTTCACCGCCTCCTGAAATTTGACGTAATGACCTTTGATGCAGCGGGGGTTGTACACAGTCTGAGCAGTAACCTGTAAAGCCAGAAGAACCAAGTCAGAGACAACAAAGGAAGATTGCATAAACAATAAAGTGAATTGGTAAACGAACTCTCCTTCACAGACTCCATGAAGGCATTAGCCAAGCCTTCAAACATATCTTCGTCCTTCATCGAGAACGAGACGCAGTTGGGGACACCAACCTGAAAGGAGTTTATGTTCAGGTTGATATCCCCAATCTTAGTTGTAAGGAGCTCGGTCTTCCCAAACCACGCCTTCTTGGTAGTCCTCTGGTCGGCAGGGGCAGGGGACTTTGACTTGGCTCCTACTGACCTTGTTTCCCGGGCATGTGAGCCTACCTACTCGAAGGAAGCTGTCGACATTTTCCCTTAGAAGCCAAATTCTTCCTTGGGGAGCTGCTCGGAGATCTCACTGTCGACCCCTAAGCGGCAGTTGCCCGTTCGGCAGCGATGTTCTTCAGTTTAGATGGGTCGACAGCATACCTCCCAGTAGTAGATCTTTTGGGGGCCATTTCATTTGGCACTTCCTTCTTCTTATTCTTTCCCTTTTGGTTGGTAGAACTGGGAGCAAAAAAACCTACATCGCAAACGAAACATGTCAAGCTCGGAACTTTTAAACTAATCGGTAGAAAAAAAAGAAATCAAAATGTTCGAAGCAAAACTTACATCCAGAGAATTCTTTCTTCTCTTTGATAATGCCAACTATATATAGTCTTTCGAGAGTGAAAATGACCTTGTACCGCTGGCCTGCAAAGGAGAGTTGGTAGATTTCGTCGACGCGAGAGAAGTCAAACCCTTTTTCCCTGGTCAGTCTATCCCAAGTACTTGTCAAGAAAAGCAAAAATTATGAGTCTCCACCGAGCAAGAATAAGATGAGAAATAAAGATAAGGAATGAAGGGAAGCGCGGTACTTGGTTTCCCGAAAGTGGTTGATACTCCAGCTTCCTCCGCCCACTCCCCCCAAGCAAAAAACCACTTGTCTTTCCATGATTTATTAGGGGTTGGGTTCTTTATGATCAGGGGTTGGCCTTCCTCGGCACCCTGATGAGCCAAAGCATAGTACCACCCGCTACATCTCGGGTGGGACTTTAGTCAGTATGCAAGGTCGAAGTCCTGAAAATCGAACTCCGGCTTGTTGGCCCAGATTAAACGTCCAAGAGGGGGTGAATTGGACGAGTTGCAACTTTTTACCTTTCAAAAATAAATTAGAAAGAAAGAAAGTAAAAGGCAATGGCAGAAATTAAAGCACACGAGATTAACGTGGTTCGGTATTAACAACCTACGTCCACGACTTGATCTCCCCGATCAAGATTGCCCAAACCTCCCACTAATGGATCCTACTTCAAGGATGAGGATCAAACTGGTTACAACACTTACTTCACAGATGTAAACCAACCTTTACAATAGCCTAATCACTTAGCTCTTTCTCACTTGTGACCTCAGTCACTTACAACACTTGCTGGAAATCAAAGAAGACTTTGAAGATGTTCTCTTACCAAGAACATTTCATATACTTATAGTATAATGCAATGGATAGCCTCTGGAAATCTCAGCACATAAAGATAAATATGAAGAACTTGCTGAATGGTGAGGTTATCTTTAAAATCAATTTGCAACTTTGATTAAATTCGAAACTTGTTTGTGCAATGCAAGAATAATGGTTTTCTTCTCTTGAAAACACCCTTTGAAAAGCTTAGACTAACTTGCAAAATCATGTGTGTTGTGTATTCTTTGAAACTCAGAACATGAGTTTTATAAAATGGGTAGTTGCAGGTTTTGCAACAACAGCGTATGAAGAGATTTGAATTCAAAAACTTTGTTTAATCACAAATGTTTTAAGCGTGCTAGACAAAGAGAATCCCTCAGGTGTTAGTGGAGAATATTTCAGTTGGCATGGCCTGGAAAAACTGTCCAAAGATTATAAAAATCGAGCATGTGGAAGTCCCACATTTTTTCGTCAGAAAGCTCAATTTTTGTCTCTACCAATGATAGTGCGCTATCACAATGTTCACTTAGTGCGATATTGGATTATAGCGGGTTGTTGTGCTCGATATACTAAAAATGGCTGAGAGTGCCAACTTTCAGATTTTCTGGATAGCGTGCTATCAACAATGATAGCGTGTTATTGCTCTATACGAACTTTTGGCAATAGCATGATAGCGGGCTGTTTACGCTCGATATCTTGATCAGACCGAGAGTTTCAATTTTTTAGAATTGCTCTTTTTGTTAAAAAAAATGAAAAATCTGGGCAACAGCTCTATAGCGCGCTATTGGTTCCTGATTTTGGAAAATTTAATATTTTAATATTAAAGAACCATTTAATTAAATCAAAACATTTTGACATTAGATAAAACACTTTTAAATTATTCAAAACTTATTGAAATCCTGATTGAAACCTTTCGAAAAATATTTTATCAAAATCAAACACAAGATCGAAGTGATTTTCAAAACTTTGTAATTATGATAGTTTTAGTGCTGAGATTGATCTAGAGGTTACCCTACGTACCTAAGATCAAATTAATGTATTACATATGAAATTTGTCGTCATTCTTCAAGCTTGATCTTGGTAGTCTCTTTAACAACCACTTTTTGATGTGTTCTTGAGGAATTAGCTGTAACACTTAGAGAAACAAATACAAGTAATATTATATGGTTTGTAATAATCAAAATACTGAGATACCAACGTGAGGAGCATTGGTCCAACACGACCATCCTTTCTCCTTCCAAAGCACAAGGCAGCTTAGAATTGCCCTCCACACATTTGAGTTAAGCTGGGCAAGGGCTACTTGTATTTGACTGAGAAGGCGACATAGGGGCAATTGGAGGGGCAGGTTTAACCCATCCTCAAAAAGGTCGGTGTACAAAGCAACCTCTCCTTTCCTAGGGTTGCTAGGTCGGTCCCCAGGGACAGGAGCCCTCAACCCCACACGGTTAGGTATGCCGACCTCCTTCCTCAGCTGAACAAGATGGTGCTCCATTATCTTGGAAGGAATATTGTAGCACCCGTGCCATTAGGTGACATCATTTTGACCCATAGTGTATCCGTAGAGTACCCGTATACGTATTCGTATACATATGTGTATATGTATTTTGATGCTCGAAGCACATAAGTTCGAGTTTTTTTGCATGATTTTAGGTCATAAAGAGTGCGCATGAAGTTTCGGAACCATCGGAGACCCGTTCGACGTCAAAACATGTCGAAAACGGTGTTTTGGATCCAGTGGAGCTTGCTCCATGGAGGAAGAAATTTCTGTCACAAATTACATCAATGGTTGATCTCATAGATCCGTGGTCCGATTGAGCTGAAATGTTTTCAGCTCATTCTTATATGATAGATATTCATTATGAACGGTGAAGATCTTGATCGGAGTTACCTACTATGAGTTATAAGACTCCAAACACTGTTTCACGGATTTTGGGATTTTCATACACAGTTTTGATCAAAAAGTTATATCTCGCAATCCCACCGTTGGATTGAGTTGAAAGTTTACCAGAATGTTGGTAACTTACTCCTGCAATTTTGGAAAGGTTCAGATGTTAAAAGGATTGGTATGGTGCAAGAAAGTGACTATCTAAGGGAAAGTATTGCAACAGGAAAACTAGTTTTTTGATAGTTTTTGAGAGCTTTTAGTTGTGGGCCCAAGCTTGTCTATTTAAGCAACCAAAACGTAATTTTAGGTTCATTTGCTCATTTCTCAGCCAGGAAAGAGAGAAAGGAGCTGGAGAGGAGAATAGAAGAGGAAACCTAGGATTGATGGATTTTGCTCAAAATCCCTAAGGTTTGCATGTTTCCCTCATTGTTCTTCCTTCAATCTCTTTGGTTCATGCATACTAGTGTTGTTTTGATGCATGCATTGTATGAAACCCATATTTGAAGGGGTAGTGGAAATCAAATGTTGTCCAAATGTTTTGCATGTTTGTGTGGGTTTAGAGTGTGTTGGGAACCCTCAATAGGCAAAAACCCCAATTTCTAACAAGAAATTGGTAGGGTTTAGTACAAATGACCTAGTCTTGGTTCATTGACCTAGACTTTGACTTAAGCTTTGCATGCCATCTATGATAGACTGATTAGTATTAGAGACTGATTCATGTATTTAGCTTGAGATTTTAATGGTGAAATCATATGGTTTAGTGTAAATGGTCATTGTTTGGTTCATGGCCTTAGGCTTTTCCAAAAGTCATGCATGTCAACTATGTTGTTCTAGGAGGCATTGTGAATGAAACCAAGTTGTTAGATCAGTAAATTTTGTGGCTATGTATGGTGGCCTAGTGTAAAAATTGGCAATATGGCCTATGTAAGAAAATTTCCAAATTTGGGGCTTTTGATGCTCTTGATGGAAAATCTGAAAAATTATGCAATGTAGGCCTTTTTGGGCATGATTAGGGTTGTTGATGATAGAATTCAGTGGGTTCTCATAATGGACACCCTAAGGTTGACTAATTTTGATCTAGGCTAAGTATTTGACATTTTTCACGTACTTTGGCAATTTTGCATGTAATTTGGGGATTTTGCCCAAATTGGGAGTTTTCACCCAAAGCAAGTCAATTTATGAAATTGACTTGGGGATTGTTTAATTGGACCCAAATTGAGTAGAATCATGAGTTTAAAATGTTAGAACCTATGTTAAATTGATATGACTTAGTTCATTTTGACCTTATGTTTTATATTGGCCTAATTGGGGATTTTGACCAAGACTTAATCAATTGATGAAATTGACTTGATGTATAGTCTAATTGACCCTAATTATAATTGAATTTCATGTATATTAGTGGTTGGATCATGGGATCACCTATTACATTCAATTTAGGTTAATCTTAGTTTAATCGAGTCTAAATGATCAAGTTGGGCAATATGAAAATTGGCTCGAGGGGGTAATCAATTTAGAATCTAATTGACTTTAGATTGGGTTTGAACATGGGGTTTTGAAACACTTTATGACTGATTTTCAGTTGTGTGAACCATGTTATTTCCAGGTCTTGTGATTGATCTTGAACTCGTTTAGTCAATTGGAGAGTTTTGGCTATTGGATTGGCTAGACTTAGCCAATCAAGAGTGAGTGTTCATTTACTTTTGGATTATTTATATGTGGCATTGTATTATAGAAATGTTTTAAATGCTTATGTATTATGGTATGCATGTTTTAATGTTTTCCATGAAATATATTTGAACATAATTCTTTGGGAAGACAATTCGGGTTGAGGCTCCTAGTTGGAATTCCCTTCTTGGGAATTCTTGTAAGTCTAGCGGCGATCCCAGTTGTATACCCTACAGAGGGTTTTATGCCTTGTGTATGGGTAGGTTAGTTTAAACTAATCCTACGTGCTGCACGACCCCATAAACCCTATTAGAATACGAGTATTGTGTGTGTTCGGGGGCTGTGTGTTGCGCACCAGGCCTTGAAAGGACAAATAACCCTACCAGTGAAAATCGGTGACTCAGAGCACAAGGTCACGGTCATGATCAGCTTTTTAGTGGTAAAGTGCCCTACTGTCTACAACGTCATAGTGTGTACGAGCTCGAAGATCTGTTAGAAAGAAGAATTCCAAAGCCTTGGAATGTAGAACACCTTAAAAAGTTTTACCAGTAGGCAATAACAGTAACAGTAACAGCTCGGTAGTTAGTTTCTAGTATTTACTGAGGTGTTTGTGACCTCTAGTATTATTTTTTTTAGTTTTCACAAGTGTTTACTTGAAGTTTTTCTACAATAAGCAAGAAGTCTTGTTCTACAAATCTACGTCTATGATCTCCAATTAAATTGCCTTGGAACTACCGACCAGATCGAAATCCACCAAAAAGAAGGGCCCTAACCCTAGAATGCCTTGGACGTACCAAGCCTTAATTATGTACCTACCGAGAAGATGACCATGGTCAAAAGTGCCTTGGAGTACTGACCAAGAGGGGCAGATACTACCGAAAAGATGGGTTATTGACCCTTGAAGTACCTTGGAACGACAAACAAGCCTCTACTAAGAAGAAAACTTACGGGTTCAAAATGCAGTGGGGAGTCGAATAGTATCTACCGACCTCATGACACGACAGGAACCTCGATTCACCGAACTTGAAGAAAATCAAGTAAAGATATCGGCAGGAACCTCGATTCACCGACCTCATGACACGACAGATCCTTGGAAAAAATAAAGTAAAGAGCTCGGTACAACAAAAACTGAGAAAACAGTAAAGGTAAGTACTTACACCAAGTAAAGAGCTCGGAGTGCATAAAAAACAGATGTGGACAAAAAAAGTTTTTCATTAAGATAGGAGCGGAATACAAGGGAGAGCAAAAAAGGAAAACTTATCAAGGCACGCAGGCCCATCACAAATAACATAGCCAAGACAAAGGATATCCTTTACAACTCCGGACCAGTAGAACGGTGCAGGATCTCAGTCAGACTGACTGGCTCATCTTCGTTACCTGCTAGGCACGTCTCCTCTTTAGAGTCGATAGTCTACGGTTGTTCGGACGATCCCTGGAGCTGCAGATGTAGCATCAGTCTGTGGTTGCTCGAACAATGTCCCTGGAGCTGCAGATGTAACACCCTTGTCGGCAGGACTGTCTTCACTCCCGGCCTCCTCCTCTGGTTCTCCCTCTCCTGCATTGGCTAACTTGGCCCACTCTTCAAAGCCTTTCCAGTCTACCGAGTCGCCAAAGAACTCTTTCAGGTCTGCTCTATACAGAGTCACTGCATCGACGTAAGCCTCTTCCACTCTGGCGTGGCAGACTTCTTCAACCTTGGCCAAACACTGGCCTTGAACTGAGCTCGGTACCTGGTCAGCTCGTCCTGAATTGATTCCATCACAATCTCTTTAAGCTTCAACTGTCCTGCATCTTTTTCAGCTCGGTGTCCCAAGTCACAACCTTAGATTCCCATATTACAGAGGTGATCTGGGCATCCTTCACCGCCTTCTGAAATAGGCCCTGTCCCAGGTATGAGGTTGATCTCAAAATCGAATTCCCTAACTGGAGGTAGACCAGGAAGGTCATTTAGAAATACTGTTGAGAATTCAGATATGACTGGAACATCATGTACTTCGAGAGGGTACAGTGCTGGTGATTCATTTCCGTCACTTAGGGATAACGCTCGAAGTTGTGACTTGAGAAGTGCAACTGTTGATTTTTGTATCCATTTCCTTGTTCCCTGAATCTTGACAAACTCTCCTGTAGGGAAGGTTAACTGAACTTGCTTCTTCATACAGTCGATCTTTGCATTCAGTGGTGCTAGCCAATCAATGCCGAGGATGATGTCAAAGTCTTCAATATCCATCACAAAAAGATCTGCATATATTATCTGTTCTGACATTCAAAGCTCACATCGAGAACACTGCAAATTCACGTCAGTACCAGATCCGAACGGTGATTTGACATGGAGTGTGATGTTTGTGGGTTCAGGATGCAGGCCTAAATGTCTTACCAATGCCGACGATATAAAAGAATGCGTAGCACCTGAATCAAACAAAACATGCACCATTGTGTTGAACAAAGGAAAGGTACCTTCGACTACATTATTGTCTGGGAGGGGTTGTTGAGCGATCGCAAATGCTCTGCCCTGGTTCCGTTCACCCTGGTTCTGCTGGTTCTGCTTGGGTTGGGCATTAGCAGCAGGTGGTGCTTGTTGGACTGGAACAACGAGAATAGGTTGCTGAATGTGCGGACAGAGATATTTTACGTGGCCCTGCTGGCCGTAGTTGAAACAAGTCGGCCTGTACTGCTGATTGATTTGCTGGCCATGCTAATTGTTCTGCTGGCATTGCTGATTGTGGTGTCGATCACCACCTTTGCCATTTCCGTTTCTACGGCCACCCCTTCCATAATGACCTCCACGGCCATGATTTCAGAAACCCTGATGGTTTGGGTTAGAAGATTCAGCCGCAGGTGTTGTGGCCACATTCTTCGAAACAGGGGCTGGGAGGTCTGGGTTTTGATTGTAGTAGGGCTTCTTCTTGTTCCCATGTTGCGAGCCTTGTTGGGAAAACGTTGCAGGCCGTTTTCCCTTATTCATTCTCTGGTGCTGTAAGATCTTGTCTTGTTCAAAGCTCATGGCCTTGTCAACAACCTCCTTGTAAATCTTGATATCCAAGATCGACAAGGCTTCTCCCTTATTCAGTCTTATCTTGCTCCATTGAGATGGTGGAGAGAGAGTAGACTGATAATTTTTTGAACTTTCCAGCATATTCCCTAACGGTCATGATGCCCTGGTATAACTTAACGAATTCCTGGCGCTTCTGCCTCTTCACAGCGCTAGGAAAATACTCATCAATAAATATTGACTCGAACTGTTGCCAAGTCATATCTGTTGTGTTGACCCTTGGGTCCTCTTTCACTGTTATCCACCATGTGTTTGCCCCACCAACAAGTTGGTAGGTCACTAGGGAAATTTTGCGAGTCTCATCGACTCCCATTGCATCAAGAGCCTTCTTTGACTCATTCAGCCACTTTTGCACCTCATCAGCATCAATGGTGCCAGCAAAAGTAAGAGGTTGTAGCCTCTTGTACTTGGTAATCTGATCAGTTTGGGATTCCGATCCAAATCTTATAGGTGCCTGAACGGTGGCAACTTGACTGGCCGCGGTCTCACGAACGACCATTTGAACAGTTGCTTTCATCGCCTCAATAAATCCGGCGAAGAAGGTTTCCATGCTTGAAGGCATGGCAAAGGGTGCGGGTGGGGGTGGTATTTCCTGCCCAGATGTAGTGGCAGTGTTGGGTATAACTCGTGCTGTCGTCAGAGGCGGCGGTTCCTGAATCTTAGGAGGTACCTCCACTGTTGGACGGAAAGTACGTGGCCTTCCTCTCTTCCTGGTTTGCATTTTCTCACTGGCAAGGAGAAAATAAAACGAAGATTTAGGAACTGTAGCCAAGTATAATGTTATAGTATGCTCAGCAACAAATTCGAGAGTACTGCAATATATAAACCTCCTATTTTTCTAAGTATAGTGTAAGATTTTTTTGTTGAGGAATCAAAGAATCTTATATATCTCGTATGTTTGGCCATGGTGTAAAAACAAGGTTAGAATGTTTACATAATAAGTATAAAACATTGCAAGTATTTCAAATGATTTGGTTATGATTTTTGTGAACATACATATATATTTCTTTGAAAATCCATACGAGTCATAAGAATTCTAAGATTTGCCTCGATAAATATCCTGATCAAACGTTCTATCGCAATCTTATGCATTCAAACTCTTACTCTTAGTCTTTTCAATTATTATCCAAGTTCATGTGTCCCATACCACATGACTTTGGTAATAAGGGTGTTAACCAAGTTAAGTTGTATGAACACGGTGTCTAAAAACATCAGCTAAATAGTAGTTCACCAGTAGTATCTTATTGAAAGCGATTAGCTTATACATGTAATACTGAATGTCCTAACCTTGCACGTCGTGATACCGACCCTGATAAGGATCACTAGACGTTGCCAAAGTCAGTCTAAATGTCAAGAAAAGACCAGTCCAGTAAACTAGACCAATTCATGCATTGGCATCATACATGTCACCACCTAGGGACGTATATGGTTTATGACTCATAGAATAGTTAGGAGCATTCCTCGCTATTCATTACATTTCTCTGGAGAGGGACGTACATGAGAACCCTGTTACGCCCGGGGAGGGACATCAGTACGTGAATCCAGAGCATCGTTCTTGAGGAGGGACGTATAATGAGAACTTGGCTATGCCCGGGGAAGGGCACCTGTACGTGAACTCAGGCGATGTACGTTCATCAAACCATTACGAGACGGTGTCATGCATACATACATATTGATTGATTATGATGCTCACATGTGTATTTAAGATATTTGATATTGAAGTATGCTTTATTAATTGTTATACTCACGAACTATTTACACACTGAGCGCGTTAAGCTCACTCCATTATTATCAAATCTTTCACAGAAAATTAGGATGGACTGGGTGCAGGTTATGTGGCCCACATTTTGTACCCTTTGTATGATTCATTGGGGATTTTGGGGAGTATGTTCCCTTGACCGTTTCATGTACAAATTATATTCTGAATTTAATGAAATCAGATTTGTACTGTGTGACATACATTTCCTGTCACACCCCACCCAGACGCCCCTATACCAGCGGTACACTCGCGGACGGGGCGCGCATTTGGAATAATCACAATGGAAATAACAGAGTGCGCAGCGAAAATACAGTACACACAGTACAAATCTGATTTCATTAAATTCAGAATATAATTTGTACATGAAACGGTCAAGGGAACATACTCCCCAAAATCCTCAATGAATCATACAAAGGGTACAAAATGTGGGCCCCATAACCTGCACCCAGTCCACCTTAATTTCCTATGAAAAATTGGATAATAATGGAATGAGCTTAACGCGCTCAGTGGGTAGATAGTTCATGAGTATAACAATTAATATAGCATACTTCAACATCAAATATCTTAAATACACATGTGAGCATCATAATCAATCAATATGTATGTATGCATGACACGGTCTCGTAATGGTTTGATGTACATCGTCTGAGTTCCCGTACATGTGTCCTTCCCAGGGCATAGCCAGGTTCTCACTGTACGTCCCTCCTCAGGAACGATGCTATGGATTCACGTACTAATGTCCCTCCCAGAGCGTAGCCGGGCTTTCATGTACGTCCCTCTCCAAAGAAATAATATGAATAGCGAACAATGCTCCTAACTATTCGATGAGTCATAAACCATATACGTCCCTAGGTGGTGATATGTATGATGTCAATGCATTAACTGGTCTAGTCTACTGGTCTGGTCTTGACATTTAGACTTACTTTGGCAACGTCTAGTGATCCTTATCACGGTCGGTATCACGACGTGCAAGGTTAGGACATTCAGTATTACATGTATAAGCTGATAGCTTTCAATAAGACCAACTAGATCAGTCCCCTAGTTGAGAGGTGAGACACAATGTCTGCTTAAATACCAATCGCCTAGAGCAGCCCTCTGCCTCCCGTTCACTATTTAAAGTTACTGAGGACAAGACCGAGTCTAGTTGAGTCAGATTGACCATAAATCCGACATTATAACAGTGTAATACATGAATTCCAAGTGTATAGGCATAAGTGCGCCAGTATAAATATTATATGACATAATGCAGTGTAAATGAACAGTAGACATAATAATAATTGAATGTAAACTTTAATAAAAGTTATGAAACACGCAAACCTATGTTTCGTTCCCCACCTTCAGATAAAAACTTCTTCTTTCAGATCTGGCGCTTTCCTCCGGACAGAACTTCGTTACACCGCACCGAGAGTCTCGAACAGAGAGTCTCAAATATAAAAACTCTGAATGAGTGGAAAGGAGAAGAAAAATCACAAGAGAAGGTGATTTGGTGTGAGGAATGAGAAATGATGAGGGTTTCTTATATAGAGATTTTTGCGCTTGAACGTTCTGGCATTGCGCCTGAACGTTCTGGCATGCGCCTGAACGTTCTGGTGTTGCCCAAATAGTAATAATTTTTTTTTTTTTTGTGAAATACAGGGTATTACACTTTACCCCCCTTAAAGGGATTTCGCCCTCGAAATCAAGTGAAGTAGTGATGAGGGTTATCTGCTTGAGAAGTAGGCACAGGTTGCCAAGGAGGCCACTGCGTGTGTGCATCACTATATCCATTGATATTATTTTCAGACATCTGCGTAGTTATTCAAGTGAAACAATGTATCAAGATAGGTGTAAACAATGTTTCATCTTGTTATTGATAAGTGAAAATAATACAATGTATCACATCATCAGTTGGTACTAGAAAACAATTCAAGGTATTTCTGTTTATTTATTCCTTCTAGTTCCCATGTTGCTTCCTCTATGCCGTGGTGATCCGAGAGTACTTTCACAAGTGGTATGCTACGTCGCCGTAGTTCATGAGTTTTTCTATCTAAAATCTGTATCGCTCTCTCTTGATACTTATTTCCTTCCTCAACCCGAAGCTCGACGAAAGGGATGATATGCGAAGGATCAGGACGATACTTGCGAAGCATAGATACATGAAAAACGTCATGAACCTTAGGCATGGACGATGGAAGGGACAGACGATAAGCAAGTTTGCCAATACGTTCAATGATCGAAATTGGACCGATATACCGCGGGGAGAGCTTGCCTTTGATCCCAAAGCGTTTGACACCTCTTGTGGGCTGGACTTTCAGAAAAACAAAGTCCCCCTTATCAAATTCTAGAGGTTGTCATCGCTTGTCAGCATAGCTCTTCTGTCGACTTTGTGCAACACGAAGTCGTTCCTTTATTAGTGTGATATTTTCAGAAGTCTCTTGAACTTGTTCAGGGCCTAACTGCGGTCGATCTGCCATATCTAACCAGCATACCAGGGATCTGCAAGGCCGACCATAGAGAGCGTAGTATGGTGCCATGCCGATACTAGTTTGGTAGCTGTTGTTGTATGCAAACTCAGCTAGATGCAAATATTTTGCCCATCCGTCATTAAAGTCGAAAATGCAGCATCGTAACATGTCTTCTAAGATTTGGATAAGCCGCTCGGACTGCCCATCAGTCTGAGGGTGGAAGGCTGTGCTCATAGTGATCTTAGAACCCATTCTATTCTGGAAGCTTTTCCAAAAGTTTGATGTGAATCGAGGGTCTCGATCAGAGACGATCGTGAGTAGTATGCCATGAAGGCGTACGATCTCTCTTTCATATAGTTCTGCAAGTTTGGCTGGATTATCCGTGAACTTTATTGGCAAGAAGTGTGCAGACTTGGTAAGTCTGTCAATGATAACCCAGATAGCATCTTGCCCTTTATTATTTCGAGGTAAGGCCGTAACAAAATCCATTGCGATGTTCTCCCACTTCCATTCTCCAATAGGTAACGACTGGAGAAGTCCAGATGGAAGTCTTCGTTCTGCCTTAACTTTCTGGCAAACGAGACATCGAGCAACGAAGTCTGCAATTGCCTTCTTCATTCCAGAAAACCAGAATTGTCGCTTGACATCCTTGTACATCTTGTCGCCCCCAGGATGCATAGCGTAACTCGAATAGTGCATCTCAGTGAGCACTTCTTTCTGAACCTCAGGATCGTTCGGTAGACAGAGACGTTTTTTATAGAAAATGGCTCCGTCTTTAGAGACTGACCAATGATGAAGATCTTGTCCACTAAGTAAAAGTTCTCGTTTCTCCATTAACATAGGGTCATTGGCTTAAGTAGCTAAAATCTTTCGAACGAGCTCAGAGGTGGCTGATAATTGAGAGAGTCGTGGTCGTGGTCCCTCTACGTTCAGCTGTAGGTTAAAGTTATCCATCTCTGTAGCCAACTTCCCCATTTCATAGTTAAGAGTGCAAGCAACATAAGATTTTCTACTCAGGGCATCGGCCACAACATTGGCCTTTCCGGGATGGTACTGGAGTTGAAAGTCATAGTCTTTCAAGAATTCCAACCATCTTCTTTGGCAGAGGTTTAGGTCTCTCTGAGTGTATATGTACTTAAGACACTTGTGATCTGAGAAGACCTCGAACCGTTCACCGTATAGGTAATGACACCATAATTTCAGTGCAAACACAATAGCTGCAAGTTCCAAGTCGTGTGTTGGGTAATTACCCTCATGAATCTTCAGTTGCCTCGAGGCATAGGCAACAACTTGTCCTTCTTGCATTAGTACGACACCTAAGCCTTCGAGAGATGCATCGGTGTATAATAAAAATCCAATGGCATTTCTTGGAGTGATAAGTACAGGTGTCGTTGTGAGGCATTTCTTCAATTCCTGAAATGATGCTTCCCAGGCGGGATTCCAGATGAATCGCACATCTTTTCGAGTGAGCTTGGTTATAGGTTCAGCAATCTTTGAGTAGTCCTTGATGAAGCGTCTGTAATAGCCAGCCAAACCAAGAAAACTCCTAATCTGAGTAACAGTGGTAGGCTGCTTCCAGTTTAAAACTGCTTCAACCTTAGAAGGAACTACCTCAATGCCATTGCCTGAAACCACATGGCCTAGGAATTGAACTCTCTTCGCCCAAAATTCGCACTTACTCAACTTTGCATCCAGTTGGTGGCTTCTCAAGGACTGGAGGACTATCTTCAAATGTATTTTATGGTCTTCCTCGGTTGAGGAATATATCAAGATGTCGTCCACAAAAACCACCACAAATCGGTCTAAATATAACCTGAAAATGCGATTCATCAAATCCATGAATGCAGCAGGTGCATTTGTTAGACCGAACGGCATAACCAAGAACTCGTAATGACCGTATCGAGTTCTGAATGCCGTCTTGGTGATGTCCAGCTCTCGGATTCGGGGTTCGTGATAACCGGATCGTAAATCAATCTTAGAGAAGTATTTGGCATCTCAAAGTTGATCGAACAAGTCATCGATCCTGGGCAACGGATATATGTTCTTGATGGTGACATTATTCAACTTGCGATAATCGATGCAAAGTCGTAACGAACCATCCTTTTTGCGAACAAACAGAACTGGAGCGCCCTAGGGTGATGAACTCTTTCGGATGAAGCCATTACTCTCTAATTCCTTAAGTTGTTTGTCTAATTCGACTAGCTCAACATTTGACATTCTGTATGGTGGAATTGAGATAGGCCCTGTCCCAGGTATGAGGTTGATCTCAAAATCGAATTCCCTAACTGGAGGTAGACCAAGAAGGTCATTAAGAAAAACTATTGGGAATTCAGATATGACTGGAACATCGCGTACTTCGGGAGGGTACAGTGCAGGTGATTCATTGCCGTCACCAAGGGACAACGCTCGAAGTTGTGACTTGAGAAGTGCAACTGTTGGTTTGTGTATCCATTGCCTTGTTCCCTGAATCTTGACAAACTCTCCTGTAGGCAAGGTTAACTGAACTTGCTTGTTTATACAGTCGATCTTTGCATTCAATGGTGCTAGCCAGTCCATGCCGAGGATGATGTCGAAGTCTTCAAAATCCATCACAAAAAGATCGGCATATGTTATATGTTCTGACATTCGAAGCTCACATCGAGAACACAACAAATTCACGTCAGTACCAGATCCGAACGGTGATGTGACATGGAGTGTGATGTTTGTGGGTTCAGGATGCAGGCCTAAATGTATTATCAAGGACGACGATATAAAAGAATGCGTAGCACCTGAATCAAACAAAACATGCACCAATGTTTTGAACAAAGGAAAGGTACCTTCAACTACATTATTGTCTGGGAGGGGTTGTTGAGCGATGGCAAATGCTCTGCCCTGATTCTGTTGACCCTGGCTCTGCTGGGTCTGCCTGGGTGGGGCATTAGCAGCAGGTGGTGCGTGTTGGACTGGAACAATAGGAATAGGTTGCTGAAGGTGCGGATAGAGATGTTTTACATGACCCTTTTGGCCGCAGTTGAAACACGTTGGCTGATACTGCGGATGGTTCTGTTGGCCATGCTGATTGTTCTGCTGGCCATGCTGAATGTGATGTCGACCACCACCTCTGCCATTACCGTTTCGACGGCCACCCCTTCCATAACGACCTCCACGGCCATGATTTCGGAAACCCTGATGGTTAGGGTTAGAAGGTTCAGCGACAGGTGTTGTGGCCTCATTATTCGAAACAGGGGCTGGGAGGGATGGGTTTTGATTGTAGTAGGGCTTCTTCCTGTTGCCCTGTTGCGAGCCTTGTTGGGAAAACGTTGCAGGCTGTTTTCCCTTATTCATTCTCTGCTCCTGTAAGATCTTCTCTTGTTCGAAGCTCATGGCCTTGTCAACAACCTCTTTGTAAATTTTGAGATTCAAGATCGACAAGGCTTGTCGAATATCATGGCGAAGGCCATTATAAAATTTCTCGGTCTTATCTTGCTCCGTTGAGATGGTGGAGAGAGAGTAAACGGATAATTCTTTGAACTTGCCAGCATATTCCCTGACGGTCATGGTGCCCTGGTATAACTTAGCGAATTCTTGGCGCTTCTGTCTCTTCACAGCGCCGGGGAAATACTCATCAATAAATAAAGACTCGAATTGTTGCCAAGTCATATCTGCTATGTTGATCCTTGGGTCCTCTTTCACTGTTATCCACCATGTGTTTGTCCCACCAACAAGTTGGTAGGTTGCGAGTGGAATTTTTCGAGTTTCATCGACTCCCATTGCATCAAGAGCCTTCTTTGACTCATCTAGCCACTTTCTCACCACATCAGCCTCAATGGTGCCAGCGAAGGTAAGAGGTTGTAGCCTCTTGTACTTGGTAATCTGCTCGATTTGAAATTCCAATCCAAATCTTACAGGTGCCTGAACAGTGGCAACTTGACTTGCCGCGATCTCACAAATAGGAGTTTGAACAGTAACCTTCATCGCCTCAGTAAATCCAGCGAAGAAGGTTTCAATGCTTGAAGGCATGGCAAAGGGTGCGGGTGGTGATGGTATTGCCTGCCCAGATGTAGTGGCAGTGTCGGGTGTGGCCTATGCTGTTGTCTGAGGCAGCGGTTCCTGAATCTCAGGAGGTGCCTCCACTGTTGGACGAACAGTACGTGGCCTTCCTCTTAGTCTTTTCGGTTATTATCCAAGTTCATGTGTCCCATACCATATGAATTTAGTAATAAGGGTGTCAACCAAGTTAAGTTGTATGAACACGGTCTCTAAAAAACATTGGCTGAATAGAAGTTCACCAATAGTATTTTCCAGGTTTACTCGTCCCATACCGTGTAAACATAGTGATAATGTTAGTAATGCAACTTTCTCCAAATGTTTCTTTTCACACAAGGTCATGGGTTTTCTTACTTCCAAATTTTATTTAGTATCCTCCAATTTTGTTGTGTCCCATACCACTCCAAAGTTAGTGATACAAAAGAAAGAATGGTTGTAAGTCGGCCCACCAAAGATAGTCTTTAAACAAAACAATTTCATTCATATATATCAAACAAAATTTTACAATGCCAGGAATTAATTTTGACTTTCTTGCCTACTACCGCTCCTTCGAGATCTATTGTTACGTACAGAACGACTACTAACAGAAGGTTGAGAGTTTGCTCGCTCTGCGTCGGAGTTTTGTAAACGTGTTAATATATAATTTTGGGTCTCTCGCATTTCAGCAATATTGGATGCCATTTCATCTAACCGTTCAAGTAGTTTAGTCGGTTGTCCCATTGGTGGTTGATGGGTCGTTTGTCCCGTAGGTGAAGGGTAGGCCATAGGCATTGGGGGAAAAGATTGGTTGTATGGGTGATTCATAGGTGGAAGGTAGTTGTTTTGATTGTGCGGGGATCCCCTAACTAGAACCCCTTGGATATTTGGATTCGTGTGAGGTGAAAAACTTTGAAACAATGGGCTCATTGGGATGTTTTGCCCTCCAAGATTTGGTGACGCCCAATACTGTTGTTGTTGGTTCACAACAACTTATGGAACTGGCTGATACTGTACCGCAGGAGTTGGAAATCTTTGGTACGAAGTATTGCCTTGAGTTGGCACGTTCCAAGTTGGTGGATTTGCTTGCGTACCTTGTCTATGATGACTTTGTGTAGGTTGATTTAGTGTGGCATATAACTCTTCGTCAGTGAATGGTTGATCGGTTGGATCACTATTCGGGGCTGGATCTGATGCAGGATTTTGATTTGAATCATTATTTGGGCCTTCTCTGACGGGCATCTTGCGTCGACTTTTGCGAAGGCAAAGGCTATGCGCGTCTCTCATTCTTTCGGCATTTCTTATCGTCGTGTCGAATACTACTTCCTCAGTTACCCCTCCACTTGTGCCATATGTCTTGAAGATAGAGGATGCTGTAACTGGTTCAGTGATCAGCTTCGACGTTCCATCGAAAGTGTCGACGTTTGCCTCGTATAGTATCCTCATAATCAAGACTCCATAGCCGAGGAATTCTTTACTCAAAGGGTTTTGTATCACCCTCAACATTTGTTAGATAATAATGTGAGGTAGGGAGACTGTAATTTTCTTCTCTATGCAGTATAACATAAGAAGTTGAGCCCTTGACATAGTGCCTCTAGTCCCCCTTTCTGGCAAGATGTTGCCGTATACAATCTTTCCGAGGCCGGCAAGAGATGGCTTAAGATGATTGGTTGGGAGGTTAGTGTACGTCGATTGAGTGTATGGCTCTTTGGCGAGGGAATTGAACAATTGTTCATTAGATTCTACGATCTCTGCAACTGTCTGGGGTTCATGTGGATCAACTATCCGCTCCTCAATCGGAATCTCTAAAAGTCGAGCAATAATCTCGATGTTGATAGGAATATTTATTCCCATGACGGTTGTCTCCAAAGTAAGGTTGATTTCATCTCCTTGAAGTCCCACGCAATTCATGGCTTCATAGAAGGATCTCACCAAGTTGTAAGAGACGTGACCCTCAACTCTGGTTATATTTAACTAACCCAGTGTTGTGAGTTTGTCGTGAAGGATTGGGCGGAGGCGGAGATCTTTATTGTCGATACTCCTCATAGTCATAACCTCTCTTTTGGACAATTCCGTTAGTCTAGTGGGAATTGGTTCCCTGCTAGTGGAAGTTGCTCATTCCCTTTAGGCCATTCTTTTGCTGAAAGGAAAATAAATTTGTGAAAGACAAAATATATTCCTAACCTTTTTAAGATTTATGCCTTGTCTGCTAGACATTATTTTCTAGTTTTCTTTTGATGTTTATGCCATCATGAAAATTTCTTCATTAGTAATCTGATGTATATATATCGTATTCACATATGAATGTATAGACATATTTAATCATAACTATATATAGTTTCCATAAATCAACTATTTGAAATTAAACTATATAAAAATCATATATAGTTGTCTTAGATATATATTTAATACAAATCTTAACTATATATATAATTCATATATATATATATATATATATATATATATATATATATATATATATATATATATATAGTTCTAGATATATCAATTTTTTTTTTTATCAAATAACATTTTTGAAATTTTTTTTTTTGATTTTTTTTTATATATATACATATCTCATATACACTAAGGTATATAGATATATATATTCCATCATAACTACACATATAGTTTCTAATAAATCATGACTATATGTATATTTAAATCAAACTATATACAAATCATATAGTTTTTTACATATATATTTAATATAAATCTCAACTATATATAATTGACATATATATAGTACTAGAGATATATATATATATCTAATAAATATATATATATATATATATATATATATATATATATATATATATATATATATATATATATATATATATATATATTTTGTCATATTTTTCATCAATAATAACAAGGTATATATATATCTCCTATATGCATAGATATATATATATATATATATATATATATATATTTAATCACCAATATACATATAGTTTTCATAAATCATAACTATATATATTTAAATCAAACTATATAAAATCCTATAGTTTTCTACATATATATTTAATATAAATCTCAACTATATACTAATCATATATATATATATATCTAGTAAAATTTTTCTTCTCCTAATTTGGTGGACTTGGGCGGGTCGAGGACCGTACTCTCTGATACCATTAAATGTCACACCCTGCCCGGAAGCCCCTAAACCGGCGGTATACTCGCGGACGGGGCGCGCATTTGGAATAATCACAATGGTAACAAAAGAGTGTGCAGCGAAAATACAGTACACAGTACAAATCTGATTTCATTAAATTCAGAATATTTTTGTACATAAAATGGTCAAGGGAACAGACTCCCCAAAATCCCCAATGAATCATACAAAGGGTACAAAATGTGGGCCCCATAACCTGCACCCAGTCCACCCTAATTTCCTGTGATGGAATGAGCTTAACGCGCTCAGTGGGTAGATAGTTCGTGAGTATAACCATTAATAAAACATACTTCAATATCAAATATCTTAAATACACATGTGAGCATCATAATCAATCAATAAGTATGTATGCATGACACCGTCTCGTAATGGTTTGATGAACGTACATCGCCTGAGTTCCCGTACATGTGTCCTTCCCCGGGCATAGCCAGGTTCTCACTGTACGTCCTTCCTCAAGAACGATGCTCTGGATTCACGTACTGATGTCCCTCCCCGGGCCTAGCCAGGTTCTCATGTACGTCCCTCTCTAGAGAAATAATATGAATAGCGAGCAATGCTCCTAACTATTCTATGAGTCATAAACCATATACGTCCCTAGGTGGTGATATGTATGATGCCAATGCATTAACTGGTCTAGTCTACTGGTCTGGTCTTTTCTTGACATTTAGACTGACTTTGGCAACGTCTAGTGATCCTTATCAGAGTCGGTATCACGACGTGAAAGGTTAGGACATTCAGTATTACATGTATAAGCTGATAGCTTTCAATAAGACCAACTAGATCAGTCCCTCAGTTGAGAGGTGAGACACAAGGTCTGCTTAAATACCAATCGCCTATAGCAGCCCGCTGCCTCTCGTTCACTATTTAAAGTTACTGAGGACAAGACCGAGTCTAGTTGTGTCAGATTGACCACAAATCCGGCATTATAATAGTGTAATACATGAATTCCAAGTGTACAGGCATAAGTGCGCCAGTATAAATATTATATGACATAATGCAGTGTAAATGAACAGTAGACATAATAATAATTGAATGTAAACTTTAATAAAAGTTATGAAACACGCAAACCTATGTTTCGTTCTCCACCTTCAGATAAAAACTTCTTCTTTCAGATATGGCGCTTTCCTCCGGACGGAACTTTGTTGCACCGCAGCGAGAGTCTCGAACAGAGTCTCAAATATAAAAACTCAGAATGAGTGGAAAGGAGAAGAAAATCACAAGAGAAGGTGATTTGGTGTGAGGAATGAGAAATGAGGAGGATTTCTTATATAGAGATTTTTGCGCCTGAACGTTTTGGTATACGCCTGAACGTTCGGGCATGCATTGCGCCTGAACGTTCGGGCGTTGCCCAAATAGTAATAATTTTTTTTTTTTTTGTGAAATACAGGGTATTACACTTCCGTTGCGCACTCTATTGTTACCATTGTTATTGTTTTAAATGCGCGCCCCGTCCGCGAGTGTACAACGGATTTAGGCGCGTCCGGGCGGGGTGTGACATTTAATGGTATCAAAGAGTACGGTCTTCGGCCTACCCAAGTCCACCAAATTGGGGGAAGAAAAATTTTATTAGATTTATATATCTTTAGAACTATATATATATATGAATTATATATAGTTAAGATTTGTATTAAATATATATCTAAGAAAACTTTATAGTTTTATATAGTTTAGAAATATAAATATAGTTGTGATTAATGAAAACTATATATATTGTTATGATTAAATATATATATCTATACATCTATGCATATAGGAGATATATATATACTATGTTGATAATAAAAAAATTCTGAATGAAAAATTTTATTAGATATATATATCTCTAGAACTATATATATATATGTCAATTATATATAGTGAGATTGTATTAAATATATATCTAGAAAACTATGTGATTTTTAATACAGTTCAATTTAAATATACATATAGTCATGATTTATTAAAAACTATATGTATAGTTATGATTAAATATATATATCTATATACCTTAGTGTATATGAGATATATATATATATATATATATATATATATATATATATATATATATATATATATATATATATATATATATATCATATTATTGAAAAAAAAAACTGGAAAATGTTATTAGATATATATAATAAATAAATTTTGAAAAATGTTATTAGATATATATAGAACTATAAATATATGAATTATATATATAGTTAAGATTTGTATTAAATATATATCTAAGAAAACTGTATATGATTTAGATATAGTTTAAATTTCAAATATATATATAGTTGATTTATGAAAACTATATATACAGTTATGATTACATATATATATATATATATATATATATATATATATATCATATTGCTAATGAAGAATTTTGATTACATGATGGCAAAAACATGAAGAGAAAAATATAAAATCTTATCCCACTGACAAGGCATAAATCTTAAAAATGTTAGGAATATATTTTGTGTCTTTCACAAATTTATTTTCCTTTCAGCAAAGAATGGCCTCAAGTGAAGGAGCAACTTCCACTAGCAGGGAACCAATTCCCACTAGAATGAAGGAATTGTCCAAAAGAGAGGTTATGACTATGAGGAGCATCGACAACAGAGATCTCCGCCTCCACCCAATCCTTCACAACAAACTCGCAACTGTGGGTTGGTTGAACATAACAACGGTTGAGGGCTACATCTCTTACAACTTGGTGAGATCCTTCTACGAAGCCATGAATTACGTGGGAATTCCAGAAGAAGGAATCAACCCTGTATTAGAGACAACAGTTATGGGGATAAAAATTCCTATCAACGTCGAAATCATCGCTCGACTTATGAAGATTTCGATTGAGGAAAGAATTATTGATCCACATGAACCGCAGACAATTACAGAGATTGCAGAGTCTAGTGAACAATTATTCAATTCCCTCACCAAGAAGCCATACACTCAATCGACGTTCACCAACCTCCCAAACAATTATCTTAAACCATCTCTTGCCGGCCTTGGAAAGATCATGTTCGGCAACATCTTGCCAGAAAGGAGGCCTAATGGCACTATGTCAAGGGCCCAACTCCTTGTGCTATATTGCATAGAGAAGGGAATAAAGGTCTCCCTACCACACATAATCATCCAACAAATGTTGAGGGTGATTCAAAACGCTTTGAGAAAGGAATTCCTCGGTTACGGAGTCTTGATCATGAGGATGCTACGCGAAGTAAACATCGACACTTTTGATGGGACTTTGACACAAATTGTTGAGCCAGTTACAACATCTTCTATCTTCAAGATATATGTTCCAAGGAGAGCAGTAACTGACGAGGAAGTATTCGGCACAACGATAGGAAATACCGAGAGAATGAGGGACAAGCATGGACGTTGCCTTCGAAAAAGTCGACACAAGATTCCTGTCAGAGAAGCACCAAATTTTGGAGGGCAGAACATCCCAATGAGCCCACTATTTCAAAATTTTTCACGTCATACAGATCTAGATATACAAGGGGTTCCAGTTAGGGGATCCCCGTATACTCAAAACAATTATCTTTCACCTATGAATCACACGTACAACCAATACTTTCCCCCAATGCCTATGGCCTACCCTCCACCAATGGGACAATCGAGCCATCAACCACCAATGGGCCAATCGACTAACCTTTTTGAAAGGTTAACTGAAATGGAAACCAATATGGCGGAAATGAGAGCGACTCAAAATTATTTATTAACACATATGCAAAACTCTGAAGCAGAGCGAGCAAACTCTCAACCTTCTGTTAGTAGTCGTTCCGTACCTAGCAGGAGATCTAGAAGGAGCAGTAGTAGGCAGGGAAATCAAAACTGATTACTGGCATTGTAAACTTTTCTTGTATATATGAATGAAATGTTTTATGTAAAGACTATCTTTAATCTGCCGACTTACAACAATTCTTTCTTTTGTATCACTAACTTTGGAATGGTATGGGACGTAACAAAATTGGATGATACTAAATAAAATGTGGAAGTAAGAAAACCCATGACCTTGTGTGAAAAGAAACATTTGGAGACAGTTGCATAACTAATATTATCACTAAGTTTACACGGTATGGGACGAGTAAATTTGGACGATACTATTAGTGAACTTCTATTCAGCCAATGTTTTTAGAGACCGTGTTCATACAACTTAACTTGGTTAACACCCTTATTACCAAAGTCATATGGTATGGGACACATGAACTTGAAAAATAATATAAAAGACTAAGAGTAAGAGTTTGAATACATAAGATTACGGTAGAACGTTAGGTCAGGATATTTACCGAGGCAAATCATAGAATTCTTATGACTCGTATGGATTTTTAATGAAATATATAAGTATGTTCACAAAGACCAAAACCAAATCATTTGAAATACTTGCAAAGTTTTGTACTTATTATATAAACATTCTAACCTTGTTTTTACACCAAGGCCAAACATACGAGTTATATAAGGTTCTGTGATCCCTCAACAAGAATTTTACACTATACTTAAAAAAATAGGTAATTTTAATATTACAGTACTCTCGAAATTGTTGCTGAGCATACTATGACATTATACTTGGCTACAATTCCTAAATCTTGGTTCTATTTTTTCTTGCCAGTGAGAAAATGCAAACCAGGAAGAGAAGAAGGCCACGTACTGTCCATCCAGCAGTGGAGGCACCTCCTGAGATTCAGGAACCGCCGCCTCAGACAACAGCACAGACCACACCCGACACTGCCACTACATCTGGGCAGGCAATACCACCCCCTCCCGCACCCTTTACTATGCCTTCGAGCATGGAAACCTTTTTCGCCGGATTTATTGAAGCAATCAAAGCCACTGTTCAAACGACCGTTCGTGAGACCGCGACCAGTCAGGTTGCCACGGTTCAAGCACCTGTAAAATTTGTGTCGGAAGCTCAAACCGATCAGATTACTAAATACAAGTGGCTACAACCTCTTACTTTCGCTGGCACCATTGAGGCTGATGAGGTGCAAAAGTGGTTGGATGAGGTAAAAAAGGCTCTTGATGCAATGGGAGTCGATGAGACTCGCAAAATTCCACTAGCGACCCACCAACTTGTTGGTGGAGCAAACACATGGTGGATCACAGTGAAAGAAGACCAAAGGGTCAACATAGCAGATATGACTTGGCAACAGTTCGAGTCAATGTTTATTGATGAGTATTTTCCCAGGGCGGTGACGAAGCAGAAGCGCCAGGAATTCGCTAAGTTATACCAGGGCACCATGACCGTCAGAGAATATGCTAGCAAATTCAAAGAATTATCAGTCTACTCTCTCTCCACCATGTCAACGGAGCGAGATAAGACTGAGAAATTTTATAATGGCCTTCGCCATGACATTCGACAAGCCTTGTCGATCTTGGATCTCAAGATTTATGAGGAGGTTGTTGACAAGGCCGTGAGCTTTGAACAAGAGAAGCGTTTACAGGAACAGAGAATGAATAAGGGCAAACGGCCTGCAACGTTTTCCCAACAAGGCTCACAATAGGGCAACAAGAAGAAGGCCTACTACAATCAAAACCCAGCCCTCCCAGCCCCTGTTTCGAAGAATGAGGCCACAACACCTGCGGCTGAACCTTCTAACCCTAACCATCAGGGTTTCTGAAATCATGGCCGTAGAGGTCTTTATGGAAGAGGTGGTCGTAGAAACGGAAATGGCAGAGGTGGTGGTCGACACCACAATCAGCAAGGCCAGCAGAACAATCAGCATGGCCAGCAACACAATCAGCAGTACAGGCCTACTTGTTTCAACTGCGGCCAGCAGGGCCACGTAAGAAATGCCTGTCCGCACCTTCAGCAACCTGTTCCTGCTATTCCAGTCCAACACGCACCACCTGCTGCTAATGCCCAACCCAGGCAGAACCAACAGAACCAGGGTCAACGGAATCAGGGCAGAGCATATGACATCGCTCAACAACCCTTCCCAGACAACAATGTAGTCGAAGGTACCTTTCCTTTGTTCAATACAATGGAGCATGTTTTGTTTGATTCAGGTGCTACGCATTCTTTTATATCATCAGCATTGGTAAGACATTTAGGCCTGCATCCTGAACCCACAATCATCACACTCCATGTCACATTACCGTTCGGATCTGGTATTGATGTCAACTTGCAGTGTTCACGATGTGTGCTTCGTATGTCAGAGCAGATAATATATGCAGATCTTTTTATGATGGATATTTAAGACTTCGACATCATCCTCGGCATGGACTGGCTAGCACCACTGAATGCAAAGATCGACTGTATGAAGAAGCAAATTCAATTAACCTTGCCTACAGGAGAGTTTGTCAAGATTCAGGGAACAAGGAAATGGATACACAAATCAACAGTTGCACTTCTCAAATCACAACTTTGAGCGTTATCCCTTGGTGACAGTAATGAATCACCAGCACTATACCCTCTCGAAGTACACGATGTTCCAGTCATATCTGAATTTCCAACAGTTTTTCTAAATGACCTTCCTGGTCTACCTCTAGTTAGGAAATTCGATTTTGAGATCAACCTCATACCTGGGACAGGGCCCATCTCAATTCCTCCATACAAAATGTCTAATGTCGAGCTGGTCGAATTAGACAACCAACTGAAGGAATTAGAGAGTAATGGCTTCATCCGAAAGAGTTCATCACCCTGGGGCTCTCCAGTTCTATTTGTTCGCAAAAAGGATGGTTCGTTACGACTTTGCATCGATTATCGCAAGTTGAATAACGTCACCATCAAGAACAGATATCCATTTCCCAGGATCAATGACTTGTTCGACCAACTTAGAGATGTCAAATACTTCTCTAAGATTGATTTACGGTCCGGTTATCACCAACTCCGGATCCAAGAGTGGGACATCACCAAGACGGAATTTAGAACTCGATACGGTCATTACGAGTTCTTGGTTTTGCCGTTCGGTCTTACAAATGCACCTGTTGCATTCATGGATTTGATGAATCGCATTTTCAGGTTATATTTAGACCGATTTGTGGTGGTTTTTGTGGACGACATCTTGATATATTTCTCAACCGAGGAAGCCCATAAAATACATTTGAAGATAGTCCTCCAGACCTTGAGAAGCCACCACCTGTATGCAAAGTTGAGTAAGTGCGAATTTTGGGCGAAGAGAGTTCAATTCCTAGGCCATGTGGTTATAGGCAATGGCATTGAGGTAGATTCTTCTAAGGTTGAAGCCGTTTTAAACTGGAAGCAGCCTACCAATGTTACTCAGATTAGGAGTTTTCTTGGGTTGGCTGGCTATTACAGACGCTTCATCAAGGACTTCTCAAAGATTGCTGAACCTATGACCAAGCTCACTCGAAAAGACGTGCGATTCATCTGGAATCCCGCCTGTGGAACATCATTTCAGGAATTAAAGAAACGCCTCACGACAACACCTGTACTTATCACTCCCAGAAATGCAATTGGATTTTTATTATACACCGACGCCTCTCTCCAAGGCTTAGGTGCCGTACTAATGCAAGAAGGCCAAGTTGTTGCATATGCCTCGAGGCAACTGAAGATTCATGAGGGTAATTACCCAACACACGACTTTGAACTTGCAGCTGTTGTGTTTGCACTAAAGTTATGGCGTCATTACCTGTACGGTGTACGGTTTGAGGTCTTCTCAGATCACAAGAGTCTTAAGTACAAATACACTCAAAGAGACCTAAACCTCCGCCAGAGACGATGGTTGGAATTCTTGAAAGATTATGACTTTCAACTCCAGTACCATCCTGCTAAGGCCAATGTTGTGGCTGATACCCTGAGTAGAAAATCTCACGTTGCTTGCACTTTAAACTATGAAATGGGGAAGTTGGCTACAGAGATGGAGAACTTTAACCTGCAGCTGAATGTAGAGGGACAAAGACCACGACTCTCTCAATTATCAGCGACCTCTGAGCTAGTTCGAAAGATTTTAGCTACTCAAGCCAATGACCCTATGTTAATGGGGAAACGAGAACTTCTACTCAGCGGACAGGACCTTCCTCATTGGTCAGTCTTTGAAGACGGAGCCGTTTTTTATAAAAAAAAGTCTCTGTCTACTGAACGACCCTGAGGTTCGAAACGACGTGCTCACTGAGATGCACTCTTCGAGGTACGCTATGCAATGATGTCAAGCGTCAATTCTGGTTTTCTGGAATGAAAAAGGCAATTGCAGACTTCGTTGCTCAATGTCTCGTTTGCCAGAAAGTTAAGGCAGAACGAAGATTTCCCTCTGGACATCTCCAGCCGTTACCTATTAGAGAATGGAAATGGGAGAACATCGCAATGGATTTTGTCACGGCCTTACTTCGAAACAATAAAGGGCAAGATGTTATCTGGGTTATCATTAATAGACTTACAAAGTTTGCACACTTCTTGCCAATAAAGTTCACGGATAACCTCACCAAACTTGCAGAACTATATGAAAGAGAGATCGTACGCCTTCATGGCATACCACTCACGATCGTCTCTGATCGAGATCCTCGATTCACATCCAACTTTTGGAAAAGCTTCCAGAATAGAATGGGTTCTAAGATCACTATGGGCACAGCCTTCCACCCTCGGACTGATGGGCAGTCAGAGTGGCATATCCAAATCTTAGAAGACATGTTACGGTGTTGCATTTTGGACTTTAATGACGGATGGGCAAAGTATTTACATTTAGCTGAGTTTGCATACAATAACAACTACCAAACTAGTATCGGCATGGAACCATACGAGGCTCTCTATGGTCGGCCTTGCAGATCTCCGGTCTATTGGTTAGATATGGCAGATCGACCGCAATTAGGCCCTAACTTAGTTCAAGAGACTTCTGAGAAGATCACACTAGTAAAGGAACGACTACGTGTTGCACAAAGTCGACAAAAGAGCTATGCTAACAAGCGGAGACAGCCTCTAGAATTTGATAAGGGGGACTTTGTTTTTCTAAAAGTCCAGCCCATAGGAGGTGTCAAACGCTTTGGGATCAAAGGCAAGCTCTCTCCATGGTACATCGGTCCATTTCAGATCATTGAACGTATTGGCAAACTTGCTTATCGTCTGTCCCTTCCATCGTCCATGCCTAAGGTTCATGACTTTTTTCACGTATCTATGCTTCGCAAGTATCGTCCTGATCCTTTGCATATCATCCCTTTAGTCGACGTTCGGGTTGAGGAAGGAAATAAGTATCAAGAGAGAGCGATACAAATTTTAGATAGAAAAACTCAAGAACTACGGCGGCGTAGCATACCACTTGTCAAAGTGCTCTGGGATCACCACGGCGTAGAGGAAGCAACATGGGAACTCGAATCAACAATTAAACAGAAATACCCTGAATTGTTTTCTAGCCCCAACTGATGATGTGATATATCGTACTATTCTCACTTATCAATAAAATGATGAAACTTTGTTTACACCTATCTTAATACATTGTTTCACTTGAATAACTATGCCGATGTCTGAAACTAATATCCATGGATATCGTGCTGCACTCAGGGACCATTCAAGCACCATCCTGAACTCGCTAGAGATGACGCCGGCAGTTGATCTCCAGCAGATAACCATCATAACTACTTGAATTGATTTCGAGGGCGAAATCCCTTTAAGGGGGGTAGAGTGTAATACCCTGTATTTCACAAAAAAAAAATATTATTTTTTTGGGTATATGTGCCTGGAAGTCGAGGCGCCAAAAACTCTATATAAACCAACCCTCCCTTTTTCATTTTTCATACCAAATTTACTCCAAATTGTGATTTTTCCTCCTCTTTTCACTCATATTGAGTTTTAGTCTTTTGAGACTCTCTGTCCGAGACTCTCAGTGCAGTACGACGAAGTTCTGTCCGGAGGAAAGCGCCAGATCTGAAAAAATAAGAAGTTCTTATCTGAAGGTGGGGAACGAAAAATAGGTTTGCGTGTTTTATAACTTTTATTAAAGTTTACATTCAATTATTATTATGTCTACTGTTCATTTGCACTGCATTATGTCATATAATGTTTATACTGCCGCACTTATGCCTGTACACTTGGAATTCACATATTATACTGTAATACTGCCAGATTTGTGGTCAATCTGACTCAACTAGTGAGAACCTGGCTACGCCTGGGGAAGGACACTTGTACGTGAACTCAGGCGATGTACGTTCATCAAACCATTACGAGACGGTGTCATGCATACATACATATTGATTGATTATGATGCTCACATGTGTATTTAAGATATTTGATATTGAAGTATGCTTTATTAATTGTTATACTCACGAACTATTTACTCACTAAGCGCGTTAAGCTCACTCCATTATTATCAAATGTTTCACAGGAAATTAGGATGTTCTGGGTACAGGTTATGGGGCCCACAATTTGTACCCTTTGTATGATTCATTGGGGAGTATGTTCCCTTGACCGTTTCGTGTACAAATTATATTCTGAATTAAATGAAATCAGATTTGTACTGTGTGTATGATATTTCCGCTGCGCATTCATTTGTTATCATTGTCATTATTCCAAATGCGCGTCCCGTCCGAGAGTGTACCGCCGGTTTAGGCGCGTCTGGGCGGGGTGTGACAGCGGGAATGGTTGATATGGTACCTCAGGTGTTGGAAACCTTTGGTACGACGTGTTGCCCTGAGTTGGCATGTTCCAAGCAGGTAGGTTTGCTTGAGTACTTTGTCTATCTTGAGGTTGATTTAGGTTGGTAAATAAATCTTCCTCAGTGAATAGATGACCGGTTGGCTCATTATTTGGGGCTGGGTTTGACGTGGGATTCTAATTTGGCTCATTATTCGTTGCTTTTCTGACGGGAATCTTGCGTCGACTTTTTCAAAGGCAACACCCATGCTCATCTCTCATTCTCTCGGCATTTCCTATCGTCGTGTCGAATACTTCCTCGTCAGTTACCCCTCCCCTCGGGACATATATCTCGAAGTCCCATCAAAAGTGTCGATGTTTGCTTCGTATAGTATCCTCATGATCAAGACTCCGTAACCGAGGAATTCCTTTCTTAAAGGGTTTTGAATCACCCTCAATTTTTGTTGGATGATGATGTGTGGTAGGGAGACCCTTATTTCCTTCTCTATGCAATATAACACAAGAAGTTGGGCCCTTGACATAGTGCCTCTAGCCCCCCTTTCTGGCAAGATGTTGCCGAACACGATCTTTCCAAAGCCGGTAAGAGATAGCTTAAGATAATTGTTTGGGAGGTTGGTAAACGTCAATTGAGTGTATGGCTCCTTGGTGAGGAAATTGAATAATTGTTCATTAGACTCCGCGGTCTCTGTAATTGTCTGAGGTTCATGTGGATCAATAATTCTCTCCTCAATCGGAATCTCCATAAGTCGAGCGATGATATCGACATTGATAGGAATTTTTATCCCCATGACTATTGTCTCCAATACAGGGCTGATTCCCTCTTCTGGAAGTCCCACGCGATTCATGGCTTCGTAGAAAGATCTCACCAAGCTGTAAGAGACGTGACCCTAAACTTTTGTTATGTTCAACCAACCCAGAGTTGCGAGTTTGTCGTGAAGGATTGGGCGGAGGTGGAGATCTCTATTGTCGATGCTCCTCATAGTCATAACCTCCTTCTTGAACAATTCCTTGAGTCTAGTGGGAATTGGTTCCCTACTACTGGAAGTTGCTCCTTCACTTGAGGTCATTCTTTGCTGAAAGGAAAATAAATTTGTGAAAGACACAAAATATATTCCTAACATTTTTAAGATTTATTCTTTGTCTTTTAGGCAGTATTTTCTATTTTTCTCTTGATGTTTATGGCATCATGAAAATCAAAATTCTTCATTAGCAATATATATATATATATATATATATCGTATACGTATATGAATGTATAGATATATATATATTTTGTCATAACTGTATATAGTTTTCATAAATCAACTATATATATAGTTGAAATTAAACTATATAAAAATCATATATAGTTTTCTTAGATATATATTTAATACAAATCTTAACTATATATAATTCATATATATCTAATAACATTTTTCAATCAAATTTTTCATTAATAATATGATATATATATATATATATATATATATATATATATATATATATATATATATATATATATATATATATATATATATATCATATATACTAAGGTATATAGATATATATATTCAATCATAACTATACATATAGTTTTTAATAAATCATGACTATAAGTATATTTAAATCAAACTATATAAAAATCATATACTTTTCTAGATATATATTTAATATAAATCTCAACTATATATAATTGACATATATATATATATAGTTCTAGAGATATATATATCTAATAAAATTTTTCATCCACAATTTTTTACATTTTAATCATAACAATATATATAGTTTTCATAAATCATAACTATATATATATTTAAATCAAACTATATAAAAATCATATAGTTTTCTAGATATATATTTAATATATATCTCAACTATATATAATTGACATATATATATATATATATATATAGTTCGAGAGATATATATATCTAATAAAATTTTTCATCCAAAATTTCCTCATTAGCAACAAGGTATATATATATCTCCTATATGCATAGATATATAGATATATATATATATATTTAATCATAACAATATATATAATTTTCATAAATCATAACTATATATATATTTCTAAACTATATAAAACTATATAGTTTTCTTAGATATATATTTAATACAAATCTTAACTATATATAATTTATATATATATAGTTCTAAAGATATATATATCTAATAAAATTTTTTCTTCCCCTAATTTGGTGGACTTGGGCGGGCCGTGGACCGCACGCTCTGATACCATTAAATGTCACACCCCGCCCGGACACCCCTAAACAGACGGTACACTCGCGGACGGGGCGTGCATTTGGAATAATAACAATGGTAACAACAGAGTGCGCAGCGGAAAATATAATACACAGTATAAATCTGATTTCATTTAATTCAGAATATTTTTTGTACATAAAATGGTCAAGGGAACATACTCCCCAAAATCCCCAATGAATAATACAGAGGGTACAAAAATGTTGGCCCCATAACCTGCACCTAGTCCACCCTAATTTCCTGTGAAAGATTGGATAATAATGAAGTGAGCTTAACGCGCTCAGTGGGTAAAATTGTTCGTGAGTATAACAATTAATAAAACATACTTCAATATCAAATATCTTAAATACACATGTGAGCATCATAATCAATCAATATGTATGCCTGCATGACACCGTCTCGTAATGGTTTGATGAACGTACATCGCCTGAGTTCACGTACAAATGTCCATCTGGACGTTTCTCCCCTGGCGTAGCCAGGTTTTATTGTACGTCCCTCCTCAAGAACGATGCTCTGGATTCACGTACTGATGTCCATCCCCAGGCGTAACCAGGTTCTCATGTACGTCCCTCTCCAGAGAAATATAATGAATAGCGAGCAATGCTCCTAACTATTCTATGAGTCATAAACCACGTACGTCCCTAAGTGGTGATATGTATGATGCAAGTGCATGAACTGGTCTAGTTTACTGATCTGGTCTTTTCTTAACATTTAGACTGACTTTGGCAACGTCTGGTGATCCGTATCAGAGTTGGTATCACGACGTGCAAGGTTAGGACATTCAGTATTACTTGTATAAGCTGATAGCTTTCAATAAGACCAACTGGATCAGTCCCCAGTTGAGAGGTGAGACACTAGGTCTTCTTAAATACCAATCGCCTAGAGCAGCCCGCTGCCTCCCGTTCACTATTTAAAGTTACTGAGGATAAGACCGAGTCTAGTTGAGCCAGATTGACCACAAATCTGACATTATAACAGTGTAATACGTGAATTCCAAATATACAGGTATAAGTGCGACAGTATAAACATTATATGACATAATGCAGTGTAAATGACCAGTAGATATAATAACAACTGAATGTAAACTTTAATAAAATTTATGAAATACGCAAACCTATGTTTCGTTCCCCACCTTTAGATAAAAACTTCTTCTTTTCCAGATCTAGCGCTTTCCTTCGGACAGAACTTCGTTGCACTGCACCGAGAGTCTCGAACAGAGAGTCTCAAAAGACTAAAAACTCAGAATGAGTGAAAAGAGAGGAAAAATCACAATTTGGAGTGAATTTGGTGTGAAAAATGAAGAGGAGAGGGTTGGTTTATATAGAGGTTTCGGCTGCCCGTACGTTCGGGCAGGTGCCCGAACGTCCGGGCATTTCTGCCCCAACGAATTTTTTTTTTTTTTGTGAAATACAAGGTATTACAAAAGAACATTATTAAGAATAATAATACACATTTAAGGACGATTATTCAGATGAATATTGTCAAATGTTATTGAAATGGGGCAGATCCCATAAGATATTTGAGCCAATACCACCATGGGGCGGATCCCCTAAGATTGGGTACTTAGATTTGAGATGAGGCGGATCCCTTGAGATATTTGGGTATCACCCTGGGGCAGATCTCCTATAGGTACACACTGAATCTCGACTATCAAATAAATCAATGTGTGCAACGTTAATGTTTGAAACTTGTATGTATGTTCTCATGTATATATCGGATTAAAATACTGTGAATGTTTATGGAGGACCCATTGGGCTTTCTAACTCACCCTTATTTTTCACATGCAGATACATGAAAGAATAAAGTCACAAGTTCGTGACATGTCTCACAGTAGTAGGGGTGGGTTAGTGGCTTGAGTAGTGTTATGGTAGCAAGATCGAGTAGTTATTTAATTATTGATTATATCAATTAAACGGGTTGTATCAGAAATCAATGTTTTTGAAACATTATAATAGTCGTTGAAGATTTCATAGGTTATTTTATATTTTTATGCCTTGAACTTGAACTTGTTAATTCTACTTGATGAATATATTTAAAATGTTGTGTCCATAATGGATGGACAAGGGCAAGTATCCTCATGGCTCAATATTCAATTTGTGTAATGAGAATATATAGTCCGTGGCATAGAAATTGAAAGAGTATTCATCTATCTTAACTTGTGACCTTATATTGAATATAAACGGTATTATTAAAATTTTCTACCTGCGTAAAGATTTTGGGGTTAAGGTAGATCGATACAATTCATGCCTCGATTTTTTTTTGCTATTTTCTTGATAAGATCAAATATTTATTCTTATTACCTTAAATTTTAGTGTTGAAACTCGGGGTGTGACAATTGTCATTAAGATTATTTGTTATTCCCTACAATCAAAAATGTGAAATTAAAAAAAAGATTCATATTATAAGTTATAAAATGTGAAAATCATCATTAGATGTGTTAATTACGAACCCGATCTATATATTGACAATTAACAATATAGTGTTAGAGGCAAAAAAAAAAAAAAAATTCAAATCGGTGTTCATTATATGCCCCACAAGTCCCTTGTACCACTAATCTTTCAATGATGACCACGAGGAGCAGGGGCCACTTGCTACTGGCTTTCTTGATGGTGTATGTCTTGCTATTTATCCACCAAATCCGTACATCAAAATAACATCCATGATTCATGAATTACTCCAGTTTTCAAATAACTGTACAACAAAAAATCATTTCAATTCTATTGAAGAGTAAAATATTATGAAATTAACTCTCTAACTTAATTGATTCACATTCTAAGTTAATTTTGTTACCTTGTAATGTTGACATGTTGTTTCTAAATGTAACACATCAACACCCTTGTCTGCAAAATGTTAAAGGATTCACATTCTAAGTTAATTTTGTTACCTTGTAATGTTGACATGTTGTTTCTAAATGTAACACATCAACACCCTTGTTTGCAAAATGTTAAAGGATCTTCAATGCTTAAGGCCGAAAGTCCTTTCTCTTCTCAAGAGCAAGTACACAAAAACACCAATATCTGATGATATGCTTCTCCTAATAGCATCTCCTAGGCATCCACAAACATCACACTCCCATGTCACATCACCGTTCGGATCTGGTACTGATGTGAATTTGCAGTGACAGAACGTTCAAGCGCATGACAGAACGTTCAGGCGCAAAAATCTCTATATAAGGAACCCTCCTCATTTCTCATTCCTCACACCAAATCACCTTCTCTTGTGATTTTCTTCTCCTTTCCACTCATTCTGAGTTTCTAGTTTTGAGACTCTCTGTTCGAGACTCTCGGTGCGGTGCAACGAAGTTCTGTCCGGAGGAAAGCACCAGATCTGAAAGAAGAAGTTGTTATTTGAAGGTGGGGAACGAAACATAGGTTTACGTGTTTCATAACTTTTATTAAAGTTTACATTCAATTATTATTATGTCTACTGTTCATTTACACTGCATTATGTCATATATTATTTATAATGCTGCACTTATGCCTGCATATTTAGAATTCATGTATTGCACTGTTATAGTGCTGGATTTATGGTCAATCTGACTCAACTAGACTCGGTCTTGTCCTCAGTAACTTTAAATAGTGAACGGGAGGCAACGGGCTGCTCTTGGCGATTGGTATTTAAGCAGACCTTGTGTCTCACCTCTCAACTGAGGACTGATCTAGTTGCCTTATTGAAAGCTATCCGCGTATACATGTAATATTGAATGTCCTAACCTTGCACGTTGTGATACCAACCCTAATAAGGATCACCAGACGTTGCCAAAGTCAGTTTAAATGTCAAGAAAAGACCAGACCAGTAGACTAGACCATTTCATACATTGGCATCATACATATCACCACCTAGGGACGTATATGGTTTATGACTCATAGAATAGTTAGGAGCATTGCTCGCTATTCATTATATTTCTCTGGAGAGGGACGTACATGAGAACCCGGCTACACCCGGGGAGGGACATCAGTACGTGAATTCAGAGCATCGTTCCTGTACGTGAACTCAGGCGATGTACGTTCATAAAACCATTACGAGACGGTGTCATGCATACATACATATTGATTGATTATGATGCTCACATGTGTATTTAAGATATTTGATATTGAAGTATGTTTTATTAATTGCTCCATTATTATCAAATCTTTCACAGAAAATTAGGGTGGACTGGGTGCAGGTTATGGGGCCCACATTTTGTACCCTTTGTATAATTCATTGGGGATTTTAGGGAGTCTGTTCCCTTGACCGCTTTATGTACAAAAGTATTCTGAATTAAATGAAATCAGATTTGTACTGTGTGTACTGTATTTCTGCTGCGCACTCTGTTGTTACCATTGTAATTGTTCCAAATGCGCGCCCCGTCCGGGAGTGTACCGCCGGTTTAGGGGCGTCCGGGCGGGGTGTGACATTTACTTTTTTGAGACTCTCTGTCCGAGACTCTCAATGCAGTACAACGAAGTTCTGTCCGGAGGAAAGTGCCAAATCTGAAAAAGAAGAAATTCTTATCTGAAGGTGGGGAACGAAACATAGGTTTGCGTGTTTTATAACTTTTATTAAAGTTTACATTCAGTTATTATTATATCTATTGTTCATTTCCACTGCATTATGTCATATAATGTTTATACTCTCGTATTTATGCCTGTACACTTGGAATTCACGTATTATGCTGTTGTAATGTCGGATTTGTTGTCAATCTGACTCAACTAGACTCGGTCTTGTCCTCAGTAACTTTAAATAGTGAACGGGAGGTAGCTGGCTGCTCTAGGCGATTGGTATTTAAGCAGACCTTGTGTCTCACCTCTCAACTGGGGACTGATCTAGTTGGTCTTATTGAAAGCTATCAGCTTATACATGTAATACTGAATGTCCTAACCTTCCACGTTGTGATACCGACCCTGATAAGGATCACCAGACGTTGCCAAAGTCAGTCTAAATGCCAAGAAAAGACTAGTCCAGTAGACTAGACCAGTTCATGCATTAGCATCATACATATCACCACCTAGGGAGGTATATGGTTTATGACTCATAGAATAGTTAGGAGCATTGCTCGCTATTCATATTATTTCTCTGAAGAGGGACGTACATGAGAACCCGGCTACGCTCGGGGAGAGACATCAGTACGTGAATCCAGAGCATCGTTCCTGAGGAGGGACGTACAGTGAGAACCTGGCTACACCCGGGGAAGGACATATGTACGTGAACTCAGGCGATGTACGTTCATCAAACCATTACGAGACGGTGTCATGCATACATACATATTGATTGATTATGATGCTCACATGTGTATTTAAGATATTTGATATTGAAGTATGCTTTATTAATTGTTATACTCACGAACTATTTACCCACTGAGCACGTTAAGCTCATTCCATTATTAACCAATTTTTCACTGGAAATTAGGGTGGACTGGGTGCAGGTTATGGGGCCCATGTTTTGTACCCTTTGTATGATTCATTGGGGATTTTAGGGAGTCTGTTCCCTTGACCGTTTTATGTACAAATAAATTTTGAATTTAATGAAATCAGATTTGTACTGTTTATTGTATTTTCGTTGCGCACTCTGTTGTTACCATTGTGATTGTTCCAAATGCGCGCCCCGTCCGCGAGTGTACTGCCGGTTTAGGCGCGTCCGGGCGGGGTGTGACATTTAATGGTATCAGAGCGTACAGTCCACGGCCCGCCTAAGTCCACCAAATTAGGGGAAGAAAATTTTCGTTAGATATATACATCTTTAGAACTATATATATATGAATTATATATAGTTAAGATTTGTATTAAATATATATCTAAGAAAACTATATAGTTTTATATGGTTTAGAAATATATATATATATATATAGTTATGATTAATGAAAACTATATATATTGTTATGATTAAATATATATATATATATATATCTATATATCTATGCATATAAGAGATATATATATACCTTATTATTATTGATGAAAAAAATAATAATAAATAAATAAATAATTTTTTAGAAATTTTGAATGAAAAATTTTATTAGATATATATATCTCTAAATATATATATATATATATATGTCAATTATATATAGTGAGATTTATATTAAATATATATCTAAAATATATATATATATAAAATAATAATAAAAAAATTGAATTTATTTTGTGTCTTTCACAAATTTATTTTTCTTTCAACAAAAGAATGACCTGAAGTGAAGGAGCAACTTCCAGTAGTAGGGAACCAATTCCCACTAAACTAAAGGAATTGTTTAAAAGGGAGATTATGACTATGAGGAGCATAGACAATAGAGATCTCCGCCTCCGTCCGATCCTTCATGAAAAACTCGCAACTATCGGGTGGTTAAACATAAGAACAGTTGAGGGTCACGTCTCTTACAACTTGATGAGATACTTCTATGAAGCCATGAATTTCGTGAGACTTCAAGAAGATGGGATCAGTCCCGTTTTTGAGACAACAGTCATGGGGATAACAATTCCTATCGACGTCGACATCATCGCTCGACTTAAGGAGATTCCAATTGATGAGAGAATTATTGATCCCCATGAACCCCAGACACTTACAGAGATCGCGGAGTCTAATGAACAATTGTTCAATTCCCTCACCAAGGAGCCATACACTCAATCGACGTTCACCAACCTCCCAAACAATTATCTTAAGCCATCTCTTGCCGGCCTTGGAAAGGTCGTATTGGGCAACATCTTGTCAGATAGGGGGCCTAATGGCACTATGTCAATGGCCCAACTCCTTGTGCTATATTGCATAGAGAAAGGAATAAGGGTCTCCCTACCACACATCATCATCCAACAAATGTTGAGGGTGATTCAAAACCCTTTAAGAAAGGAATTCCTAGGTTACGGAGTCTTGATCATGAGAATGCTACGCGAAGTAAACATCGACATTTTTTATGGGATTTCGAGACAAATCGTTGAGCCAGTTACAGCATCTTCTATCTTCAAGATATATGTTCCAAGGGGAGGAGTAACTGACGAGGAAGTATTCGGCACAACGATAGGAAATGCCGAGAGATTGAGGGACACGCATGGACATTGCCTTTGCAAAAGTCGACGCAAGATTCCCGTCAGAGAAGTACCAAATCAAGATACAAATCAAAATCTCACTTCAAACCCAGCCCCAAATAATGATCCAACTGATGTTCTATTCACCGAGGGAGATTCATTTACCAACCTAAATCAACCTCAAAATAGACAAAGTACTCAAGCAAATCTACCTGCTTGGAACATGCCAACTCAGGGCAACACGTCGTACAAAAGATTTCCACCACCTGAGGTACCATGTCAACCATTCCCACAAGTCCCTGTAACCCAACAACAACAACATTAGACGACACCAAATTTTGGAGGGCAGAACATCCCAATGAGCCCACTATTTCAAAAATTTTCACCTCATATAGATCTAGATATACAAGGGGTTCCAGTTAGGGGATCCCCGTATAATCAAAATAATTACCTTTCACCTATGAATCACACGTACAACCAATTCTTTCCCCCAGTGCCTATGGCCTACCCTCTACCTATGGGACAATCAAGCCATCAGCCACCAATGGGCCAATCGACTAACCTTTTTCAATGGTTAGATGAAATGGTATCCAATGTCGTAGAAATGAGAGCGACTCCAAATCATATATTAACTCATCTGCAAAACTCCGAAGCAGAGCGAGCAAACTCTCAACCTTCTGTTAGTAGTTGTTTTGTACCTAGCAGGAGATCTAGAAGGAGTGGTAGTAGGCAGGAAAATCAAAACTGATTACTGACATTGTAAACTTTTCTTGTATATAAGAAAACCCATGACCTTGTGTGAAAAGAAACATTTGGAGAAAGTTCCATTACTAATAGTATCGTCCAAATTTACTCGTCCCATACCGTGTAAACTTAGTGATAATATTATCACTAAGTTTACACGGTATGGGACGAGTAAATTTGGACGATACTATTAGTGAACTTCTATTCAGCCAATGTTTTTGGAGACCATGTTCATACAACTTAACTTGGTTAACACCCTTATTACCAAAGTCATGTGGTATGGGACACACGAACTTGGATAATAATCGAAAAGACCAAGAGTAAGAGTTTGAATGCATAAGATTGCGATAGAACGTTAGATCAGGATATTTACCGAGGCAAATCTTAGAATTCTTATGACTCGTATGGATTTTCAGTGAAATATATAAGTATGTTCACAAAGACCAGAACCAAATCATTTGAAATACTTGCAAAGTTTTGTACTTATTATATAAACATACTAACCTTGTTTTTACACCGTGGCCAAATATACGAGTTATATAAGATTCTCTGATTCCTCAACAAAAACCTTACACTATACTTAGAAAAATAGGTGATTTTAATATTGCAATACTCTCGAAATTGTTGCTGAGCATACTATAACATTATACTTGGCTACAGTTCCTAAAATCTTGGTTTTCTTTTTCTCTTTGCCAGTGAGCCAATGCAAACCAGGAAGAGAGGAAGGCCACGTACTGTTCGTCCAGCAGTGGAGGCACCTCCTGAGATTCAGGAACCGCCGCCTCCGACAACAGCACAGGTCACACCCGACACTGCCACTACATCTGGGCAGGCCATACCACCACCACACGCACCCTTTGCCATGCCTTCAAACATTGAAACCTTCTTCGCTGGATTTATTGAGGCGATGAAGGTCACCGTTCAAACTGTCGTTCGTGAGACCGCGGCAAGTCAGGTTGCCACTATTCAGGCACCTGTACGATTTGGATCGGAATTTCAAACCGAGCAGATTACCTAGTATAAGAGGCTACAACCTCATACCTTCGCTGGCACCATTGAGGCTGATGAGGTGCAAAAGTGGTTGGATGAGTCAAAGAAGGCTTTTGATGCAATGAGAGTCGATGAGACTCGAAAAATTCCACTAGCAACCTACCAACTTGTTGGTTGGGCAAACACATGGTGGATAACAGTGAAAGAGGACCCAAGGATCAACATAGCAGATATGACTTGGCAACAGTTCGAGTCATTATTTATTGATGAGTATTTCTCCGGCGCTGTGAAGAGACAGAAGCGCCAAGAATTCGCTAAGTTATACCAGGGCACCATGACCGTCAGGGAATATGCTGGCAAGTTCAAAAAATTATCCGTCTACTTTCTCTCCACCATCTCAACGGAGCAAGATAAGACTGAGAAATTTTATAATGGCCTTCGCCATGATATTCGACAAGCCTTGTCGATCTTGGATCTCAAAATTTACAAAGAGGTTGTTGACAAGGCCATGAGCTTTGAACAAGAGAAGATCTTACAGAAGTAGAGAATGAATAAGGGAAAACAGCCTGCAACGTTTTCCCAACAAGGCTCGCAACAGGAAGAAGCCCTACTACAATCAACACCCAGCCCTCCCAGCCCCTGTTTTCAAGAATGAGGCCACAACATCTGCCACTGAACCTTCTAACCCTAACCATCAGGGTTTTCGAAATCATGGTCGTGGAGGTCGTTATGGAAGGGGTGGCTGTAGAAACGGCAATGGCAGAGGTGGTGGTCGACACCACATTCAACATGGCCAACAGAACAATCAACATGGCCAACAGAACCATCCGCAGTGTCAGCCGACGTGTTTCAACTGCGGCCAGAAGGGCCATGTAAAACATCTTTGTCCGCACCTTCAGCAACCTATTCCTGTTGTTCCAGTCCAACACGCACCACCTGCTGCTAATACCCCACCCAGGCAGAACCAGGGTTAACGGAATCAGGGCAGAGCATTTGCCATCGCTCAACAACCCCTCCCAGACAACAATGTAGTTGAAGGTACCTTTCCTTTGTTCAATACATTGGTGCATGTTGTGTTTGATTCAGGTGCTACGCATTCTTTTATATCGTCAACATTGATAAGACATTTAGGCCTGCATCCTGAACCCACACACATCACACTCCATGTCACATCACCATTTGGATCTGGTACTGATGTGATTTTACAGTGTTCTCGATGTGAGCTTCGAATGTCCGAACAGATAATATATGCAGATCTTTTTGTGATGGATATTGACGACTTCGACATCATCCTCGGCATGGACTAGCTAGCACCACTGATTGCAAAGATCGACTACATGAACAAGCAAGTTCAGTTAATCTTGCCTACAGGAGAGTTTGTCAAAATTCAGGGAACAAGGAAATGGATATACAAATCAACAGTTGCACTTCTTAAGTCACAACTTCGAGCGTTGTCCCTTGGTGACGGAAATGACTCACCAGCACTGCACCCTCCCGAAGTACACGATGTTCCAGTTATATCTGAATTCCCAATAGTTTTTCTAAATGACCTTCCTGGTCTACCTCCTGTTAGGGAATTCGATTTTGAGATCAACCTCATACCTGGGACAGGGCCTATCTCAATTCCACCATACAAAATGTCAAATGTCGAGCTGGTCGAATTAGACAAACAACTGAAGGAATTAGAGAGTAATGGCTTCATCAGAAAGAGTTCATCACCCTGGGGCGCTCCGGTTCTGTTTGTTCGCAAAAAGGATGGTTCATTACGACTTTGCATCGATTATCGCAAGTTGAATAATGTCACCATCAAGAACAGATATCTGTTGCCCAGGATCGATGACTTGTTCGATCAACTTAGAGATGCCAAATACTTCTCTAAGATTGATTTACGGTCTGGTTATCACCAACTCCGGATCCGAGAGTCGGACATCACCAAGACGGCATTCAGAACTCGATACCGTCATTTCGAGTTCTTGGTTATGCCGTCCGGTCTAACAAATGCACCTGCTGCGTTCATGGATTTGATGAATCGCATTTTCAGGTTATATTTAGACCGATTTGTGGTGGTTTTTGTGGGCGACATCTTGATATACTCCTCAACCGAGGAAGACCACAAGATACATTTGAAGATCGTCCTCCAGACCTTGAGAAGCCACCATTTGTATGCAAAGTTGAGTAAGTGCAAATTTTGGGCAAAGAGAGTTCAATTCCTAGGCCATGTGGTTTCAGGCAATGGCATTAAAGTAGATCCTTCTAAGGTTGAAGCAGTTTTAAACTGGAAGCAGCCTACCACTGTTACTCAGATCAAGAGTTTTCTTGGTTTGGCTGGCTATTACAAACGCTTCATCAAAGACTTCTCAAAGATTGCCGAACCTATGACCAAGCTCACTCGAAAAGACGTGCGATTCATCTGGAATCCCGCCTGTGAAGCATCATTTCAGGAATTGAAGAAACGCTTCACGACGGCACCTGTACTTATCACTCTAAGAAATGCAATTGGATTTTCATTATACACCGACGCCTCTCTCCAAGGCTTAGGTGTCGTAGTAATGCAAAAAGGCCAAGTTGTTGCTTATGCCTCAAGACAACTGAAGATTCATGAGGATAATTACCCAACACACGACTTGGAACTTGCAGCTGTTGTGTTTGCACTGAAATTATGGCGTTATTACCTATACGGTGAACGGTTCGAGGAATTCTCAGATCACAAGAGTCTTAAGTACATATACACTCAGAGAGACCTAAACCTCCGCCAAAGAAAATGGTTGGAATTCTGGAAAGACTATGACTTTCAACTCCAGTACCATCCTGGTACGGCCAATGTTGTGGCAGATGCCCTCAGCAGAAAATCTCACGTTGCTTGCACTCTTAACTATGAAACGGGGAAGTTGGCTACAGAGATGGAGAACTTTAACCTACAGCTGAACAAAGAGGGACCAAGACCCCGACTCTCTCAATTATCAGCCAACTCTGAGCTAGTTCGAAAGATTTCAGCTACTCAAGCCAATGACCCTATGTTAATGGAGAAACAAGAACTTTTACTCATCGGACAGGACCTTCCTCATTGGTCAGTCTCTGAAAACGGAGCCGTTTTCTATAAAAAAAAACGTCTCTGTCTACCGAACGACCCTGAGGTTTGAAAAGAAGTGCTTACTAAGATGCACGGTTCGAGGTACGCTATGCATCCTGGGGGTGGCAAGATGTACAAGGATGTCAAGCGACAATTCTGGTTTTCTGGAATGAAGACGGCAATTGCAGACTTCGTTGCTCGATGTCTCGTTTGCCAGAAAGTTAAGGCAGAACGACGACTTCCCTCTGGACTTCTCTAGCCGTTACCTATTGGAGAATGGAAGTGGGAGAACATCGCAATGGATTGTCCTACGGCCTTGCCTCGAAATAATAAAGGGCAAGATGCTATCTGGGTTCTCATTGACAGACTTACAAAGTCTGCACACTTCTTGCCAATAAAGTTTACGGATAATCCCGCCAAACTTGCAGAACTATATGGAAGAGAGATCGTACACCTTCATGGCATACCACTCACGATCGTCTCTGATTGAGACCCTCGATTCACATCAAACTTTTGAAAAAGCTTCTAGAATAGAATGAGTTCTAAGATCACTATGAGCACAGCCTTCCACCCTCAGACTGATGGGCAGTCAGAGCGGCTTATCCAAATCTTAGAAGACATGTTACGATGCTGCATTTTGGACTTTAATGACGGATGGGCAAAGTATTTGCATCTAGCTGAGTTTGCATACAACAACAGCTACCAAACTAGTATCGGCATGGCACCATACGAGGCTCTCTATGGTCGGCCTTGCAGATCTCCGGTATGCTTGTTAGATATGGCAGATCGACCTCAGTTAGGCCCTGAACTAGTTCAAGAGACTTCTGAGAAGATCACACTAGTAAAGGAACGACTTTGTGTTACACAAAGTCGACAGAAGAGCTATGCTGACAAGCGGAGACAACCTCTAGAATTTGATAAGAAAGACTTTGTTTTTCTAAAAGTCCAGCCCACAAGAGGTGTCAAATGCTTTGGGATCAAAGGCAAGCTCTCCCCGTGGTATATCGGTCCATTTAAGATCATTGAACGTATTGGCAAACTTGTTTATTGTCTGTCCCTTCCATCGTCCATGCCTAAGGTTCATGACGTTTTTCACGTATCTATGCTTCGCAAGTATCGTCCTGATCCTTCGCATATCATCCCTTTAGTCGAGGTTCGGGTTGAGGAAGGAAATATGTATCAGGAGAAAGCGATACAGATTTTAGATAGAAAAACTCAAGAACTACGGCGACGTAGCATACCACTTGTGAAAGTGCTCTGGGATCACCACGGCGTAGAGGAAGCAACATGGGAACTAGAAGCGACTATTAAACAGAAATATCCTGAATTGTTTTCTAGTACCAACTGATGATGCGATACATTGTCCTATTTTCACTTATCAATAAAATGATGAAACATTATTACACTTATCTTAATACATTGTTTCACTTGAATAACTACACCGATGTCTTAAACTAACATCCATGGATATCGTGATGCACACACGCAATGGCCTCCTTGGCAACTTGTAACTACTTCTCAAGAAGCAGAGTCAAGTCACTACTACTTTGCATCACCAACTCCATCACCGCACAGCGATCATTATCGCCAGAACGTGCATGAATTTTTCGCAACAATCTCGTGCCCTCATCTTGGCAGGACCTTCTACCACAATTGCCAAGAGGTCGAATTCGAGCAACAGCACGAAAACGTATTCCACCGCTCAACCTACCTCCCCTCAAACGATGTAACCATCGCCCTCCACCACCATTTGTAGTGCAAATGTAGGAATCTTCAGAGGATGAGTCCGATTCCATTTGCTCTCCATGGTTTTATGATGATGAGGATTCCACCGGCCACAGTGCGATTCAGGGACCATACAAGCACTATCCTGAACTCGCAAGAGATGGCGCCGATAGTGAATCTCAAGTAGATAAACATCATAACTAGTTGAATTGATTTCGAGGGAGAAATCTCTTTAAGGGGGTTAGAGTGTAATACCCAGTATTTCACAACAAAAAAAAATTAGGATAAAGCACATGCCTGGAAGTCCAGGCACATGGCACATGCCTGAAAGTCCAGACACATGCCCGGAAGTCCAGCCAGCCCGCTTAGACTTTCAGGTGCCAAAAACTCTATATAAACCAACTTTCTCCTCTTCATTTTTCACACCAAATTCACTCCAAATAGTGATTTTTCCTCCTCTTTTCACTCATATTGAGTTTTTAGTCTTTTGAAACTCTCTGTCCGAGACTCTCAGTGCAGTACAACGAAGTTCTGTATGGAGGAAAGCGCCAGATCTGAAAAAGAAGAAGTTCTTATCTGAAGGTGGGGAACGAAACATAGGTTTGCGTGTTTTATAACTTTTATTAAAGTTTACATTCAGATATTATTATATCTACTGTTCATTTACACTGCATTATGTCATATAATGTTTATATTGTCGTACATATGCCTGTACACTTGGAATTCACGTATTAGACTGTTATAATGTCGGATTTGTGGTCAATCTGACTCAACTAGACTCGGTCTTGTCCTCAGTAACTTTAAATAGTGAACGGGAGGCAGCGGGCTGCTCTAGGCGATTGGTATTAACCTGACCTTGTGTCTCACCTCTCAACTGGGGACTGATCTAGTTGATCTTATTAAAAGCTATCAGCTTATACATGTAATACTGAATGTCCTAACCTTGCACGTTGTGATACCGACCCTGATAAGGATCACCAGAAGTTGCCAAAGTCAGTCTAAATGTCAAGAAAAGACCAGACCAGTTCATGCATTGGCATCATACATATCACCACCTAGGGACGTATATGGTTTATGACTCATAGAATAGTTAGGAGCATTGCTCGCTATTCATATTATTTCTCTGGAGAGGGACGTACATGAGAACCCGGCTACACCTGGGGAGGGACATCAGTACGTGAATCCAGAGCATCTTTCCTGATGAGGGACGTACACTGAGAACATGGCTACACCCGGGGAAGGACACATGTACGTGAACTCAGGAGATGTACGTTCTTAAAACCATTACGAGACGGTGTCATGCATACATACATATTGATTGATTATGATGCTCACATGTGTATTTAAGATATTTGATATTGAAGTATGCTTTATTAATTGTTATACTTACGAACTATTTACCCACTGAGCACGTTAAGCTCACTCCATTATTATTAAATCTTTTACAAGAAATTAGGGTGGACTGGGTGCAGGTTATGGGGCCCACATTTTTTACCCTTTGTATGATTCATTGGAGATTTTGGGGAGTCTGTTCCCTTGACCGTTTTATGTACAAAAGTATTCTGAATTAAATGAAATCAGATTTGTACTGTGTACTGTATTTCCGCTGCACACTCTGTTGTTATCATTGTAATTGTTCCAAATGCGTGCCCCGTCCGAGAGTGTACCGCCGGTTTAGGCGCGTCCGGGTGGGGTGTGACAATTGGCCTGTGACGACGTACTTGTAGTTTAGTGTTTACACAATTAGTTAATACTTGAATAGAAAATTAAAATGTGTATACATATACATATATATTAATACGATGTTTCGACGTTGATGATGACGAAGCGCATGGAATAAAATGTCAGCAACTGTTACTACAAGTATGTAGAAATTAAAAGCTTTAAATTACACATCTAGTCCAAGCTTTGTAATAGTATTCCTCGTTGCAATAGCATGCAGTTGTATGTTTAAATCTTTGACGAAGTTCATCGTTACTGAGGCCATCAGCTCTACATAAAACATGTAAACAATCTATTACTTAAACAAAATAAATATTTAACAATATAACAACAAGTGTTACTAATTAAAAATAATGTCATTAAATAGTAAAAGTTTTGATGATATTTAAAAAATATTATTTATTTCAAAATTAACTACATGTGTTTTATTTTTCTAAAAATTATTATTTAAAAGTAACATTCATTATGAACATTAAAATACTATTTGTTTCCAAATCTTATTAATATTTTAAAAATTTTAATACAAATTTTTAATAATATTTTTAAATTTTAATAATAAATTAATAAAAATTTGTATATTTTTTTTGTATAATATTAAATAATTAGATTTTAACTTTAAAGTTTTAATTATCTTAATAATGTTTTTTAAATATAATCAAAATTTTTAAATAATTAATGACATTTATTTTAACAATATTTTTACTATGTTGTTAAATATTTATTTTGTTGTGATGAGTTATGAGGCAAAAAAAATAAGACTATAAATGACAATAAAAATACTTAAATATATACGAAGAAAGGTAACCTGGGCAAATCCATATGACATCTATCAACCTTCACACCTAATCGGAACACGTTGTTTTCTGACGCATTTATAGTTATTTCAATAATTGAGAGGTTAAACAATATTAGCATGATGAAATAATCTTCATTTAATGTTTATTATAAACTTAACTAAAACAATAATGTAACAACTCGGTCAACCAGTTTCACAGTCAAAACATAAAATTATGTTATTGAGAGAAAACAACAATAAAATAATGTTATTATTTTACTTAAATTTTTAATGTTTCTAGTCTACTTTCATATTGCTTTAATAGTGGAAACAAATTTAACCTAATAAATTGATCAATAAACAAAAAGAAAAATCCAAAAACAAATCAAAATTTTGAAGATATCTCCTGAAAATGGTTGAGAACAGTCCTCAAAGCTTAATTGTAAATTTTAAGTTATATATTCAACATAAAATACTCAAATCTAAAACACATAGTTCATAGTTCATATAATCTTTGTTGTTGTTGGCCCAGATACACGTCCAAGAGGGGGGTGAATTGGACGATTACAAGTTTTTCACCTTTCAAGAATTAAATAAAAATAAAATGCAGGCAATGTAAATGGCAAGAGACAAAACACAATAATTAACGTGGTACGGCACCAAAGGCCTTAGTCCACGACTTGATATCCCAAATCAAGATTTTTTCAAACCACTCATTAAGGATCCTACTGCAAGGGTGAGAATCAAATCGGTTACACACACACTCACTTCAATGAGAGCTACCTTTACAAGAGCCTAAACACTCTTCTCACAACTCACAGTGACACACGTCACTTTACAGAAGATTGAAGAAGAATATTACAACTTTGAAGATGTTCTCTTACCAAGAACACTTCACAACTTATAATTTAACTTTTGATCTCCTCAAGATTGCTCAGCAAAAGAGTGAAAGATGATGCACAGTGTTGAAAAGAGGATGTGCTTCAAAAGCTCAAAAACCTTTCTGAGAGATTTGAAGATGAACTTGATCAGAGTGTAAGAGAAAATCAAATCTCATTTGCAACTTGAGAACTTTGAAAAGTGCTTTGAAAAATTGAAGTTTAACTTTCAAAACGTTTGCAATACTTGTCTTCTAATGAGCATAGTTTATTTTTTTTTATTTGTTTTTTTGAGGTTAGGGGTATCGAGGGCCCCACCACCACTAGTCTTCTGAGGCACGACCACAAACACCTTAAGACGTTGTTGTATGAGTGAGGAGGCTCGAACTCATGGTCTATTTTATATTAGAACCTTATGCCCCTTGACTCTGCCACTCGCCCAACCTAATGTTGGGTTCTAATGAGCATAGTTTCAGTATATATAGAAGAACAAGTTTTAGTTCAAAACAAGGGTTTTTGTTGCACCTGTGCCTTTAGGTGAGTCATTTTGACCCATAGTGTACCCGCAGAGTACCCGTATACCTATTCGTATACATATGTGTATATATATTTTGATGCTCGAAGCACGTAAGTTCGAGTGTCTTTGCATGATTTTAGGTCATAAAGAGTGTGCATGAAGTTTCGGAACCATCGGAGACCCGTTCGACGTCAAAACATGTCGAAAACGGTGTTTTGGATCCAGTGGAGCTCGCTCCATAGAGGAAGAAATTTCTGTCACAAATTACATCAATAGTTTGATCTCCTAGATCCATGGTCCGATTGAGCTGCAATTTTGTCAGCTCATTCCTATATGATAGATCTTCATTATTAACGGTGAAGATCTTGATCAGGGTTACCTAGTTTGAGTTATAAGACTCCAAACACTGTTTCACGGATTTTAGGAGTTTCTTACGCAGTTTTAATCAAACAGGTAGATCTCACAATCCCACCGTTGGATTGAGTTGAAAGTTAACCAGAATGTTGGTAACTGCCTCTTGCAACTTTTGAACGTTAAGATGTTAAATTGGTGGGTATTGTGCAAGAAATTGACTATCTAAGTGCAAGTATTGCAACAGGAAAATTGGTTTTTTGATAGTTTTTGACAACTTTTAGTTGTGGGCCCAAGCTTGTCTATTTAAGCAACCAAAACGTAATTTTAGGCTCATTTGCTCATTTCTCAGCCAAAAAAGAGAGAAAGGAGTTGGAGAGGAGAAAAGAAGAGGAAACCTAGGGTTGGCGGATTTTGCTTAAAATCCCTAAGGTTTGCTTGTTTTCCCTCATTGTTCTTCCTTCAATCTCTTTGGTTCATGCATACTAGTGTTGTTTTGATGCATGCATTGTATGAAACCCATATTTGAAGGGGTGGTGAAAATCAAATGTTGTCCAAATGCTTTGCATGTTTGATATGTGTGTTTAGAGCATGTTAGGAACCCTCTAAAGGCAAAAACCCCAATTTCTAACAAGAAATTGATAGGGTTTAGTACAAATGACCTAGTCTTGGTTCATTGACCTAGACTTTGACTTAAGCTTTGCATGCCATCTATGATGGACTTATCAGTATTAGGGACTGATTCATGTATTTAGCTTGAGATTTTAATGGTGAAATCATATGGTTTAGTGTAAATGGTCATTGTTTGGTTCATGGCCTTAGGCTTTTCCAAAAGTCATGTATGTCAACTATGTTGTTCTAGGAGGCATTGTGAATGAAACCATGTTGTTAGATCAGTAAATTTTGTGGCTATGTATGGTGGCCTAGTGTAAAAATTGGCAATATGGCCTATGTAAGAAAATTTCCAGATTTGAGGCTTTTGATGCTCTTGATAGAAAATCTGAAAAATTATGCAATGTAGGTCTTTTTGGAGATGATTAGGGTTGTTGATGATAGAATTCAGTGGATTCTCATAATGGACACCCTAAGGTTGACTAATTTTGATCTAGGCTAAGTATTTGACATTTTTCATGTACTTTGGCAATTTTGCATGTAATTTGGGGATTTTGCCCAAATTGGGACTTTCACCCAAAGCAAGTCAACTTGGGGATTGTTTAATTGGACCCAAATTGAGTAGAATCATGGGTTTAAAATGTTAGGACCTATGTTAAATTGATATGACTTAGTTCATTTTGACCTTATGTTTTATATTGGCCTAATTGGGGATTTTGACCAAGACTTAGTCAATTGATGAAATTGACTTGATGTATAGTCTAATTGACCCTAACTATAATTGAATGTCATGTATATTAGTGGTTGGATCATGGGATCACCCTATTACATTCAGTTTAGGTCAATCTTAGTTTAATTGAGTCTAAATGATCAAGTTGGGCAACATGGAAATTGGCTCAATGGGGTAATCAATTTAGAATCTAATTGACTTTAGATTGGGTTTGAACATGGGGTTTTGACGCACTTTACGACTGATTTTCAGTTGTGTGAACCATGTCATTTCCAGGTCTTGTGATTGTTCTTGAACCCGTTTAGTCAATTGGAGAGTTTTGGCGATTGGATTGGCTAGACTTAGCCAATCAAGAGTGAGTGTTCCTTTACTTTTGGATTATTTATATGTGGCATTGTATTATAGAAATGTTTTAAATGCTTATGTATTATTGTATGCATGTTTTAATGTTTTCCATGAAATATATTTGAACATAATTCATTGGGATGACAATTCGGGTTGAGGCTCCTAGTTGGAATTCCCTTCTTGGGAATTCTTGTAAGTCTAGCGGCGATCCCAGTTGTGTACCCTGCAGAGGGTTTTATGTCTTGTGTATGGGTAGGTTAGTTTAAACTAATCCTACGTGCTGCACGACTTCATAAATCCTATTAGAATACGAGTATTGTGTGTGTGTTCGGGGGTTGTGAGTCGCGCACCAGGCCTTGAAACCCCCATACGCAGGAGGTGTTAGGATTGCATGAGCATGACTACAAATGTTATGCATCGTCTTATGTATGACTTGATGCATTATGTTAGCATATATGTAATATATTTCGTCATCATGATATTTCAACTGTTTTATGATCTTACCATGTTTTATAAATGCACGTATATGCCACTTGTAACATTCACTGAGCTGGCTGCAGCTCACACCTCACCATCTTCTGTCAGGATCTGATAGAAACGGAAAAGGGAAGACTTGACTGCGGAGCGTCCCTTGTTTTTGTTTCATGTAGGTGTTGTACATTTAGTTTTATATTTTGATAATTATGTACATGATAACACCTAGTAATTGTTTATTTAACACATAGTTGGGATGTGTTGGGTTTTGTATCATTTTGAAGACTCTTGAATTTTATATTTGGTAATTTGGAGAAGTAATATTTTATTTCATTATGATCATGTTAGTTGGTTGTTAACGATTTACTTTTATTTCTTTTTGGGGATTCCTATATGTATTTTAGGCTGACGGGACGTCGGGTGTACCGACGGAGGGTATACTTAGAGGTTCCCGTGCCGGTCATGACGTCACGTATAGTGGGTCATGACAGTTTCAATCTCCAAGACAACTAAGAGAGATTCGAAATTCAAATATTGCATTTGCAAGTAAAAAATGGAGATCTTTCATCAAAATAGAATGCAAAAGAATGTTAAAAACCCTAGTGAAAATGGCATAACATGAAAATAGAAAGAAAAGTACACACAACATTCGAAAACCCAAAAAATTGTCAGTGTGCTCTGACACGCTTGGCTGGCGCGTTGGCGAGACCTCTGAAAAATTAGCACAATGTATTATTCTTGGTCTCTAGCGCGCTAGGCTGCATGTTCCAGCGCGCTGGGTCAAAAATCGAGACCCGACCATTCTTTGGCCGTTGGCTAGCGCGCTGGCCAAAGTGACTGAGAGCCACTTCACAGAATAAGGACTCTCTAGCGTGCTGACCACTGAGCTAACACGCTGGGTCATTTTCCAGAAACTGAAATTCCTAGTGCACTTAGGCCTGTGCTAACGCACTACAGGCCTTAAAAACATAAAGATTGTTCTTTTTGAAGATCAAGGACACTCCAATCACTTAAAAAAACATTTTGACTCAAGATGAAATACTTTTAAATCATTCAAAAGTCATGAAACTCATTCAAAACAATTTGAAAACCTTTTTTGATGCAATCACTGATGAAGATTAAAGCAATTTCGAACACTTGAAGTATTTTAAAAAAAACAACTTTTGCTGAGACAAACTTAGAGGGATCTTACAAACCTAAGATCAAACTAGGGGTGTACATTGGTTGGGTTGAGTTGGTTTGGGGCCAAAACCTAACCCAACCCAAACAGTTCGGGTTGGTAAATTTGAAACTCAACCCAACCCAACCAAAACAATTTAAGTTCTGTTTGAGTTAGGTCAGTTGATCGGGTTAAACTTGAGCATAATATTTGATCAATTTCAAGTTAACATTCACCTTTAATGAAAGGTTAACTTTAGTTACATTCACCTTCTAAAGGAGTCATTATCAAGCATCTTTAGCAATTCTGATAACAGTTCAAGGCTGCTTGTGTCGATGGCAGCTATAGTTAAAAATCAGAATAAAAATATTTTAGTGACTTTAAGTTCGATAGAACAACCTCAAACTCCAACATTAATCAAGGTCAAAGACATGATATTCATGTTTTAAAGACCATGTCTATCAGTTTTAAAATCATGTTAGTTTCAAAGTTTCAAACTCACCTGTGGGATCCAAGGTGGCACATTTTAGAGGACTTTCCTTCTTGACTTGGATTCTCCTTCTTCTTCCCTCACCCATCTCAAAATCCTACAGTAAATAAATCTTGTTAAATGTCATCTTCGCATTTCTCTACTTATAAGTTTACAAATGATTTTTTTTTAATATTTAGTTTTGAATTTCATTAAAAGAAGAAAAATGATAAAAAGAATTAACAAACTTGGCTTTGAATTAAATTTTAAAACCAAAAAGTAAAAAGGATATATATAAAAACATTGATTGTCACGACCCCCTCTATAGGGTGACGTCATGACCGACACAGAATATTATATACGTTGTATCTAGATGTATATAATACTTTGTCAGCCTCTTCCTAAAAGAAATACACTCAAAATTCACTAAAAATTTAGACAGAACCTCCCCATAAATGCAAGGTTCCACATACACCTAATAATCTCATCATATCTCATCCAAACACATAATCAAATTATCAACATCACTCCATTCCATGATATCCAAGTATTGACAACCATAGTCTCAAAACCATGATCCATTTATGCATGAACAAAGTTCAAACCTCACATACATCTACTAACATGCATCATTTTCATTTATGTACAACTCACTACCATTTTATACATATTGTAGTGTTATGTATACATATACATATCCAAAATAAAGTGCTCAAGACCAACTCCCTATACACACATACTCACAATATCAAAGAGACAAGCTCAATCAACTCTTTGGAGGCTTGCCCTTGCCCTTGAAATCTGCACCTAAGAAAAAGGGAGTGGGGTGAGCTACAACAAGCTCAGTGAGTAAACTATCTATTGCATTACATGTACATTTATAAAAAAAATCATGGCATGTAACATGTTATAAAACTCAAATGCAGTTCACATATAACTTTCAATACATGATTCAAATATATTTTCCGTCACTTTATACATATCATACAATAAATACAAATCCTCACCATCAGGTTCATCAACACATCTTCCCTTCTATGTACATCAAAGAGAAATACCTCATCTGACCATCCACTCATAATCCGGTGTATGAGAAAGTCAGCGTCCCTACTATGAATTCGTTGAATAAGTTTAACGACAGAAATGTTAATCTTTGGCGACGAAAGCCTATGTCGCCAAAGACCCTTTTGCTTGTAGTGTTCATGATGAAATATTTACTTAAAATGATAGGTAAAATGGTGAACTGGAAATGACTTTTTTGCCTTTAAATGTTTAAAGCAACAAAACTTTTCGTTTTTAAATAACATTTGCATTGAAAACTTGTTAGTAAATGTCATTAGTGACGATTTTTTATTAGAGCTATTGGCAAATATTTTTAGTGACAGAGCAATTCCTTAATAATTATTTATAATTCTCGATGACTGTGATTTGTTGTCAAATATATTTATAGACTAACTAACCATTCGCCATATACAGAAAATAACGACAACTGATAAAATGTCGTCAACTTTTCGGTGATGATTTGGATGTTGTAGCCAATATATATAACATTTGTCGCAAAAATTTTTAGTTGGTTATGAAATATTTTTTTCATCGCCATTGGGAATCAATGACGTGCATACTGCGACGAAATGGGGACGACGCACTTTTCTTCGCTGAATAAGTTTAACGACAGAAATGCTAATCTTTGGCGACGAAAGCCTGTGTCGCCAAAGACCCTTTTCCTTGTAGTGTTCATGATGAAATATTTACTTAAAATGATATGTAAAATGGTGAAGCTAATCGTTTTATTTCAGGAATGATTTGTTGTTGATTTAAAATTAATAAGATTGTTGATGTCAACATTGGTGTTATGGTTAAATTAAATTATAGAAAGTTTGTGTTATACAATGAAATTAGTATCATTATTGGTATCGTTTGTTTGCGATACTATTAGTATAAATGAATATCCAATATATCTTTGCATCTGTCACATAGGCAATCACTTTTTTTTTTTTTATTACCCATTTTTTGGCACCTTGAAGGTGTCATCCTTCTCTTTGAAGGAGACTAATCCTATCGGACTCGGGCACGGTAGAGACGTTTGGGCTGACCCTCCCAACAAGGACGGATAAATTAGGGCATACTCGGGCTCGAATTTGAGACCTGGACTTCATCCCCACTTATATTCAGTTTTTCAGTCAAACCAACTGAGCTACCACTTGTTGGTACATAAGCAATAACTTAACAATTTAGAAAAAGTCCAAAAACTTAAGGTTGCATTTGGAATGCAATTTAAAAACAATATTCAAAATATTAAGATATTATCCTTTCAGTTAATTTATAGTTTCTAAAAATATATTTGGCATCATAATCAAATATTATTTTCAAAATTCAAAAATAAGAAAAAATTATTAACCCTAAAGTAAGCTCCAATGAGGGAGCAAAATTGCATCTCCCATTAGGTATGTAGGTGCCTCACACGTAATCTACGACCCAAGAAATTTTTTCTTAAGCAAAAGCAACGTTCACCCTAGTTAGTAGCAAGACTTGAACTCATATCCTTAATCATGGTAAAATGAATTAAATTTTACTAATTACGTGCGTCCCTATGTTTTCAACTTTTAAGCTTTCAAAAAAAAAAAAACTTACAAAAAAATATTATTGAATATAATATTAACTATATATTTTTAGGAACTACAAATTAAGATTGGATTCCAATTTTTTAGAGATTATTATTCAGTAGCCAAATTATTGCGCCAAATGTTCCAACTTCTTCCATATGCGCACTTACTATTATGGAAAGGGCAAACATTTATATAATTGTATAATTGGGGATGGTTGAATTATTGGTGGGAGACAACGATGGTCTCATCTTAATGGCACAATTCCCAATAAAATAATAATAACAACCACCACCAGCACAACAAAAACAATACCAACAATAATAAAATGATATTTTTCTATATCATTACTCATCATGCCATAGAATTTAATCAAGATTTTTATGATAATATATGGTATAAAGATTGACAAACTATTTATACGAATGTGGTAAATTATATATAATATTGCAAATGCCTGGAGAACTTAGCTTTTGTTTATTTCTTTTCCATTGTTCCAACATTATTGCTGACTATAAATCTATTATCATAAATATATTTCTATCAATATCGGCGATGGAAAAATAACTAGAATAAAAAGTCATGATTATCATGTTATGATCCAGCATTTGATTCCTATTGGGAAAAAAAATAAGAGGTCATGGGCTTGAAAAAATAGTGCAAGCTAATGGTCGTGTGCGCCTTAATATAGACCCCAAGATTGGGAAGATGATATATAGTAACGCTTCTATGTTTTCTACTGAGTGCAGGATAATTGTACGAGCATTTGCTCCACTAAGATATGAGAAATAGAGACAAATTCCAGATGCTGACAAAGCTCCAATGTATCAATGCATAGTGGTATGAATTGTAACCTATCACCTTCTTACTTTTGTGATTTTTGTATTGATCATTCTCATATTATATTTTACATTTTTTTAGTGTTATGAATTTAGTTATTTCTTCTTTAAAATGGAACTAATCAAATTTAATAATGTGTTGTATAGAACAAGTTTGACATTGACTTATCAGTTCCTCACGTGCTTAAATGCGTTGACGATAACATGGCGACGAGGTACAAAAATTATCGTCATAACCTTCGACATTTACTTTGGTCATTTAATTCGTTGGAAGATACAGAACAATACAGTAAAGATAAAATGCTTCATATTGGCGTTGAAGACTGGAAGTGGTATTACAATTTTATCAGTAAAAAATCTTACAAGGTATGTATTCATAAACATTTAGAATCATAAATACGTCAATAAAACATTGTGGTAGTAATAAATATCTTGATTCAGAAAAAGTGTGAAACAAATGCGAAGAATAGAGCAAAGGCAGACATCCCACATTGTGCGGGATCGAGATCTTTCTTGCGGCTCAAAGAGTGCAATGTAAGTGTGCAAGTTGCGTTTTATTTTGTTTAGAGTTCAAGTGATCTCATCCAATGTATAACATGTGATTTTTTTAAAAAAATTAGCGCGATGTTGAGACCGGAAAGGAACGATCTCGTATTGATCTTTATGAAGACTGTTACAAAAGTAAGAAGAAGAAGACCTGGATGTCAGAGAAGGCTGAGGAAAATCATGTAAGGAAACTTAGTTACAACCTTGAGATTAGTAAGAACTTGGTTAAAAGTTGTTTGCAATATTTATTAAGTAATTTGTTATTCCATTTCTTAAAGGATTTACTGTCCCCTTGATCTTGTTAAGTTTAAGGTGGATGTTCTATTATCAAATTGCAATTCATTAAATTAGTATTCAATTTTAGATTTGTTTGATATGTTTTGTATTTTTTTGAATTGTGCATGATACTTTGAGTTTTTCGTGTAAATACATTAATGCTGACAATTGTTATTTATACATGTGTAGTCCTTTTTCTTTTATTTTTTTTTTCCATTTTTTCTTTTTTTTATGTGTTGGAAATCATAAATTATTAGACCAACATATTATTGGTTCTTGTTTACATTTTTCAATAGAGAAAAATGCTGAAAAAAATGGAAGAATTACAAGCACAAGTAGAAATTAGGGAAAGCTCCAACCCAATTAAGGAGGATGTCATTGCAGAAGATGTAATTTACCTATGTAATTTTTTGCTACTAAATTTAGTGTAATGTTTACAAGACTAATTTAACTTTAATGACAGATCTTAGGGCCAAAATCAGGTTATATTAGGGGTCTAGGACATGGGCCTAAGTCGATTGCACGCGCTTCTCCTCATGCAGCCCCGTTATATGCACCACCAGTAGACGATATAAGACAAATATACCAAAAATCCCAGAAAAAGATGGATGAATTGATTGCTTACAACAAGGAGCTGGTCGCAAAGAATACATTCTTGAAAAGTTGCTACAAGGAGTTTGAGGAGACCGTAGCACAGATTAAAGCAATGTCCATGCCTCCAGACATTAATATGACTCAACCACCTCATTATGAGACTTGATCGCTAATGGTAAGTATAATTTAGTTTTAATTGCAAAGAACTTTATATTATTATAATTGATTGATTGAATGAGACTCAACCTTCAGATAAGAACTTTTTTTTCAGATCTGACGCTTTCCTCCGGACAGAACTTCGTCGTACTGCATTGAGAGTCTCGGACAGAGAGTCTCAAAAGACTAAAAACTCAAAATGAGTGAAAAGATGAGGAAAAATCACAATTTGGAGTGAATTTGGTGTGAGAAATGATGAGGAGAAGGTTGGTTTATATAGAGTTTTTGGCCCCTGGAAGTCCAGGCGGGCTGCCTGGACTTCCGGGCATGTGCCTGGACTTCCGGGCGGGCTGCTCGGATTTCCAGGCATGTGCTTGGACTTCCAGGCGGGCTACCTGGACTTCCAGGCATGTGCCCGGACTTCCGGGCACATATGCCCAATTTTTTATTTTTATTTTTTTTCTGAAATACATGGTATTACAATATCTGTGATTAATTTACTTTTATGATATATCACAACATGTAATACCCTGTATTTCACAAAAAAAAAAATTACTATTTGGACAACGCCAAAACGTTCAGGCGCATGCCCGAACGTTCTGGCATGCGCCTGAACGTTCTGGCGCAAGTGTAATACATGAATTCCAAATATACAGGCATAAGTGTGGCAGTATAAACATTATATGACATAATGCAGTGTAAATGAACAGTAGACATAATAATAATTGAATGTAAACTTTAATAAAAGTTATGAAACACGCAAACCTATGTTTCGTTGTAATACCCTGTATTTCACAAAAAAAATAAAAATAAATAATTATTATTTTTTTAGGATAAAGCACATGCCTGGAAGTCCAGACACATGCCCGGAAGTCCAGGCAGCCCGCCTGGACTTCCTGGCGCCAAAAACTCTATATAAACTAACCCTCCCCACTTCATTTTTCACTCCAAATTCACTCCAAATTGTGATTTTTCTTCCTCTTTTCACTCATATTGAGTTTTTAGTCTTTTGAGACTCTCTGTCCGAGACTCTCAGTGCAGTACAACGAAGTTCTGTTTGGAGGAAAGCGCCAGATCTGAAAAAGAAGAAGTTCTTATCTGAAGGTGGGGAACGAAACATAGGTTTGCGTGTTTTATAACTTTTATTAAAGTTTACATTCAATTATTATTATGTCTACTATTCATTTACACTGCATTATGTCATATAATGTTTATACTGTATATTTAGAATTCACGTATTATACTGTTATAATGCCGGATTTGTGGTCAATATGACTCAACTAGACTCGGTCTTGTCTTCAGTAACTTTAAATAGTGAACGGGAGGCAGCGGGCTGCTCTAGGCGATTGGTTATTTAAGCAGACCTTGTGTCTCACCTCTCAACTGGGGACTGATCTAGTTGGTCTTATTGAAAGCTATCAGCTTATACATGTAATACTAAATGTCCTAACCTTGCACGTCGTGATACCGACCCTGATAAGGATCACCAGACGTTGCCAAAGTCAGTCTAAATGTCAAGAAAAGACCAGACCAGTAGACTAGACCAGTTCATGCATTGACATCATACATATCACCACCTAGGGACGTATATGGTTTATGACTCATAGAATAGTTAGGAGCATTGCTCGCTAATCATATTATTTCTCTAGAGAGGGACGTACATGAGAACCCGGCTACACCCGGGGAGGGACATCAGTACGTGAATCCAGAGTATCGTTCTTGAGGAGGGACATACAGTGAGAACCTGGCTACGCCCGGGGAAGGACACCTGTACGTGAACTCAGACGATGTACGTTCATCAAACCATTACGAGACGGTGTCATGCATACATACATATTGATTGATTATGATGCTCACATGTGTATTTAAAATATTTGATATTGAAGTATGCTTTATTAATTGTTATACTCACGAACTATTTACCCACTGAGCGCGTTAAGCTCATTCCATTATTATCTAATTTTTCACAGGAAATTAGGGTGGACTGGGTGCAGATTATGGGGCCCACATTTTGTACCCTTTGTATGATTCATTGGGGATTTTGGGGAGTCTGTTCCCTTGACCGTTTTATGTACAAATAAATTCTGAATTTAATGAAATCAGATTTGTACTGTGTATTACATTTTCCGCTGCGCACTCTATTGTTACCATTGTTATTGTTCCAAATGTGCGCCTCATCCGCGAGTGTACTGCCGGTTTAGGCGCGTCCGGCCGGGGTGTGACATTTAATGGTATCAAAGCGTACAGTCCTCGGCCCGCCCAAGTCCACCAAATTATGGGAAGAAAATTTTCATTAGATATATATATATCTTTAGAACTATATATATATGAATTATATATAGTTAAGATTTGTATTAAATATATATCTAAGAAAACTATATAGTTTTATATAGTTAAGAAATATATATATAGTTGTGATTAATGAAAACTATATATATTGTTATGATTAAATATATATATCTATATATCTATGCACATAGGAGATATATATATACTATGTTGATAATGAAAAATTTTGAATGAAAAATTTTATTAGATATATATATCTCTAGAACTATATATATATGTCAATTATATATAGTGAGATTGTATTTAATATATATCTAGAAAACTATATGATCTTTTATACAGCTTAATTTAAATATACATATAGTCATGATTTATTAAAAACTATATGTACAATTATGATTAAATATATATATATATATATATATATATATATATATATATATATATATATCATATTAAAAAAAAATTATTGAAAAATGTTATTAGATATATATAGAACTATATATATATGAATTATATATATAGTTAAGATTTGTATTAAATATATATCTAAGAAAACTGTATATGATTTAGATATAGTTTAAATTTCAAATATATATATAGTTGATTTGTGAAAACTATATATACAGTTATGATTACATATATATATATATATATATATATATATATATCATATTGCTAATGAACAATTTTGATTACATGATGGCATAAACATCAAGAGAAAAATATAAAATCTTATCCAACTGACAAGGCATAAATCTTAAAAATGTTAGGAATATATTTTGTGTCTTTCACAAATTTATTTTCCTTTCAGCAAAGAATGGCCTCAAGTGAAGGAGCAACTTCCACTAGCAGGGAACCAATTCTCACTAGACTCAAGAAATTGTCCAAAAAGGAGGTTATGACTATGAGGAGCATCGACAACAGAGATCTCCGCCTCCACCCAATCCTTCACAACAAACTCGCAACTATGGGTTGGTTGAACATAACAACGGTTGAGGGTCACGTCTCTTACAACTTGGTGAGATCCTTCTACGAAGCCATAAATTATGTGAGAATTCCAGAAGAAGGAATCAGCCCTGTATTGGCGACAACAGTTATGGGGATAAAAATTCCTATCAACGTCGAAATCATCGCTCGACTTATGAAGATTTCGATTGAGGAAAAAATTATTGATCCACATGAACCGCAGACAATTACAGAGATTGCGGAGTCTAATGAACAATTATTCAATTCTCTCACGAAGGAGCCATACACTCAATCGACGTTCAGCAACCTCCCAAACAATTATCTTAAACCATCTTTTGCCGGACTTGGAAAGATCGTGTTCGACAACATCTTGCCAAAAAAGAGGCCTAATGGCACTATGTCAAGGGCCCAACTCCTTGTGCTATATTGCATAGAAAAGGGAATAAAGGTCTCCCTACCACACATCATCATCCAACAAATGTTGAGGGTGATTCAAAACCCTTTGAGAAAGGAATTCCTCGGTTACGGAGTCTTGATCATAAGGATGCTACGCGAAGTAAACATCGACACTTTTGATGGGACTTCGACACAAATTGTTGAGCCAGTTACAACATCTTCTATCTTCAAGATATATGTTCCAATGGGAGGAGTAACTGAAGAGGAAGTATTCGGCACAACGATAGAAAATGCCAAAAGGATGAGGGACAAGCATGGACGTTGCCTTCGAAAAAGTCGACGCAAGATTCTCGTCAGAGAAGCACCAAATTTTGGAAGGCAGAACATCCCAATGAGCCCACTTTTTCAAAATTTTTCACCTCATACAGATCTAGATATACAAGGGGTTCCAGTTAGGGAATCCCCGTATAATCAAAACAATTACCTTTCACCTATGAATCACACGTACAACCAATACTTTCCCCCAATGCCTTTGGCCTTCCTTCCACCTATGGGACAATCGAGCCATCCACCACCAATGGGCCAATCGACTAACCTTTTTGAAAGGTTAAATGAAATGGAATCCAATATGGCGGAAATGAGAGCGACTCAAAATTATATATTAACACATATGCAAAACTCTGAAGCAGAGCGAGCAAACTCTCAACCTTCTGTTACTAGTCGTTCTGTACCTAGCAGGAGATCTAGAAGGAGCGGAAGTAGGCAGGGAAATCAAAATTGATTACTGGCATTGTAAACTTTACTTTTATACATGAATGAAATGTTTTGTTTAAAAACTATCTTTGGTGGGCCGACTTACAACCATTCTTTTTTTTGTATCACTAACTTTGGAATGGTATGGGACATAACAAAATTGGAGGATACTAAATAAAATGTGGAAGTAAGAAAATTCATGACCTTGTGTGAAAAGAAACATTTAGAGAAAGTTGCATTACTAATATTATTACTAAGTTTACACGGTATGGGACGAGTAAATTTGGACGATACTATTAGTGAACCTCTATTCAGCCAATGTTTTTAGAGACCGTATTCATACAACTAAACTTGGTTAACCCCCTTATTACCAAAGTCATGTGGTATGGGACACATGAACTTGGCTAATAATCGAAAAGACTAAGAGTAAGAGTTTGAATAAATAAGATTGAGATAGAACGTTAGATCAGGATATTTACCGAGGCAAATCTTAGAATTCTTATGACTCGTATGGATTTTTAATGAAATATATAAGTATGTTCACAAAGACCAAAACCAAAACATTTGAAATACTTGCAAAGTTTTGTACTTATTATATAAACATTCTAACCTTGTTTTTACAACCTGCCAAACATACGAGTTATATAAGATTTTTTGATTCCTCAACAAAAACCTTACACTATACTTAGAAAAATAGGTGATTTTAATATTGCAGTACTCTCGAAATTGTTGCTGAGCGTACTATAACATTATACTTGACAACAGTTTCTTAATCTTGGTTTTATTTTCTCCTTGCCAGTGAGAAAATGCAAACAAGGAAAAGAGGAAGGCCACGTACTGTTCGTCCAGCAGTTAAGGCACCTTTTGAGATTCAGGAACCGCCGCCTCCGACAACAGCACAGACCACACCCGACACTGCCACTCCATCTGGGCAGGCAATACCACCCGCACCCTTTACTATGCCTTCAAGCATAGAAACCTTCTTCGCCCGATTTATTGAGGCGATGAAAGTCACTGTTCAAACGGCCGTTCGTGAGACCGCGGCCAGTTAGGTTGCCACGGTTCAAGCACCTGTAAAATTTGGGTCGGAAGCTCAAACCGATCAGATTACTAAATACAAGCGGCTACAACCTCTTACTTTCGATGGCACCATTGCTGCTGATGAGGTGCAAAAGTGGCTGGATGAGTCAAAGAAGGCTCTTGATGCAATGGGAGTCGATGAAACTCGAAAAATTTCACTAGCGACCTACCAACTTGTTTGTGGGGCAAACACATGGTGGATGACAGTGAAAGAAAACCCAAGGGTCAACTTAGCAGATATGACTTGGCAACAGTTTGAGTCAATGTTTATTGATGAGTATTTTTCCAGCGCGGTGACGAAGCAGAAGCGCTAGAAACTCGCTAAGTTATACCAGGGCACCATGATTGTTAGAGAATATGCTGGAAAATTCAAAGAATTATCAGCACCATCTCAACGGAGCGAGATAAGACTGAGAAATTTTATAATGGCCTTTGCCATGACATTCGACAAGTCTTGTCGATCTTGGATCTCAAGATTTACAAGGAGGTTGTTGACAGGGCCATGAGCTTTGAACAAGAGAAGATCTTACAGGAACAGATAATGAATAAGGGCAAACGACTTGCAACGTTTTCCTAACAAGGCTCGCAGCAGGGCAACAAGAAGAAGCCCTACTACAATCAAAACCCAGCCCTCCCAGCCCCTGTTTCGAAGAATGAGGCCACAATACCTGCGGCTGAACCTTCTAACCCTAACCAGGGTTTTTGTAATCATGGCCACGGAGGTTGTTATGGAAGGGGTGGCAGTCGAAACGACAATGGCAGAGGTGGTGGTCGACACCACAATCAGCAAGCCTAGCAGAACAATCAACATGGCCAGCAACACAATCAGCAGTACAGGCCTACTTGTTTCAACTGCGGCCAGCAGGGCCACGTAAGAAATGCCTGTTCGCACCTTCAGCAACCTGTTCCTGCTATTCCAGTCCAACAAGCACCACCTGCAGCTAATGCCCAACCCAGGCAGAACCAGCAGAATCAGGGTCAACAGAATCAGGGCAGAGCATATGTCATCACTAAACAACCCCTCCCAGACAACAATGTAGTCGAAGGTACCTTTCCTTTGTTCAATAAAATGGTGCATGTTTTGTTTGATTCAGGTGCTACGCATTCTTTTATATCATCAGCATTGGTAAGACATTTAGGCCTGCATCCTGAACCCACAAACATCACACTACATGTCACATAACCGTTTGGATCTGGTACTGACGTGAATTTGCAGTGTTCTCGATGTGAGCTACGAATGTCAGAACAGATAATATATGCAGATCTTTTTGTGATGGATATTGAAGACTTCGACATCATCCTCGGTATGGACTGGCTCGCACCACTGAATGCAAAGATCGACTGTCTGAAGAAGCAAGTTCAGTTAACCTTGCCTACAGGAGAGTTTGTCAAGATTCACGGAACAAGGAAATGGATACACAAATCAACAGTTGCACTTCTCAAATCTCAACTTCGAGCGTTTTCCCTTGGTGACGCAAATGAATCACCAACACTATACCCTCTCGAAGTACACGATGTTCCAGTCATATCTGAATTCCCAACAGTTTTTCTAAATGACCTTCCTGGTCTACCTCCAGTTAGGGAATTCGATTTTGAGATCAACCTCATACCTGGGACAGGGCCTATCTCAATTCCACCCTACAGAATTTCTAATGTCGAGCTCGTCGAATTAGACAAACAACTAAAGGAATTAGAGAGTAATGGCTTCATCCGAAAGAGTTCATCACCCTGGGGCGCTCCAGTTCTGTTTGTTCGCAAAAAGGATGGTTCGTTACGACTTTGCATCGATTATCGCAAGTTGAATAATGTCACCATCAAGAACAAATATCCATTGCCCAGGATCGATGACTTGTTCGACCAACTTAGAGAAGCCAAATACTTCTCTAAGATTGATTTACGATCCGGTTATCACCAACTCCGGATCCGAGAGTCGGACATCACCAAGACGGCGTTCAGAACTCGGTACGGTCATTACGAGTTCTTAGTTATGCCGTTCGGTCTAACAAATGCACCTGTTGCATTCATGGATTTGATGAATCGCATATTCAGGTTATATTTAGGCCGATTTGTGGTGGTTTTTGTGGACGACATCTTGATATATTCCTCAACCGAGGAAGACCATAAAATACATTTGAAAATAGTCCTCCAGACCTTGAGAAGCCACCAACTTTATGCAAAGTTGAGTAAGTGCAAATTTTGGGCGAAGAGAGTTCAATTCCTAGGCCATGTGGTTTCAGGCAATGGCATTGAGGTAGATCCTTCTAAGGTTGAAGTAGTTTTAAACTGGAAGCAGCCCACCACTGTTACTCAGATTAGGAGTTTTCTTGGTTTGGCTGGTTATTACAGACGTTTCATCAAGGACTTCTCAAAGATTGCTGAACCTATGACCAAGCTCACTCGAAAAGACGTGCGATTCATCTGGAATCCCGCCTGTGAAGCATCATTTCAGGAATTTAAGAAACGCCTCACGACGGCACCTGTACTTATCACTCCAAGAAATGCAATTGGATTTTCATTATACACCGACGCCTCTCTCCAAGGCTTAGGTGCCGTACTAATTCAAGAAGGCCAAGTTGTTGCATATGCCTCGAGGCAACTAAAGATTCACGAGGGTAATTACCCAACACATGACTTGGAACTTACAGCTGTTGTGTTTGCACTGAAGCTATGGCGTCATTACCTATACGGTGAACGATTTGAGGTCTTCTCGGATCACAAGAGTCTTCATTACATATACACTCAGAGAGACCTAAACCTCCGTCAGAGATGATGGTTGGAATTCTTGAAAGATTATGACTTTCAACTCCTGTACCATCCCGGAAAGGCCAATGTTGTGGCCGATGCCCTAAGTAGAAAATCTTATGTTGTTTGCACTCTTAACTATGAAATGGGGAAGTTGGCTACAGAGATGGACAACTTTAACCTACAACTGAACGTAGAGGGACCAAGACCACGAATCTCTCAATTATCAACCACCTCTGAGCTCGTTCGAAAGATTTCAGCTACTCAAGCCAATGACCTTATGTTAATGGAGAAACGAGAACTTCTACTCAGCGGACAAGGTCTTCCTCATTGGTCAGTTTATAAAGACGGAGCTATTTTCTATAAAAAAACATCTCTGTCTACCGAACGATCCTGAGGTTCGGAAAGAAGTGCTTACTGAGATGCACTGTTCAAGGTACGCTATGCGTCCTGGGGGTGACAAGATGTACAAGGATGTCAAGCGACAATTCTGATTTTCTGGAATGAAGACGGCAATTGCAGACTTCATTGCTCGATGTCTGGTTTGCCAGAAAGTTAAGGCAGAACGAAGACTTCCCTCTGGACTTATCCAGCCGTTACCTATTGGAGAATGGAAGTGGGAGAATATCGCAATGGATTTTGTTACGGTCTTGCCTCGAAATAATAAAGGGCAAGATGCTATCTGGGTTATCATTGATAGACTTACAAAGTCTACACACTTTTTGCCAATAAAGTTCACGGATAATCCCGTCAAACTTGCAAAACTATATGAAAGAGAGATCGTACGCCTTCATGGCATACCACTCACGATCGTCTCTGATCGAGACCCTCGATTCATATCAAACTTTTGGAAAAGCTTCCAGAATAGAGTGGGTTCTAAGATCACTATGAGCACAACCTTCCACCCTCAGACTGAAGGGCAGTCAAAGCGGCTTATCCAAATCTTAGAAGACATGTTACGATGCTGCATTTTGGACTTTAATGACGGATGGGCAAAGTATTTGCATCTAGCTGAGTTTGCATACAACAACAACTACCAAACTAGTATCGACATGGCACCATACGAGGCTCTCTATGGTCGGCCTTGTAGATCTCCGGTATGCTGGTTAGATATGGCAGATCGACCGCAGTTAGGCCCTGAACTAGTTTAAGAAACTTCTGAGAAGATCACACTAGTAAAGGAACGACTTCGTGTTGCACAAAGTCGACAGAAGAGCTATGCTGACAAGCGAAGACAACCTCTAGAATTTGATAAGGGGGACTTTGTTTTTCTGAAAGTCCAGCCCACAAGAGGTGTCAAACGCTTTGGGATCAAAGGCAAGCTCTCCTAGCGGTATATCGGTCCATTTCAGATCATTAAACGTATTGGCAAACTTGCTTATCGTCTGTCCCTTTCATCGTCCATGCCTAAGGTTCACGACGTTTTTCACGTATCCATGCTTCGCAAGTATCGTCCTGATCCTTCGCATATCATCCCTTTAGTCGAGGTTCGGGTTGAGGAAGGAAATACGTATCAGGAGAAAGCGATATAGATTTTAGATAGAAAAACTCATTTGGGTTTTCGAATGTTGTGTGTACTTTTCTTTCTATTTTCATGTTATGCCATTTTCACTAGGGTTTTTAACAATTTTTTGCATTCTATTTTGATGAAAGATCTCCATCTTTGACCTACAAACGCAATATTTGAATTTTGAATCTCTCTTAGTTGTCTTGGAGATTAAAACCCTTGTTTTGAAGTAAAACTTGTTCTTCTATATATACTGAAACTATGCTCATTAGAACCCAACATTAGGTTGGGCGAGTGGCAGAGTCAAGGGGCATAAAGTTTTAATATAAAATAGATCATGAGTTCGAGCCTCCTCACTCATACAACAATGTCCTAAGGTGTTTGTGGTCGTGTCCCAGGAGACTAGTGTGGGTGGGGCCCTTGATACCCCTAACCTCAAAAAACATAAAAATAAAAAAACTATGCTCATTAGAAGACAAGTATTGCAAACATTTTGAAAGTTAAACTTCAATTTTTCAAAGCACTTTTGAAAGTTCTCAAGTTGCTCTTACACTTTGATCAAGTTCATCTTCAAATCTCTCAGAAAGGTTTTTGAGCTTTTGAAGCACATCCTCTTTTCAACACTGTGCATCATCTTTCACTCTTTTGCTGAGCAATCTTGAGGAGATCAAAAGTTAAATTATAAGTTGTGAACTGTTCTTGGTAAGAGAACATCTTCAAAGTCGTAATATTCATCTTCAATTTCTGTACAGTGACGTGTGTCACTGTGAGTTGTGAGAAGAGTGTTTAGACTCTTGTAAAGGTAGCTCACACTGAATGTGTGTGTAACCGGTCTGATCCTCACCCTTGCAGTAGGATCCTTAATGAGTGGTTTGAAAAAATCTTGATTTGGGATATCAAGTCGTGGACTAAGGCCTTTGATGTCAAACCACGTTAATTACTGTGTCTTGTCTCTTGCCATTTACATTGCCTGCATTTTATTTTTATTTAATTCTTGAAAGGTGAAAAACTTGTAATCGTCTATATCACCCCCCTCTTGGACGTGTATCTGGGCCAACAACAACAAAGATTATATGAACTATGAACTAGGTGTTTTAGATTTGAGTATTTTATGTTGAATATATAACTTAAAAATTACAACTAAGCTTTGAGGACTATTCTCAACCATTTTTAGGAGATATCTTCAAAATTTTGATTTGTTTTTGGATTTTTCTTTTTGTTTATTGATCAATTTATTAGGTTAAAGTTGTTTCCACTATTAAAGCAATGTGAAAGTAGACTAGAAACATTAAAAATCTAAGTAAAATAATAACATTATTTTATTGTTGTTTTCTCTCAATAACATAGTTTTATGTTTTGACTAAAACTGGTCGACCGAGTTGGTACATTATTGTTTTAGTTAAGTTTATAATAAACATTAAATGAAGATTATTTCATCGTACTAATATTCTTTAACCCACAATTATTGAAATAACAATAAATGCGTCGGAATACAACGTGTTTCGATTAGGTGTGATGGTTGATATAAGTCATATGGATTTGCCCAGGTTACCTTTCTTTGTATATATTTAAGTATTTTTATTGTCATTTATAGTCTTTTTTTTTTTTGCCTCATAACTCATTACAACAAAATAAATGTTTAACAACATAGTGAAAATATTGTTAAAATGAATGTCATTAATTAATTAAAAGTTTTGATTATATTAAAAAAATGTTATTAAAATAATTAAAACTTTAAAGTTAAAATCTAATTATTTAATATTATACAAAAAAAAATCACAAATTTTCATTAATTTATTATTAAAATTTAAAAATATTATTAAAAATTTGTATTAAATTTTTCAAAATATTAGTAAGATTTGAAAACAAATAGTATTTTAATGTTCATAATAAATGTTATTTTTAAATAATAATTTTTAGGAAAACAAAACACATGTAGTTAATTTTGAAATAAATAACATTTTTTAAATATCATCAAAATCTTTAATATTTAATGACATTATTTTTAATTAGTAACACTTGTTGTTATATTGTTAAATATTTATTTTGTTGCAACGACTGTAATTTAAGTAATAGATTGTTTACATGTTTTATGTAGATGGCTCGGTAACGATGAACTTCGTCAAAGATTTAAACATACAACTGCATGCTATTGCAACGAGGAATACTATTACAAAGCTTGGACTATATGTGTAATTTAAAGCTTTTAATTTCTACATACTTGTAGTAACAGTTGCTGGCATTTTATTCCATGCGCTTCACCATCATCCACGTCGAAACATTGTATTAATATATATGTATATGTATACACATTTTAATTTTCTATTCAAGTATTAACTAATTGTGTAAAGACTAACCTACAAGTATGTCGTCACAGGCAAATATGTGGTTGTTAACAGGTGGATGCCTAGGAGATGTTATTAGGAGAAGCATATCATCAGATATTGGTGCTTTTGTGTACTTGCTCTTGAGAAGAGAAAGGACTTTCGGCCTTAAGCATTGAGGATCCTTTAACATTTTGCAAACATGGGTGTTGAGGTGTTACATTTAGAAACAACATGTCAACATTACAAGGTAACAAAATTAACTTAGAATGTGAATCAATTAAGTTAGAGAGTTAATTTCATAATATTTTACTCTTCAATAGAATTGAAATGATTTTTTGTTGTACAGTTATTTGAAAACTGGAGTAATTCATGAATCATGGATGTTATTTTGATGTACGGATTTGGTGGATAAATAGCAAGACATACACCATCAAGAAAGCCAGTAGCAAGTGGCCCCTGCTCCTCGTGGTCATCACTGAAAGATTGGTGGTACAAGGGACTTGTGGGGCATATAATGAACACCGATTTGAAGTTTTTTTTTTTTTTGCCTCTAACACTATATTGTTAATTGTCAATATATAGACCGTGTTCGTAATTAACACATCTAATGATGATTTTCACATTTTATAAGTACTTATAATATGAATCTTTTTTGTATTTTCACATTTTTGAATGTAGGAAATAACAAATAATCTTAATGACAAATTGTCACACCCCGATTTTCAACACTAAAATTTAAGGTAATAAAAATAAATATTTGATCTTATCAAGAAAATAGCAAAAAAAATTGAGGCGTGAATAAGTTAAGATAGATGAATACTCTTTCAATTTCTATGCCACGGACTATATATTCCCATTACACAAATTGAATATTGAGCCATGAGGATACTCGCCCTTGTTCATCTATTATGGACAGAACATTTTAAATATATTTATCAAGTAGAATTAACAAGTTCAAGTCCAAGGCATAAACATATACAATAACCCATGAAATCTTCAACGACTATTATAATGTTCCAAAAACATTGATTTCTAATACAACCTGTTTAATTGATATAATCAATAATTAAATAACTACTCGGTCTTGCTACCATAACACTACTCAAGCCACTAACCCACCCCTACTACTGTGAGACATGTCACGAACTTGCGACTTTATTTTTTGATGTACCTGCATGTGAAAAATAGGGGTGAGCTAAAAAGCCTAGTGGGTCCTCCATAAACATTCACAGTATTTTACTCCGATATATACATGAGAACATACATACAAGTTTCAAACATTAACATTGCACACATCGACTTGTTTGATAGTCGAGATTCAGTGTGTACCTGTAGGGGATCCGCCCCTGGGTGATACTTACCCAAATATCTCAAGGGATTCGCCCCATCTCAAATCTAAGTACCCAATCTTAGGGGATAGACCCCATGGTGGTATTGACTCAAATATCTTAGGGGATCTGCCCCATCTCAATAACATTTGAGAATATTCATTTGAATAATCGTCCTTAAATGTGTATTAATATTCTTAATAATGTTCTTTAGTGAAAACATGCGATATATATGAAATCAACATCAAGCACATAATCATGTTTTCATCAGAATTGACAATCACAGCATGCTCCACATGGTATTTCGTCACATTGACACATTATAATCGACATGCATATTATCGTAACATGTAAATTTAACATTCAAGTCATCATAGTATGATCCTAACATCATGTCTCATAAGGCATGGCATCGCATCATTCTCATATCATCATACACAACGTACGATACAATCATTAATAATTACTAACTAAACACTCATATAATTAACTATGTTCCTATGCACATATCCAAGAAAAATAAAGTGAAGAGTATGAATTCATTCCCACCTGAATCGCTAAATCCCAGAGTGTCTGGATTCCTCGAAACTCGACAATATCAACCTATACACGCATAAACCGTACATAAATTAATTATTATATATTATATTATATCAATATAGTGTACATGTACATTTATGTTGTCTGGTGGTAGTTACATTATACATATAATATAACTTAGCTAATACAATTCCATATGATATATTGTAATGATCTAGATAGTTAAAATGTAAAATATGACATAACATAATCTAATTATATGATCTGTGACATGGTAGGTATGATACATATGTATATATATTATAATAGATGGAACACAACCTATGGCGGATAACACTCATGTGATATTATGTATTGGATGACGTTGGTGTTAATGGAAAGCATATATCTGTTGCAGAGAAGTTAGATGGAAATGGCGGAAAGAAAAAAATGACAGGGGAGAATGAGAGAAGAGGGGAAAGAATAGAAGAAGAGAAAATAGAGGAGGAGAAGAAGAGAGTGGAAAGAGGGGAAAGAAGAGAGGTGAGGGCGAGGTTCCCTCATGAGTAGCAACAGTAGCAAGAACGTTGCTACTATTGTTGCGTTTCTGTACGCAGCAAACTGCTCAAAACAGAGCATGTTTTTTGGCAACTTCTTCGCTGTTTCCGGCAAAAACTTGTCTGGTCATCATAGGGGATTGTCAGTAAAGGGAGAGATGGGTGTATTGACATGAGAATAATAGCAAAACTACTAAGAAAACATGGTGGTGGCATCTGATGCCACCATTGTTCTTTGATCCCAAAAACAAGGGATGGTTATGGTGAGGGAAGAAAGAGAAGAGAAAGGAGAAAAAGAAAGGAGTGGAGAGGTTGCTTGCAGTGGGTACTTGTGTTTCTCTGGTGTCGTCGCGTGCTTCCGTTGCTAGCACAAGGGAGAGCTCTAGGGAGAGATGAAGATGGTGTTGAGTGTGACGGCTAGGAAAAGGTCCTCTTATTAATGTAATAGGGTTGGGTTTTTGGGTAGTGATTTGGTTTCCAATATTCATCTTGCAAGAAGGGAAATTTAAAGTAGATGAAGGAGTAATTTTGGTTATTTCCAATAAAAAGATTAGAGAATATTGTTGGAAAGGAAAGGAGAGAAAAATGTAAATTTTCAAGCATGTGACAAATCATTGGCCATTAATAGATCGATTTGTATGCATAGCGTGGCTAATGCATGGATATTCCCACGTGATTTTTTCTCACTTTTTAATAACAGACGTCTAAAATTTATGAAATTAGGTTTCCAAGGATTTTTCGACATTACGAACTCATCCGTGACATCAAATTTTCAGAACGAGGTTGTTTGATCATGTTCTCGTCTAATTCGGCTAATAAATGTTTGTGTCGTTATTGTACTCGTTCGCCCTCAATAGAAGTTCGTTTTCACTCGTTCTCGACACGATTCACTTACGAATACATTTTGTAGTGTTTCAGACCTAACGCATGTCACACATGGATTCATTTCAATTAGATGTGCAGAATTATGAAAATGCCCCTTAGGTTAAAATTACGTAAATACCCTTGAAATTTCTGGGGTATTACACAAATTGAAGAGGGTTTAGTTTTGAAATAATAAAGTAGAAAAGATAGCTGATTAGGTATTTGTTTTTTTGTTAAGAAGAAAAACTATTTTATTAGACCATAAAAATAAGCCATCTAGGCATACAAGATAACCACTACAAGAAGTTTTAAGAAGGTCTCGGACAATTATTATTATTATTATAATTATTATTAATATTATTTATTTATTTATTTTTTTAGAATATTGTAATTATGTCCATCAGACTTACACTATAAGAAGTAGAGAAATTAGCTACAAAATTTTGTGTTTACTTGTAGCGATATATGTTCTCTTGTAGTTAGATATATGTTCTCTTGTAGTTAAACATTTAAAGTCGATTCCCAATTTATTATAGTGTGGCCATTATTTAACTTAATTTGATTTCCGAAGTGCTTGTCCTTTTAGTTATTATATCAAACAAAATCGCAAGACTTTTTTCCCATATATATATATAATTCCAATGCAGGTGGCTGTCTGCTCAAATTTGAATGTTTATATAAATGGACAAGATCTATATATATATATATATATTTCCAGTGCAGGTAGCTGTCTGCTCAAATTTGAATGTTTTTTATAAATGGACAAGATCTGATATATTAATTATTTAGTTGCCAAGATCTTCCTACAGAGTTGTTAATTCAAGTATTGCATGTAGTTAGGGAGGTTCCAGTTCCTCACCTTTAAGTTTAATATGCTTCTTCATTTTCTAATATAACTCACCTTAATTTCAAAAAAGATTTCCAAACCAGTTGTGAAGATATATTAGCCTCTAATTTGTTCCCCTCCATCTGTTCTCATCACAATATTGTCAATGTCATGACACTAAAGATGCCTAAAATTGAGAAACAATTTAAAAAATAAAATTTATAAAACACTTTTATCTATTTAATTAAGATTCATTACATGAATATATCTAGTTAATTATCTACCCCTGATTAATTAAGTACAAAGTCAAAAAACTTGTGACAACTAGCATATCTTGGGTAATAGTCTCTATTTATATTATTTCAAGTCTTTCTGTACTGTATTGTTAATTGTTAATATATAGAAGGTTATCGTAACTGATACATCTAATAATCTTATAAAAGTAACATTTTATAACTTAAAATATGTTTTTATTTTTATTTTTTATTTTCAAGTTTTTGAATGTAGAGAACGCCATATATATGATATGCATAACCAATCAAACAAGGATTAGTTTTGAAATGAAGTAGAAAAGATAGCTGATTAGGAATTGGTTGATTTTTTTAAAAGGTCTCGGACAGGCTTTATCTTAGAATATGGAAATCATGTCAATTGATTTGATGATAATTATATAACTTAATTTGATTACTCAAGTATTTCTCTCTTAGTTATCATGTCAATTTTTTTTTTCTTTTTTTGAGGTAAGGGGTATCAGGGGCACCCCACTATTCCCCTAGCGCCGTCGTTGAATGAATGGAGAAGCTCGAACTTCTATTCTATATAGAACCTTGTGCCCTTCAACTCTGTCACTCATCACACCTAATCTCGGTAGTTATTATGTCAATTGATTTGATATATCATAACTATCTATTATTAGATCATATACAGTTAGCTATGTATCATATAAACAGCTATTTCTTACATAACAACTATATATTTTATTTTCAAGAATCTTATTGGAAAGTATTACTACCCAAAACAGCATAATTCTCAAACACAATAAATAAGCATCATTATGCAATCAAATTTAGTTCATTGCAGTGCTTTTAGCAATTACTACAAGAAGCAAAATCAAGGGTAAACCTCGATGATGGATCGGATGCCTAAAACTGGTTTTATCTCATAGTGTGTAAAACCTGCATCGACGAAGATCTTTTGCCATTCATCTTTATTGCGCTCCTTGCCCTCAGTAAGAACCATCATCATCATATCAAAGAAAAGCTGTGTCTCCAAGGACTTGTGATCATCCTTTCGATCTTCGCTCACAACCATGTCAATTATTATCACCTTCCCTCCCTTTTCTTTTGACGGAATTGCTTCTTTGCATCGTTTCAGTATCTTCACACAGTCCTCATCACTCCAATCATGTAAAATCCACTACAATAATGATATTCAAAATTAGAAGGCTAGATAATTTATTAAGATGTGCTTGCATATATACTAATCTACAAATACTAAGCATAAGACTTGGATACCCACTAAAGGCGTCTTCCATTCAAGCACCCAAGGGCTTAAGAGATTAATCAAATAAAACCGCGTTACCCTCGGTTCTCCAACAAAAGAATAATATAGAGAGATATATAAAGAGATATATCTTGATTCTATTTCATTTGGTAATTATTAGTGTTAATATAATTAAAAAACGAAAAAGAAGCGCTATACTCATACCTTAAGAAATACAGCATCAGCTAAAGGAATGAATTCAAACATGTCTCCTACCACAAATTCAACAATCTCACTCTTTGGCACTGCGGCCACCACGTGAGGGAGGTCAAGAACAGTACACTTGATATGTGGGAAGCATTTTGCGACAGTCATGGCAGCAGCACCATTTCCTCCTCCCACATCTACTAGTGATCTTATCCCTAGGAATACCTCACTCCAATTGTTAACAACGATGTTAATGGTGACCTTAGTATCACTAGCCATGGCTTGAATGAAAGACTTGTTAATGTCCTTTTCCGGGCACTCCCAAAAGCTTTTACCATGTGCAAGATTGAAGGGTTCAAGTTCATCTTGCCGGAATGAATCACTCAAGAATTGCCACGGGTTTATAAGTGCTGGGTCCAACATCATCGTCACAAATGGAGCCAAGTTATTGAAATTTTCCTTCACAAGGAGATTAGAAGTAGGAGTTAGATGATAGAACTCTTCTTTTTCTTCACTCGTGTGCTTGTTAGCTTTGGTTTTAGCAAGAAAGCCAGAGTGAACCAGTAGGCGTAGAAGGCGATGGACCCAATTGGATTTTGCTTTGGAAACTGAAGGAAGGGAAGCAAGCAATTCAGAGAGAGTGATGGGTCGGCCATGTTGGTGTATTATATCAGGAATTCCTAGCTGAATGGCACATTTGAGGGACATGGAGTTGACGAAGCTGAAGGTGAGATTATATAAATGAGTTTGAGCTTCCAACATATCATCAACTCCTTGCTTTTGATAAGTGAGGGCCATTAATACAGAAGGAGGCTTATTTTCCACTTCTTCTTCATGCGTTCTCAACACTTGATGTATATATATATATATACAGGTGCGATATTTATTTTTGGGTTTTAATTAGTTGATGGATTTAGAATCCGGATGCATGTGAGGTTGATTAACTTCTTGTAACACCCCGGTTTTCAAAACTTAATTTTCAAGTAAAATAATGCATATTTTGATTTTATATAAAAATATCACTAAAAATCGAGATGTTACACGTATCCATCTATCTTAACCCATAACCATTATATAGATAATAAAATTTGCAAAACTATGAATTTATATTTTTCCAACCAACTTACTGGTTAAGATAAACGAATACCTTTAATTCTTCATACGATCTTCATCTTCATACGAGGGTAAATTTTGATTATCAATACAATTCGTTCAAATAATAAACCTTTAAAAATCAAATAAAAATATTCAGTCCTATCACCATAACATTAATTAATTAACCCACCCCTACTACTCTGAACTATATCACGAACTCGCGATTTTATTCTCCTAAGCACCTGCATATGAAAAATAGGGGTGAGCTTGAAAGCCCAGTGGGTCATCTAAACAATTCACAATATTTTTTTATGAGATATACACAAGAACATTACAAACAAGATTCACACATTAATCGTTGCAACATTAGATTGTTTGAGTCGAGAGTTTCATCACGTTCTAAATCACGTACCTTTAGGAAATCAAACTCAGGGTGGCACAACCCAAAAATTAGAACTCGTTGGCGATATTCATCATGAATAACTGCCCCATAATAAACATTGTCGATATTCCTTAAATAACTGCCCCATATGTGTGATTTTTATCTTAATCGTGTTCTTTAGTGATGTCACGTTATACGTACGGTATAAATACGATAGTAAGTGCATTCACAAAACATATTCAAACTCCACTACACATGGTATCATGTCACAAAGTCAATTATAATAGTATTCACGCATGAACTTTACTATGTCAATATTCCAAGTCATACATTTCATTATCAGGCATTATAATTTATAAATGAATTCAACTACCACATGAATTTCATGCATCCAATTATCATTTGATCAGAATAAAAATCATATTGACACACATATCATCATGGTTAAATAATCACAACATTGTATATATAAAATCATGTACAATAGGCGTGCATAAGCAATCTAATAATACTATAGACCTAATTAATTTAACATTCTTATCTATATATCAAAGTAAAATATTATGAAGGCTTAGAATCATCCCCACCTGAATCGCTAAATTCCAAATAACTTAAATTCCTCGTCACGCGTAATACTCAACCTGTACACGTATATTACGTTTGTTAATATAATTACTCATAAGAACGATTATGAGTGTAGAGATATATACATATATATAGTGGTGGGATGTTTAAACTAAGTATATATATAATAACATATTATAGTGCCTTGTGATATGATATAATGATGTGTATGGTATAACATTATATAATACAATATAAGGTGTGGGGCTTTTGAAAAAGTGTGATATACATATATAATATATAATATGTATGTGCTGTTGGAGGTTTTTTTTTAAAAAATTAAATTGGAATAGTGAAATAAAGAAGAAGGGTGTGTGTGGCTTTTTGAAAAGGTAATAGGTGTGCTGTTGGACGTTTTAAAAAATTAAAATGGAATAGTGAAAAGAAGAAGAAGGGTGTGTGTGGCTTTTTGAAAAGGTAATAAGTGTGCTGTTGGACGTTTTTAAAAAATTAAAATGGAATAGTGAAAAGAAGAAGAGAGACGTTAATGGTGGGGAGTTGCAAGGGTGGTGGTGGAGAGAAGGGAGAGAGATTCAGAGCGAGAGTGAGAGCTCGAGAGATCGAGAGAGTAGTTGTAGCTCCCATGCCTTTAGGTGACGTCATTTTGACCCATAGTGTACCCGTATACGTATTCGTATACGTATGTGTATATGTATTTTGATGCTCGAAGTACGTAAGTTCGAGTGTCTTTGCATGATTTTAGGTCATAAAGGGTACGCATGAAATTTCGGAACCATCGGAGACCCGTTCGACGTCAAAACATTTCAAAAACGGTGTTTTGGATCCAGTGGAGCTTTCTATTTCCGTCACAACTTACATCAATGGTTTGATCTCCTAGATCCGTTGTCTGATTGGGCTGAAATTTTGTCAGCTCATTCTTATATGATAGATCTTCATTATGAACGGTGAAGATCTTAATTGGAGTTACCTAATTTGAGTTATAACGCCCAAAACACTGTTTCACGGATTCTGGGATTTTCTTACGCCGTTTGATCAAACAGATAGATCTCACAATCCCACCGTTGGATTGAGCCTAAAATGTACCAGAATGTTGATAACTTACTCATTCAATGTTTGTGCGGTTAAGATGTTAAAGTCGTGCGTATTTTGCAAGAAATGGACTATCTAAAATCAAGTATTGTAACAGGAAAACTGGGTTTTTGATAGTTTTGACAATTTTAGTTGTGGGCCTAAGCTTATCTATTTAAGCAACCAAAACGTGATTTTAGGTTCATTTGCTCATTTCTCAGCTAGAAAAGAGAGAAAGGTGCTGGAGAGGAGAAAAGGAGAGGAAAGTTAGGGTTTGGTGGTTTCTTGCTCAAGAACACCTTAAGGTTTGTATTTTTCCTCCATTTCTTCCTTGAATCTCTCTATTAGTTGCATGATAGCTTTATTTTGAGCATGAGGGTTTCATTTTGATGCATGCATTGTGATGAACCTTGGATGGGTGGAAGACCAAAGTTGGAGTTGAGTCTTGCATATCACATATGTGTGATTAGAGAGTGTAAGGAGTACACTAATGGTGAAAGCCCCAATTTCTAGCAAGAAATTGGAAGGTTTAGTTCAAATGACCTAAACTTAGTTTATGGCCTTAGACTTTTTCAAAATGTTTGCATGTCAACTATGTTGATCTAGTGGCCATTGTGGATGATTCCATGTTGCAAGATCAGTAAAATTCATGGTTGAACATGATGCCCTAGTGTAAAATTGGCAATAGGGCATATGTATGAAATTTTCCAGATTTGGGGCTTTTGATGCTCTTGATATAAAATCTGGAAAATTATGCAATGTAGGTCTAATTGGACATGATTAGAGTTGTTTGATGATTGAATTCAGTGGGTTCACATAATGAATACCCTAAGATTGACTAATTTTGATCTAGGCTAAGTATTTGGTAATTTTGCATGTAATTTGGGGATTTTGCCCAAATTGGGAGTTTTCACCCAAAGCAAGTCAATTTGTGAAATTGACTTGGGGATTGTTTAATTGGACCCAAATTAAGTAGAATCATGGGTTTAAAATGTTAGTACCTATGTTAAATTGATATGACTTAGTTCATTTTGACCTTATGTTTTATATTGGCCTAATTGGGGATTTTGATCAAGACTTAGTCAATTGATGAAATTGACTTGATGTATAGTCTAATTGACCCTAATTATAATTGAATTTCATGTATATTAGTGGTTGGATCATGGGATCACCCTATTACATTCAATTTAGGTCAATCTTAGTTTAATTGAGTCTAAATGATCAAGTTGGGGTTTTGACACACTTTATGACTGATTTTCAGTTGTGTGAACCATGTTATTTTCAGGTCTTGTGATTGATCTTGAACCCGTTTAGTCAATTGGAGAGTTTTGGCAATTGGATTGGCTAGACTTAGCCAATCAAGTGTGAGTGTTCTTTTACTTTTGGATTATTTATATGTGGCATTGTAGTATAGAAATGTTTTAAATACTTATGTATGATGGTATGCATGTTTTAATATTCCATGAAATTCATTTGAGCATAATTCATTGGGATGACAATTTGGGTTGAGGCCCCTAGTTGGAATTTTCTCTTTTTGGGAATTCTCGTAAGTCTAGCGGCGATCCCAGTTGTGTACCTGGCAGAGGGTTTTATGCCTTGTGTATGGGTAGGTTTGTTTAAAATAATCCTACGTGCTGCACGACCCCATAAACCCTATTAGAATACGAGTATTGTGTGTGTGTTCGGGCGCTGTGTGTCGCGCACCAGGCCTTGAAACCCCCATACTCATGAGGTGTTAGGATTGCATGAGCATGACTACAAAATGTTATGCATCGTCTTATGTATGACTTGATGCATTATGTTAGCATGTATGTAATATATTTCGTCATCATGATATTTCAACTGTTTTATGATCTTACCATGTTTTATAAATGCACGTATATGCCACTTGTAAATAACATTCACTGAGCTGGCTGTAGCTCACACCTCACCATCTTCTTTCAGGATCTGATAGAAAAGGAAAAGGGAAGGCTTGACTGCGGAGCGTCCCTTGTTTTTGTTTCATGTAGGTGTTGTACATTTAGTTTTGTATTTTGATAATTATGTACATGATAACACCTAGTAATAGTATATTTAACACATAGTTGGGATGTGTTGGGTTTTGTATCATTTTGAAGACTTTGGAATTTTATGTTTGTAAAACTTTGGAGAAGTAATATTTTATTTCATTATAATCATGATAGTTGGTTGTTAATGATGTACGTTTATTTCTTTTTGGGGATTCGTATATGTATTTTAGGCTGACGGGACGTCGGGTGTACCGACGGAGGGTATACTCGGAGGTTCTCGTGCCGGTCATGACGTCACGTATAGTGGGTCGTGACAACTATGGTATCAAAGAGAGTGTTTTAGGTTTAAAATCCTTAAAAGAATAAAAGACTTATATGATATTATGATTGCCTTTATGAGTATGATTATGGGTAGTTATCTTAGGGGTAACTTTTCCTGGATTGTGATCCTGATTGAGCTCTTCCTTATTGTGAATTTCAGATATTTACAAGAGAAGAAAAAAACAGGATCAGCCATGGACCCAGAGGAACGCCTTAGGCGTATAGAGGCAGTCTTAGAGGCCACTCAGCAGCAGCAGGCCCAGATTCTCGAGTTGCTAGGTCGTACACAGGGTGTTAGGCCACCACTGCAGGATGATGTTGCAGCCGCTGTAGAGCACAGTAGTGTGGCAGCAGTAGTAGGGGATCAGGCAGAGCAGGCAGGACCAGCTAGGGTCCAGCATGTCGTAGCTGGGGAGACTGAGGCTGAGCGGGCAGAGAAGGACCGCTATGAGAGGGTTATGAAAGCTTTCAAGTTTCGGGATCCTGCTGAGTTTCCGGGAGGTCTTGATTTAGAGCTTGCTGAGGGATGGTTGACTCGGATGGAGACCATATTCAGTGATATGAGGGCGCTTGAGCATGATAAGGTCAAGCTTGCCAGGTTTAAGCTGATTGGCAAGGCTAACAAATGGTGGGAACGGGTGGAGCGTCTCGAGGGCGAGGTCCGGACTTGGACTAGATTCAAGGAGTTGTTCTTTGTAGAGTTTTATCCACGGGACGAGAGGGATCAACGTCGGAACCAGTTTCTACATCTGACCCAAGGCAACATGTCCGTGAGAGAGTACGAGCAAGAGTTCAACAGGTTGGCACTCTTCGCTCCAGAGATGGTTTCTACCGATGAGCTGAGGATGCAGAGGATACGGGATGGTTTCAGAAGCCGTATCTGTGAGGGTTTGGCACTGGCTGGCGTGCAGACCTATGCGCAGGCTATGGGGCAGGCCGCAGATTTTGAGGCCGCAGAGGCAAATTCTCGGATGAGGTTACCTGCAGCAGTCCAGGCACCCGTAGCTCCTACAGTTCAGACTCAACAGGCAGGGTCAGAGGCACAGTATTTCAGTGGCAGGAGAGGCCGACGTAATAAGAGGCCAAGATTCAGCGGCAGTGGATATGAGGCATCTGTAGCCTCCGCTCCAGTATCAGTGGTACCACCAGCTGCGGGCCACAGTGTTCAGATTTCTAATCGATCCCAGCAGCAGCAACAGAGTTTTGTCAGATCTGGTGGACAGCAGACAGCCGGAACCGGGTCGCAGGCTGTATCTTCTGCACCTAGAACACCGTGGCCGATTGTGTGTTATGGTTGCGGGGCTCCAGGGCATAAGAGGAACCAATGTCCACAGAGGATGCCTTTTGGTCAATTTAGATCTACAGCTGCACCTACCAGAGAGCAGGCCAGAGCTGTTACGCAGGCAGATCCCGAGGCTAGCAAGCAACTAATAGAAGGTACAATCAGCATTTGCAATTCTTTGATGTATGTTTTGATTGATGCTGGTTCTACTCTGTCATTTATTTCTGGTGGTGTAGTAGATAGATTGAGATTGTCTACTGTTAGGACTAGTAAGCCGTTGATTTTGAGTACGACGGCCGGTGAGAGAATTTACCCTAATATGGTATGTGTGGGATGCATTGTGAGATTCGAGGACCATGAGATGTCTGTTGACCTTAGAGTCTTAGAGTTCCTAGAGTTTGATGCCATTTTGGGTATGGATTGGCTAGCGGCATATCACGCTCACATTGATTGCTTCGGCAAGAGGGTTATCTTTCAGATACCCGGAGAGCCAGTCTTCGTCTTTCGAGGCAGGACTACATTGAGACCACCTACCCAGGGTAGATTAGCCACTGATGATGAGGTTGCCACGATGGCGAGTTTGACGCCAGTGGATGATGTGGATCAGAGTATTCAGCTAGCAGACATTCCTGTAGTCTGCGAGTACCCAGAGGTTTTTCCTGATGAGTTACCTGGCTTGCCGCCTAGGCGAGAGGTGGACTTTATAATTGAGCTGATGCCCGGCACTAAACCCATTTCTATTCCATCGTATCGTATGGCACCGAAAGAGCTGAATGAACTCAGAGCCCAACTTGATGAGCTGATGGACAAGGGATTTATTTCCCCTAGCATGTCACCTTGGGGAGCACCTGTGTTGTTCGTCAAGAAAAAGGACGGGAGTTTTCGTTTGTGTATAGACTACCGTCAGCTGAATAAGGTGACTGTCAAGAACAAATATCCACTTCCTCGTATTGATGACTTGTTTGATCAATTAATTGGAGCCAAGTTCTTTTCGAAGATTGACTTGAGGTCTGGGTACCATCAGTTGAGGATAAGAGATGAAGATGTGTCAAAAACTGCCTTTCGGACGAGGTATGGACATTACGAGTTTTTGGTGATGCCTTTCGGGTTGACTAATGCACCAGCAATGTTCATGGATCTGATGCAGAGAGTGTTCAGGCCGTACCTTGACCAGTTCATTATAGTCTTCATCGATGATATCCTAGTCTATTCTAAGACAAGAGAGGATCATGAACGTCATCTCAGAGTTACTTTGCAGACATTGTTGGAGCATAGGCTGTATGCCAAGCTGAGCAAGTGTGATTTCTGGATGACTGAGGTGAAATTCTTGGGTCATGTGGTTAGTGCAGAGGGTATTTCTGTTGATTCTGCTAAGGTTGAGGCAATCATTGATTGGCCAAGACCTACCACAGTGACCGAGATTCGTAGCTTTCTGGGTTTGGCTGGCTATTACAGGAAGTTCGTGAAGGACTTTTCCAAGATATCCGCGCCGATGACTAAGCTGACTCAGAAGAACGTGGCCTTCACGTGGTCGGATGCCTGTGAGAGAGCTTTCAGTGAGTTGAAAAAGAAGTTGACTACAGCTCCAGTGTTGATTCTTCCAGAGCCTGGGAAAGAGTTGGTAATTTATACTGATGCATCACTCTTAGGTCTGGGATGTGTACTGATGCAGGAGGGTCGAGTGGTTGCATATGCATCTAGACAGCTTAAGGTGCATGAGCAGAACTACCCTGTGCATGATTTGGAGCTGGCCGCTATTGTATTTGCACTGAAGCTATGGAGGCATTACCTTTATGGTGAGAGGTTCACTTTGTTTTCCGATCACAAGAGTTTGAAGTACCTCTTTGATCAGAAGGAGCTGAATATGCGGCAGAGGAGATGGTTCGAGTTACTAAAGGATTATGATTTCTCTTTGCAGTATCATCCTGGCAAAGCCAATGTTGTGGCTGATGCTTTGAGCCGTAGGCGAGCAGGGACTCAGGTGGTTGCTTTTCAGATGGCCCAGCAGTGGCATTTACTTGAGAGAGTGACTATGATGAGTATACTCTCAAACGCACCACTTACTGAGATATGTGCTCAGATGCACGTGCAGCTTGCGGATGCCCATATTCCGAGGGTTAGATATTTACAGGAACATTGTCCAGATTATGACATGTACCGTGGATAAGCAGACAGTGTTGACCAGGCCGATTGGCAGATTGGTCCAGATGATGTCTTGCGGTATAGAGGGAGGCTATGGATCCCATATGATGCTGAGTTGCGTGCTGAGATACTTCGAGAGGCTCACAGATCTCAGTATACTGTTCATCCAGGGGCTACCAAGATGTACCATGACATGAAGAGATCTGTATGGTGGCACGGGATGAAGAAGAGTATTGCTGAGTATGTGCAGAGATGTGAGGTGTGTCAGCAGGTTAAGGCTGAACACCGGAAGCCTGGAGGTCAGATGCAACCATTGCCTATACCCGAGTGGAAATGGGAACACATCACAATGGATTTCATCATGGGATTGCCAAGGTCTCAGGGCAGATTTGATGCCATTTGGGTTGTGGTCGATAGATTGACCAAGAGTGCGCACTTCCTTCCTATGAGCGCCAGGGACTCTGTGGATAGACTGAGCAGATTATATGTGAGAGAGATCGTGAGATTGCATGGAGTGCCCTTGTCTATCGTGTCGGATCGAGATCCACGATTTACATCGAGGTTTTGGCAGGCCTTGCAGACTCGATTTGGGACCCGCCTCCGACTCAGTACAACATTTCATCCTCAGACGGACGGTCAGTCCGAGAGAGTGATTCAGATGCTGGAGGATATGCTCAGGTCTTGCATTTTAGAGTTTGGTGGTGGTTGGGGTGAGCATTTGCCCTTGTGTGAATTTGCTTACAACAACAGTTATCAGGCTAGCATCGGTATGGCACCGTATGAGGCTTTGTATGGAAGACCCTGTAGATCTCCAGCTTGTTGGTACGAGGTGGATGATACGCAGCTATGGGGCCCTGATGCAGTTGTTGAGCAGACTGAGAAAGTCAAGCTGATTCGGCAGAGGCTGAAGTCAGCTCAGGACAGGCAAAAAGGTTATTATGATAACCGGCATCGGCCGTTAGAGTTTGCTGTGAGAGATCTAGTTTGCTTAAGGTCTCACCACTCAAAGGACAGATGAGGTTCGGTGTCAGTGGGAAACTTGCCCCTAGGTTTATTGGGCCATTCCGGATTGTTGAGAGGATTGGACCAGTAGCGTACAGGTTGGCTCTACCTTCTCAGCTCGAGGGTGTTCATGATGTATTCCACGTATCGATGCTGAAGAAGTTTAATGAAGATCCATTGAAGGAGTCTTATCCCGACCCAGCTCATGTGCTTGATGTGAGTCATCTGCAAGTTGGGGAGGATACGACTTATGAGGAGTTGCCTATTTAGATTATGGCTCGTAGGGTTCAGAAATTGAGAAATAAGGAAATCCCGCTTGTGCGCGTCAGATGGCAATTCCACGATAATGAAGAGCAAACCTGGGAGCGCGAGGACCAGATGAGGGAGAAATTCCCCGACCTCTTTACCGACTGAGGTTAGTTCTCTTTCTTTTATTTTTGAGGACAAAAATATTCCTAAGTTGAGGAGAGTTGTAGCACCCATGCCTTTAGGTGACGTCATTTTGACCCATAGTGTACCCGTATACGTATGTGTATATGTATTTTGATGCTCGAAGTACGTAAGTTCGAGTGTCTTTGCATGATTTTAGGTCATAAAGGGTACGCATGAAATTTCGGAACCATCGGAGACCCGTTCGACGTCAAAACATTTCAAAAACGGTGTTTTGGATCCAGTGGAGCTTTCTATTTCCGTCACAACTTACATCAATGGTTTGATCTCCTATATCCGTTGTCTGATTGGGCTGAAATTTTGTCAGCTCATTCTTATATGATAGATCTTCATTATGAACGGTGAAGATCTTAATTGGAGTTACCTAATTTGAGTTATAACGCCCAAAACACTGTTTCACGGATTCTAGGATTTTCTTACGCCGTTTTGATCAAACAGATAGATCTCACAATCCCACCGTTGGATTGATCCTAAAATGTACCAGAATGTTGATAACTTACTCATTCAATGTTTGTGCGGTTAAGATGTTAACGTCGTGCGTATTTTGCAAGAAATGGACTATCTAAAATCAAGTATTGTAACAGGAAAACTGGGTTTTTGATAGTTTTGACAATTTTAGTTGTGGGCCTAAGCTTATCTATTTAAGCAACCAAAACGTGATTTTAGGTTCATTTGCTCATTTCTCAGCTAGAAAAGAGAGAAAGGTGCTGGAGAGGAGAAAAGGAGAGGAAAGTTAGGGTTTGGTGGTTTCTTGCTCAAGAACACCTTAAGGTTTGTATTTTTCCTCCATTTCTTCCTTGAATCTCTCTATTAGTTGCATGATAGCTTTATTTTGAGCATGAGGGTTTCATTTTGATGCATGCATTGTGATGAACCTTGGATGGGTGGAAGACCAAAGTTGGAGTTGAGTCTTGCATATCACATATGTGTGATTAGAGAGTGTAAGGAGTACACTAATGGTGAAAGCCCCAATTTCTAGCAAGAAATTGGAAGGTTTAGTTCAAATGACCTAAACTTAGTTTATGGCCTTAGACTTTTTCAAAATGTTTGCATGTCAACTATGTTGATCTAGTGGCCATTGTGGATGATTCCATGTTGCAAGATCAGTAAAATTCATGGTTGAACATGATGCCCTAGTGTAAAATTGGCAATAGGGCATATGTATGAAATTTTCCAGATTTGGGGCTTTTGATGCTCTTGATATAAAATCTGGAAAATTATGCAATGTAGGTCTAATTGGACATGATTAGAGTTGTTTGATGATTGAATTCAGTGGGTTCACATAATGAATACCCTAAGATTGACTAATTTTGATCTAGGCTAAGTATTTGGTAATTTTGCATGTAATTTGGGGATTTTGCCCAAATTGGGAGGTTTCACCCAAAGCAAGTCAATTTGTGAAATTGACTTGGGGATTATTTAATTGGACCCAAATTAAGTAGAATCATGGGTTTAAAATGTTAGTACCTATGTTAAATTGATATGACTTAGTTCATTTTGACCTTATGTTTTATATTGGCCTAATTGGGGATTTTGATCAAGACTTAGTCAATTGATGAAATTGACTTGATGTATAGTCTAATTGACCCTAATTATAATTGAATTTCATGTATATTAGTGGTTGGATCATGGGATCACCCTATTACATTCAATTTAGGTCAATCTTAGTTTAATTGAGTCTAAATGATCAAGTTGGGCAATATGGAAATTGGCTCAATGGGGTAATCAATTTAGAATCTAATTGACTTTAGATTGGGTTTGAACATGGGGTTTTGACACACTTTATGACTGATTTTCAGTTGTGTGAACCATGTTATTTTCAGGTCTTGTGATTGATCTTGAACCCGTTTAGTTAATTGGAGAGTTTTGGCAATTGGATTGGCTAGACTTAGCCAATCAAGTGTGAGTGTTCTTTTACTTTTGGATTATTTATATGTGGCATTGTAGTATAGAAATGTTTTAAATACTTATGTATGATGGTATGCATGTTTTAATATTCCATGAAATTCATTTGAGCATAATTCATTGGGATGACAATTTGGGTTGAGGCCCCTAGTTGGAATTTTCTCTTTTTGGGAATTCTCGTAAGTCTAGCGGCGATCCCAGTTGTGTACCTGGCAGAGGGTTTTATGCCTTGTGTATGGGTAGGTTTGTTTAAAATAATCCTACGTGCTGCACGACCCCATAAACCCTATTAGAATACGAGTATTGTGTGTGTGTTCGGGCGCTGTGTGTCGCGCACCAGGCCTTGAAACCCCCATACTCATGAGGTGTTAGGATTGCATGAGCATGACTACAAAATGTTATGCATCGTCTTATGTATGACTTGATGCATTATGTTAGCATGTATGTAATATATTTCGTCATCATGATATTTCAACTGTTTTATGATCTTACCATGTTTTATAAATGCACGTATATGCCACTTGTAAATAACATTCACTGAGCTGGCTGTAGCTCACACCTCATCATCTTCTTTCAGGATCTGATAGAAAAGGAAAAGGGAAGGCTTGACTGCGGAGCGTCCCTTGTTTTTGTTTCATGTAGGTGTTGTACATTTAGTTTTGTATTTTGATAATTATGTACATGATAACACCTAGTAATAGTATATTTAACACATAGTTGGGATGTGTTGGGTTTTGTATCATTTTGAAGACTTTGGAATTTTATGTTTGTAAAACTTTGGAGAAGTAATATTTTATTTCATTATAATCATGATAGTTGGTTGTTAATGATGTACTTTTATTTCTTTTTGGGGATTCGTATATGTATTTTAGGCTGACGGGACGTCGGGTGTACTGACGGAGGGTATACTCGGAGGTTCTCGTGCCGGTCATGACGTCACGTATAGTGGGTCGTGACAGTAGTGGCGGAGAAGAGAAGAGAGAGAGAACAGCGACGATAGCAGTGGTGGATGGCGGGGGTTGCAGCGGCGAGATGAGAAGAGAGAGAGAACGGCGGCGGCGAGAGCAGGGGAATGGCGGAGAAGAGAAAGGGCGGGATGGGGGTTTCGGGAGGAAAAGGAGGCTTGTGGGTTGGTTTCGAAAGGGCGAGGCTTGTGCGATTGGGTTTAGAGAGAGCGAGACGCGATTTCAGCCAAGATTTCCGACGTGATTCCAGGGATTATGTTTGATTTTTGAAAGTGGATTTTTTTTTTTGATTTTTTTTTTCTTCAGGCTATTACACTTCTTGTATACCCATTAACCTAAGCGTCTTCCCTAACTCGCTAGCCTCCTATAGCCCCTACTACATTATTGTATGGTAGGGTAGGCTAACTCAGCCGTTGGCTTCTGAAGAACCTGACGTTCGTGCTGTGTGGGTGACACTTTTTCACAAGCGACCAAACTTGCCCGCTCAGCTTGTGGGTACCCTCTTGGATGGTTGCACAAAGGGTGTTTTTAAATTGGCAGCTCTCAACGATAATAAGAGTACTTTGTAGGTTTTCTATGGTTGAGTTATTTGCTAAAACTTTAAAAAATTAATTTTATGATTATCTCTTATTTTAAAAATTAATTTTGACAGTATAGTTAAACTCTCATTTCCCTTTGCTTCTCTTACTTTCAAGTTTATTTTATATGTGATTTTTCTGTTTTAACTTTTTTAATCTTAAGATTTGTGCATGGTGATTTTTTTTTTTGAATGAGATTCTTTTTAGAAAAGGAAAGTGTGATTTTTTTTTTTTTTGGGTTAAAGAAAAGAATTAATGAAGAGAGAGAATGATCAAACCTTGAAATGCTTTTAATCGAAACCAAGCTAGGGCTTTTGTTTCGCTATTTTAAGGTAAGAAGAACACGATAATTGAAATGGGACAAGTGCTTAGGTTGAAGCTTTTGATTTGTTCTTTTTAGGGAAGAAGAAGAACACAATGATCGAAATATGAAGCGAGGTGGACCTTTGGTTTGCCCTCTTTTCAGGGAAGAACACAACCATTGATTGAGTGAAGAAATAATTAATGCATGAGTGCAGTATTAGATAGAAGTGAAGAAACACTGAAGAAGAATGACAAAAGGGCGTGCAATTGAATTTCGAAGAGCCGGAAGATTTACTAGAAAGCTCTAATACCAACTTGAATTTTAACACTCTTAACTCAAGTTTACTGAGTGGTGTAAGTTCCATATATATACATATACTACTTTATAGATCGAAGATGACTATACAATCGTTGGATTGAATCCACATGTTACACATCTCTAGACCCTGATCAAGAGCTGAGCTGGAAGCTGTTATATCATTTATATAATTAAATATCATTTATATATATTTTTAAATTATACTTGGATAAAATACCTGAGCACTTGGCAGGATTGAAAACTTGTATCAGTAATTAGTGCCATGTATAGGTATCTCATCACTTGCCTCATACAATGGTCCAAATGTCCCCTTTCTACTAGTTGAAGGCACATGCATTATATGTGTTGGAATTAAATTAGAAATATATTTATGATAATAGATTTATAGTCAGCAATAATGTGGAACAATGAAAAAGAAATAAACAAAAGTTAAGTTCTCCAGGCATTTGCAATATTATATATAATTTACCACATTCGTTATAAATAGTTTGCCAATCTTTATACCATATATTATCATAAAAATCTTGATTAAATTCTATGGCATGATGAGTAATGATATAGAAAATATGATTTTATTATTATTGGTATTGTTTTTGTGGGGGGGTGGTGGTGGTTGTTATTATTATTTTATTGGGAATTGTCCCACCAATAATTCAACTATCGTTTTCTCCCACCCACCAATAATTCAACCATCCCCAATTATACAATTATATAAATGTTTGCCCTTTCCCATAATAGTAAGTGGGCATATGGAAGAAGTTGGAACATTTAAGCGTAATAGTTTGGCTACACCATAAGAAGTAGAGAAATTAGCTACAAAATTGTGTGTTTACTTGTAGCGATATATGTTCTCTTGTAGTTAGATATATGTTCTCTTGTAGTTAAACATTTAAAGTCGATTCCCAATTTATTATAGTGTGGCCATTATTTAACTTAATTTGATTTCCGAAGTGCTTGTCCTTTTAGTTATTATATCAAACAAAATCGCAAGACTTTTTTCCCATATATATATATAATTCCAATGCAGGTGGCTGTCTGCTCAAATTTGAATGTTTATATAAATGGACAAGATCTATATATATATATATATATATATATATATATATATATATATATATATATATTTCCAGTGCAGGTAGCTGTCTGCTCAAATTTGAATGTTTTTTTATAAATGGACAATTGGTGGGTGGCAGAGACAACGATACGTTTAAATTATTGGTGGATGGCAGTGGGAGAGACAACAATATGTTTGAATTATTGATAGCTGGGAGTGGGAGAGACAACGATATGGTTGATGGGTGAGAGTGGGAGAGACAACGATATGTTTGAATTATTGGTGGGTGGGAGTGGGAGAGACAACGATATGGTTGATGGGTAGGAGTGAGAGAGACAACGATATGTTTGAATTATTGATGGGTGGGAGTGGGAGAGACAACGATATGGTTGATGGGTGGGAGTGGGAGAGACAACGGTATGTTTGAATTATTGATGGGTGGGAGTGGGAGAGACAACAATATGTTTGAATTATTGATGGGTGGGAGTGGGAAAGACAACGATATGGTTGATGGGTGGGATGGGTGGGAGTGGGAGAGACAACAATATGTTTGAGTTATTAATGGGTGGGAGTGGGAAAGACAACGATATGGTTGATGGGTGGGAGTGTGGGAGAGACAATTGGTGGGTGGGAGAGACAACGACATGGTTGAATTATTGGTGGGTGGGAGTGGGAGAAACAACGATATGGTTGATGGGTGGGAGTGAGAGAGACAATGATATGGTTGAATGGTTGATGGGTGGGAGTGGGTGTCACACCCCGCCCGGATGCGCCTAAACCAGCAGTGCACTCGTGGACGGGGCGCGCATTTGGAACAATCACAATGGTAACAACAGAGTGCGCAGCGGAAATACAATACACAGTACAAATATGATTTCATTAAATTCAGAATATTTTTGTATATAAAATAGTCAAGGGAATAGACTCCCCAAAATCTCTAATGAATAACACAAAGGGTACAAAATGTGAGCCCCATAACCTGCACCCAGTCCACCCTAATTTCCTGTGAAAAATTGGATAATAATGGAGTGAGCTTAACGCGCTTAGTGGGTAAATAGTTCGTGAGTATAACAATTAATAAAACATACTTCAATATCAAATATCTTAAATACACATGTGAGCATCATAATCAATCAATATGTATGTATGCATGACACCGTCTCGTAATGGTTTGATGAACGTACATTGCCTGAGTTCACGTACAGGTGTCCTTCCCCGGGCGTAGCCAGGTTCTCACTGTACATCCCTCCTCAGGAGCGATGTTCTGGATTCAAGTACTGATGTCCCTCCCCGGCGTAGCCGGGTTCTTATGTACGTCCCTCTCCAGAGAAATAATATGAATAGTGAGCAATGCTCCTAACTATTCTATGAGTCATAAACCATATACGTCCCTAGGTGGTGATATGTATGATGCCAATGCATGAACTGGTCTTGTCACACCCTGGGTTGCACAGCGTGCCCCCTACCCAGGTGCGGGAGCACCCCCTCGGGGCGAACGCCTAGCCATAGTACCACATAATATTGTCTTATCGCCATGTAGCAACCCAACCGCAACTGGTCTACATCGAAACGATTATTTGTCTACCACTATTTATGAATAGTACAGGGCCTCCCTAGGAATCGAACTCGAGACCTCCCTTAAGGAGTCTAATTTCGCATTCCTAGTAGCCACTCATACAACGACGTCTCTAAGTATTTGGGGCCTTGTCCTAGAGAAATAGTGGGTGCCCCGGTATCCCTTACCTCAAAAAAAGAAAAATAAAAATGAAAATAAAAAATTGACATGATAACTAAGAGAGTAATCAAATTAAATTATATAATGATCATCAAATCAATTGATGTGATTTCGATATTCTAAGATAAAGCGTGTCCGAGACCTTTTAAAAAAATCAACCAATTCCTAATCAGCTATCTTTTCTACTTCATTTCAAAACTAATCCTTGTTTGATTGGTCATGCATATTATATATATGGCGTTCTCTACATTCAAAAACATGAAAATAAAAAAAAAAACATATTTTAAGTTATAAAATGTCAATTTTATAAGATTATTAGATGTATCAGTTACGATAACCTTCTATATATTAACAATTAACAATACAGTACAGAAAGACTTGAAATAATATAAATAAAGACTATTACCCAAGATATGCTAGTTGTCACAAGTTTTTTGACTTTGTACTTAATTAATCAGGGGTAGATAATTAACTAGATATATTCATGTAATGAATCTTAATTAAATAGATAAAAGTGTTTTATAAATTTGATTTTTTAAATTGTTTCTCAATTTTAGGCATCTTTAGTGTCATGACATTGACAATATTGTGATGAGAACAGATGGAGGGGAACAAATTAGAGCTAATATATCTTCACAACTGGTTTGGAAATCTTTTTTGAAATTAAGGTGAGTTATATTAGAAAATGGAGAAGCATATTAAACTTAGAGGTGAGGAACTGGAACCTCCCTAACTACATGCAATACTTGAATTAACAATTATATCGTTGTCTCTCCCACTCCCACCCATCAACCATATCGTTGTCTCTCCCGAGCCACCCACCAATAATTCAACCATATCGTTGTCTCTCCCACCAATAATTCAACCATCCCCAATTATACAATTATATAAATGTTTGCCCTTTCCCATAATAGTAAGTGCGCATATGGAAGAAGTTGGAACATTTGGCGCAATAGTTTGGCTAATAATCTCTAAAAAATTGGAATCCAATCTTAAATTGTAGTTCCTAAAAATATATAGTTAATATTATATTCAATAATATTTTTTTTATAAGTTTTTTTTTTTTTGAAAGCTTAAAAGTTGAAAACATCGGGACAGACGTAATTGGTAAAATATAATTTATTTTGCCATGATTAAGGATATGAGTTCAAGTCTTGCTACTAACTAGGGTGGACATTGCTTTTGCTTAGGAAAAACTTTCTTGGGTGGTGGATTACGTGTGAGACACCTACATACCTATTGGGAGATGCAATTTTGCTCCCTCATTGGAGCTTACTTTGGGGATTAATAAATTTTCATTATTTTCGAATTTTGAAAATAATATTTGATTATGATGCCAAATATATTTTTAGAAACTATAAATTAACTGAAAAGAAAATATCTTAATATTTTGAATATTGTTTTTAAATTGCATCCTAAATGCAACCTTAAATTTTTGGACTTTTTCTAAATTGTTAAGTTATTGCTTATGTACCAACAAGTGGTAGCTCAGTTGATTTGGCTGAAGAACTGAATATAAGTGAGGATGAGGTCCAGGTCTCAAATTTGAGCCTGAGTGTGCCCCTATTTATCCACCCTTATTGGGAGTGTCAGCCTAAACTTCTCTACCGTGCCCAAGTCCGGGAGGATTAGTCTCCCTCAAAGGGAAGGAGGATACCTTCAAGGTGCCCAAAAATGGGTAACAAAAAAATAAAAAAAAAGTTATTGCCTATGTGACAGATGCAAAGATATATTGGGTATTCAATTTGTACTAATACTATTGCAAACAAACGTTACCAATAATGATACCAATTTCATTGTATAATACAAACTTTCTATAATATTTAATTTAACCATAACACCAATGTTGACATCAATAATCTTATTAATTTTAAATCAACAACAAATCATTCCTGAAATAAAACGATTAGCTTCACCATTTTACATATCATTTTAAGTAAATATTTCATCATAAACACTATAAGGAAAAGGGTCTTTGGCGACACAGGCTTTCGTTGCCAAAGATTAGCAATTTTGTCGTTAAACTTATTCAGCGAAGAAAAGTGTGTCGTCCCCATTTCGTCGTAGTATGCCCTTCATTGATTCCAAATGGCGAAAAAAAATATTTCATCGCCAACTAAAAATTTTTGAGACAAATGTTATATATATTGGCTACAACATCAAAATCATCATCGAAAAGTTGACGACACTTTATCAGTTGTCGTTATTTTTTGTTTATGACGAATGATTAGTTAGTCTATAAATATATTTGACGATAAATCACAGTCATCAAGAATTATAAATAATTATTAAAGAATTGTTCTGTCACTAAAAACATTTGCCAATAGCTCTAGTAAAAATCGTCACTAATGACATTTACTAACAAGTTTTCAATGCAAATGTTATTTAAAAACGAAAAGTTTTGTTGCTTTAAACATTTAAAGACAAACAAATTTCATCGTCATTTCCAATTCACCATTTTACATATCATTTTAAGTAAATATTTCATCATGAACAGTACAAGCAAAAGGGTCTTTGGCGATATAGGCTTTCGTCGCCAAAGATTAGTATTTCTGTCGTTAAACTTATTCAGGAAATAAAAGTATGTCGTCCCCATTTTGTCTCCGTATGCCCGTCATTGATTCCCAATGGCGATGAAAAAAATATTTCATCACCAACTAAAAATTTTTGCGACAAATGTTATATATATTGGCGACGACATCCAAATCATCACCGAAAAGTTGACGACACTTTATCGGTTGTTGTTATTTTCTATATGTGACGAATGATTAGTTAGTCTATAAATATATTTGATGACAAATCACAGTCGTCAAGAATTGTAAATAATTATTAACGAATTGTTCTGTCACTAAAAACATTTGCTAATAGCTCTAATAAAAAATCGTCACTAATGACATTTTTTAACAAGTTTTCAATGCAAATGTTATTTAAAAACGAAAAGTTTTGTTGCTGTAAACATTTAAAGACAAAAAAAATTCATCGTCATTTCCAATTGACCACCAAAAACTTCTTAGTCTAAAATTGTTATTTGTGACAAAATAAATTCGTTGGTAAATTGTAATTTTAGCGGCAAAATTTTTTGTCACTAAATGTTATCATCAACGAAAATTCTATCTTGACAATCATTGCATTCTTCTTATTTTTATCACAACCTGTACAGATATGAATATGTCAAACATAATATCAAAATTTTCAAATCATCCATCACAAATCTTATAACAATACGTAAAGAAGAAACAATTATAAAACATAATAAAATTGGTGCCCCAAATCTCATCACGAATCCTATAATAAAATCATCTGTCACAAATTCAACTATTCAATGGTAAATACCAAATAATAACTACTACTACTACCGTGTTCAACAAGTGTCATAACATCCCAATTAAAATTAACAAAGATAGGCATTCATAGAGTGTTTGTCACACCTCGTCCGGACGCGCCTAAATCGGCGGTACACTCGCGGACGGGGCGCGCATTTGGAACAATAACAATGATAACAACAGAGTACGCAGCAGAAATATATGTCACACAGTACAAATCTGATTTCATTTAATTCAGAATATAATTTGTACATAAAATGGTCAAGGGAACATACTCCCTAAAATCCCCAATGAATCATACAAAGGTTACAATAATGGAGTGAGCTTAACGGGCCCAGTCCACCCTAATTTCCTGTGAAAGATTTGATAATAATGGAGTGAGCTTAACGCGCTCAGTGGGTAAATAGTTCATGAGTATAACAATTAATAAAGCTACTTCAATATCAAGTATCTTAAATACACATGTGAGCATCATAATCAATCAATATGTATGTATGCATGACACAGTCTCGTAATGGTTTGATGAACGTACATCGCCTGAGTTCACGTACAGGTGTCCTTCCCCGGGCGTAGCCAGGTTCTCACTGTAGTCCCTCTTCAGGAACGATGCCCTGGATTCATGTACTGATGTCCCTCCCCGGGCGTAGCCGGGTTCTCATGTACGTCCCTCTCCAGAGAAATATAATGAATAGCGAGCAATGCTCCTAACTATTCTATGAGTCATAAACCATATACGTCCCTAGGTGGTGATACGTATGATGCCAATGCATGAACTGGTTTAGTCTACTGGTCTGGTTTTTTCTTTGACATTTAGACTGACTTTGGCAACGTCTGGTGATCCTTATCAAGGTCGGTATCACAACGTGCAAGGTTAGGACATTCAGTATTACTTGTATAAGCTGATAGCTTTCAATATGACCAACAAGATCAGTCCCTAGTTGAGAGGTGAGACACAAGGTCTGCTTAAATAACCAATCGCCTAGAGCAGCCCGCTGCCTCCCGTTCACTATTTAAAGTTACTGAGGACAAGACCGAGTCTAGTTGAGTCAGATTGACCACAAATCCAGCATTATAACAATATAATACGTGAATTCCAAATATACAGGCATAAGTGCGGCAGTATAAACATTATATGGCATAATGCAGTGTAAATGAACAATAGACATAGTAATAATTGAATGTAAACTTTAATAAAAGTTATAAAACACGCAAACCTATGTTTCGTTCCCCACCTTCAGATAAGAACTTCTTCTTTTTCAAATCTGGTGCTTTCCTCCTGACAGAACTTCGTCGTACTGCACTGAGAGTCTCGGACAGAGAGTCTCAAAAGACTAAAAACTCAATATGAGTGAGAAGAGGAGGAAAAATCACAATTTGGAGTGAATTTGGTGTGAAAAAAGAAGAGGGGAGGGCTGGTTTATATAGAGTTTTTGGTGCTTGGAAGTCTAGGCGGGCTGCCTGGACTTTCGGGCATGTGCCTGGACTTCCGGGCATGTACCTGGACTTCTAGGCATGTGCCTGGACTTCTAGGCATGTGCCATGTGCCTGGACTTCAGGCATGTGCCATGTGCCTAGACTTCCAGGCATGTGCTTTGACTTCCAGGCTTGTGCTATATCCTAAAAAAATTGTTATATATATATATATATATATATATATTTTCTTGTGAAATACAGGGTATTACACTCTACCCCCCTTAAAGGGATTTCGCCCTCGAAATCAATTCGAGTAGTTATGATGGTTATCTGCTTGAGATCCACTGCCGGCGTCATCTCTTGCGAGTTCAGGATAGTGCTAGTATGGTCCCAGAATTGCACTGTGGCCGGTGGAATCCTCATCATCATAAAACCATGGAGAGCAAATGGAATCGGACTCATCATCTGAAGATTCCTACATTTGCATAATAGATGGTGGTGGAGGGCGATGGTTACATTGTTTGAGGGGAGGTAGGTTGAGCGGTGGAATACTTTTTCGTGCTGTTGCTTGAATTCGACCTCTTGGCAATTGTGGTAGAAGGTCCTGCCAAGATGAGGGCACGGGATTGTTGCGAAAAAGTCATGCATGCTCTGGCGATAATTATCGTTGTGCGGTGATGGAGTTGGTGATGCAAAGTAGTAGTGACTTGACTCTTCTTCTTGAGAAGTAGTTACAAGTTGCCAAGGAGGCCACTGCGTGTGTGCATCATGATATCCATGGATGTTACTTTCAGACATCGGTGTAGTTATTCAAGTGAAACAATGTATGAAGATAACTGTAACAATGTTTCATCATTTTATTGATAAGTGAAAATAGGACAATGTATCGCATCATTAGTTTGTACTAGAAAACAATTCAGGATATTTCTGTTTAATAGTTGCTTCTAGTTCCCATGTTGCTTCCTCTACGCCGTGGTGATCCCAGAGCACTTTCACAAGTGGTTTGCTACGTCGCCGTAGTTCTTGAGTTTTTCTATCTAAAATCTGTATTTCCTTCCTGAACCCGAACCTCGACTAAAGGGATGATATGCGAAGGATCAGGACGATACTTGCGAAGCATAGATACGTGAAAAACGTCATGAACCTTAGGCATGGACGATGGAAGGGACAGACGATAAGCAAGTTTTCCAATACGTTCAATGATCTGAAATGGACCGATATACCGCGGGGAGATCTTGCCTTTCATCCCAAAGCGTTTGACACCTCTTGTGGGCTGGACTTCCAGAAAAACAAAGTCCCCCTTATCAAATTCTAGAGGTTGTCTCCGCTTGTCAGCATAGCTCTTCTGTCGACTTTGTGCAACACGAAGTCGTTCCTTTACTAGTGTGATCTTCTCAGAAGTCTCTTGAACTAGTTCAGGGCCTAACTGCGGTCGATCTGCCATATCTAATCAGCATACCGGAGATCTGCAAGACCGACCATAGAGAGCCTCGTATGGTGCCATGTCGATACTAGTTTGGTAGCTGTTGTTGTATGCAAACTCAGCTAGATGCAAATATTTTGCCCATCCGTCGTTAAAGTCCAAAATGCAGCATCGTATCATGTCTTCTAAGATTTGGATAAGCCGCTCGGACTGCCCATCAGTCTGAGGGTGGAAAGCTGTGCTCATAGTGATCTTAGAACCCATTCTATTCTGGAAGCTTTTCCAAAAGTTTGATGTCAATCGAGGGTCTCGATTAGATACGATCGTGAGTGGTATGCCATGAAGGCGTACGATCTCTCTTTCATATAGTTCTGCAAGTTTGGCGGGATTATCCGTGAACTTTATTGGCAAGAAGTGTGCAGACTTTGTAAGTCTGTCAATGATAACCCAGATAACATCTTGCCCTTTATTATTTCGAGGCAAGGCCGTAACAAAATCCATTGCGATGTTCTCCCACTTCCATTCTCCAATAGGTAACGGCTGGAGAAGTCCAGAGGGAAGTCTCCGTTCTACCTTAACTTTCTGGCAAACGAGACATCGAGCAACGAAGTCTGCAATTGCCGTCTTCATTCTAGAAAACCAGAATTGTCGCTTGACATCCTCGTACATCTTGTCACCCCTAGGATGCATAGCGTACCTCGAACAGTGCATCTCAGTAAGCACGTCTTTCTGAACCTCAGGATCGTTCGGTAGACAGAGACGGTTTTTAGAGACTGACCAATGAGGAAGATCTTGTCCGCTGAGTAGAAGTTCTCGTTTCTCCATTAACATAGGGTCATTGGCTTGAGTAGCTGAAATCTTTCGAACGAGCTTAGAGGTGGCTGATAATTGAGAAAGTCGTGGTCGTGGTTCCTCTACGTTCAGTTGTAGGTTAAAGTTATCCATCTTTGTAGCCAACTTCCACATTTCATAGTTAAGAGTGCAAGCAACATAAGATTTTTTACTCAGGGCATCAGCCACAACATTGGCTTTTCCGGGATGGTACTAGAGTTGAAAGTCATAATCTTTCAAGAATTCCAACCAGGTATGAGGTTCATCTCAAAATCAAATTCCCTAACTGGAGGTAGACCAGGAAGGTCATTTAGAAAAACTGTTGGGAATTCAGATATGACTAGAACATCGTGTACTTCGAGAGGGTATAGTGCTGGTGATTCATTTTCGGCACCAAGGGATAACGCTTGAAGTTGAGATTTGAGAAGTGCAACTGTTGATTTGTGTATCCATTTCCTTGTTCTGTGAATCTTGACAAACTCTCCTGTAGGCAAGGTTAACTGAACTTGCTTATTCAGACAGTCGATCTTTGCATTCAGTGGTGCGAGCCAGTCCATGCCGAGGATGATGTCGAAGTCTTCAATATCCATCACAAAAGGATCTGCATATATTATCTGTTCTGACATTCAAAGCTCACATCGAGAACACTGCAAATTCATGTCAATACCAGATCCAAACGGTGATGTGACATGGAGTGTGATGTTTGTGGGTTCAGGATCCAGGCCTAAATGTCTTACCAATGCTGATGATATAAAAGAATGCGTAGCACCTGAATCAAACAAAACATGCACCATTGTATTAAACAAAGGAAATGTACCTTCGACTACATTGTTGTGTGGGAGGGGTTGTTGAGCGATGGCATATGCTCTGCCTTGATTCCGTTGACCCTGATTCTGCTGGTTCTTCCAGGGTTGGGCATTAGCAGCAGGTGGTGCTTGTTGGACTGGAATAGCAGGAACAGGTTGCTGAAGGTGCGGATAGGCATTTCTTACGTGGCCCTGCTGGCCGCAGTTGAAACAAGTAGGCCTGTACTGCTGATTGTGTTGCAGGCAATGCTAATTGTTCTGCTGGGCTTGCTGATTGTGGTGTCGACCACCACCTCTGCCATTGTCGTTTTTACGGCCACCCCTTCCATAACGACCTCCACGGCCATGATTTCGGAAACCCTGATGGTTAGGGTTAGAAGGTTCAGCGGCAGGTGGTGTGGCCCCATTCTTCAAAACAAGGCCTATGAAGGCTGGGTTTTGATTGTAGTAGGGCTTCTTCCTGTTGCCCTGTTGCGAGCCTTGTTGGGAAAACGTTGCAGGCCGTTTTCCCTATTCATTCTCTGCTCTTGTAAGATCTTCTCTTGTTCGAAGCTCATGGCCTTGTCAACAACCTCTTTGTAATTTTTTAGATCCAAGATCGACAAGGCTTGTCGAATATCATGACGAAGGCCATTATAAAATTTTTCAGTCTTATCTTGCTCTGTTGAGAAGGTGGAGAGAGAGTAGACGGATAATTCTTTGAACTTGCCAGCATATTCCCTGACGGTCATGGTGCCCTGGTATAACTTAGCGAATTTTTGGCGCTTCTGTCTCTTCACAGCGCTGGGAAAATACGCATCAATAAATAATGACTCGAACTGTTGCCAAGTCATATCTGCTATGTTGATCATTGGGTCCTCTTTCACCGTGATCCACCATGTGTTTGCCCTACGAACAAGTTGGTAGGTTGCTAGTGGAATTTTTCGAGTCTCATCGACTCCCATTGCATCAAGAGCCTTCTTTGACTCATCCAGCCACTTTTGCACCTCATCAGCCTCAATGGTGCCAGCGAAGGTAAGAGGTTGTAGCCTCTTGTACTTGGTAATTTGCTCGGTTTGAAATTCCGATCCAAATCGTACAGGTGCCTGAACAGTGGCAACCTGACTTGCCACGGTCTCACGAACGGCAGTTTGAACGGTGACCTTCATTGCCTCAATAAATCCAGCGAAGAAGGTTTCAATGCTTGAAGGCATGGCAAAGGGTGCGGGTGGTGGTGGTATGGCCTGCCCAGATGTAGTGGCAGTGTCGGGTGTGGCCTGTGTTGTTGTCGGAGGCGGCGGTTCCTGAATCTCAGGAGGTGCCTCCACTGCTGGACGAACAGTACGTGGCCTTCCTCTCTTCCTGGTTTGCATTGTCTCACTGGCAAAGAGAAAAAGAAAACCAAGATTTTAGGAACTGTAGCCAAGTATAGTGTTATAGTATGCTTAGCAACAATTTCGAGAGTAATGCAATAATAAAATCACCAATTTTTCTAAGTATAGTGTAAGGTTTTTGTTGAGGAATCAAAGAATCTTATATAACTCGTATGTTTGGCCACGGTGTAAAAACAAGGTTAGTATGTTTATATAATAAGTACAAAACTTTGCAAGTATTTCAAATGATTTGGTTCTGGTCATTGTGAACATACTTATATATTTCATTAAAAATCCATACGAGTCATAAGAATTCTAAGATTTACCTCCGTAAATATCCTGATCTAACGTTCTATCGCAATCTTATGCATTCAAACTCTTACTCTTGGTCTTTTCGATTATTATCCAAGTTCGTGTGTCCCATACCACATGACTTTGGTAATAAGGGTGTTAACCAAGTTAAGTTGTATGAACACGGTCTCTAAAAACATTGGCTGAATAGAAGTTCACTAATAGTATCGTCAAAATTTACTCGTCCCATACCGTGTAAACGTAGTGATAATATTAGTAATGCAACTTTCTCCAAATGTTTCTTTTCACACAAGGTCATGAGTTTTCTTACTTCCACATTTTATTTAGTATCATCCAATTTTGTTATGTCCCATACCATTCCAAAGCTAGTGATACAAAAGAAAGAATGGTTGGAAGTCGGCCCATCAAAGATAGTCACAAAACATTTCATTCATATATATAAGAAAAGTTTACAATGCCAGTAATCAGTTTTGATTTCCCTGCCTACTACCGCTCCTTCTAGATCTCCTGCGAGGTACATAACGACTACTAACAGAAGGTTGAGAGTTTGCTCGCTCTGCTTCGGAGTTTTGCAGATGTGTTAATATATGATTGTGAGTCGCTCTCATTTCTGCGATATTGGATGCCATTTCATCTAACCGTTAAAAAAGGTTTGTCGATTGTTCCATTGGTGGTTGATGGCTTGATTGTCCCATAGGTAGAGGGTAGGCCATAGGCATTAGGGGAAAGTATTGGTTGTACGTGTGATTCAAGGTGAAAGGTAATTGTTTTGATTATACGGGGATCCCCTAATTGGAACCCCTTGTATATCTAGATCTGTATGAGGTGAAAAATTTTGAAATAGTGGGCTCATTGGGTTGTTCTGCCCTCCAAAATTTGGTGCTTCTCTGACAGGAATCTTGCGTCGACTTTTTCGAAGGAAACGTCTATGTTTGTCCCTCATTCTCTTGGCATTTCCTATCGTTGTGCCGAATAGTTCCTCGTAAGTTACTCCTCCCCTTGGAACATATATCTTGAAGATAGAAGATGTTGTAACTGGCTCAACGATTTGTGTCGAAGTCCCATCAAAAGTGTCGATGTTTACTTCGCGTAGCATCCTCATGATCAAGACTCCGTAACCGAGGAATTCCTTTCTCAAAGGGTTTCGAATCACCCTCAACATTTGTTGGATGATGATGTGTGGTAGGGAAACCTTTATTCCCTTCTCTATGCAATATAGCATAAGAAGTTGGGCCCTTGACATAGTGCCATTAGGCCTCCTTTCTGGCAAGATGTTGCCGAACACGATCTTTCCAAGGCCAGCAAGAGATGGTTTAAGATAATTGTTTGGGAGGTTGGTGAACGTCGATTGAGTGTATGGCTCCTTGGTGAGGGAATTGAATAATTGTTCATTAGACTCCACAATCTCTGTAATTGTCTGCGGTTCATGTGGATCAATAATTCTTTCCTCAATCGGTATCTTCATAAGTCGAGCGATGATTTCGACGTTGATAGGAATTTTTATCCCCATAACTGTTGTCTCCAATACAAGGCTGATTCCTTCTTCTGGAATTTCCACGTAAGTCATGGCTTCGTAGAAGGATTTCACCAAGTTGTAAGAGACGTGGCCCTCAACCGTTGTTATGTTCAACCAACCCACAGTTGCGAGTTTGTTGTGAAGGATTGGGTGGAGGCGGAGATCTCTGTTGTCGATGCTCCTCATAGTCATAACCTCCCTTTTGGACAATTCCTTGAGTCTAGTGGGAATTGGTTCCCTGCTAGTGGAAGTTGCTCCTTCACTTGAGGCCATTCTTTGCTGAAAGGAAAATAAATTTGTTAAAGACACAAAATATATTCCTAACATTTTTAAGATTTATGCCTTGTCAGTTGGATAAGATTTTATATTTTTCTCTTGATGTTTATGTCATCATGTAATCAAAATTCGTCATTAGCAATATGATATATATATATATAGATATATATATGTAATCATAACTGTATATATAGTTTTCACAAATCAACTATATATATATTTGAAATTTAAACTATATCTAAATCATATACAATTTTCTTAGATATATATTTAATACAAATCTTAACTATATATATAATTCATATATATATATAGTTCTATATATATCTAATAACATTTTTCAAATAGTTTTTTTATATATATATCTAATAACATTTTTCCATATATATATATGCCCAAATTTTTTTTTTTTTTTTTTTTGTGAAATACAGGGTATTACTCAAACAATCAAATGTTGCAACGATTAATGTGTGAAACTTGTTTGTAATGTTCTTGTGTATATATCATAATAAAATGTTGTGAATGGTTTAGATGACCCACTAGACTTTCAAGCTCACCCCTATTTTTCACATGCAGGTACATGAAAGAATAGAGTCGCAAGTTCGTGACGTGTCTCACAGTGGTAGGGGTGGGTTAGTAGTCTGAGTAGCGTTATGGTAGTAGGACTGAGTAATTATTTAATAATTGATTATATCAATTAAATGAGTTGTATTAGGAATCAATGTTTTTGGAATATTATAGTGGTCGTTAAAGATTTCATGGGTTATTTTATATGTTTATGCCTTGGATTTGAACTTGTTAATTTTACTTGATGAATATATTTAAAATGGTGTGTCTATAATGGATGGACAAGAGCAAGTACCCTCATTGCTCAATATTCAATTTGTGTAATGGAAATCTATAGTCCGTGACATAGAAATTGAAAGAGTATTCTTCTATCTTAACTTGTAACCTTATTTTAAATATAAATGATATTATTAAATTTAATTTTACCCGTGTAAAGATTTTGGGGTTAAGGGAGATGGATACAATTCACGCCTCGATTTTTCTTTTGCTATTTTCTTAATAAGAGCAAATATTTGTTCTTACTTCTTTAAATTTAAGTTTTGAAAATCGGAGTATACATAGCTCAAAGTTAGGAGACTCTAAGGGGGAACGCCATACCTAGGTAGAAGAACCATTTTTTGCTGACTTTCTAAGGTCTAGGCTTTCGCTCCCTTTCTGAAAAGGGGCAAAGCCTGTCACTTTTTGCTGACGTTTTAAATTATCATTTTAAAAAATTTTAATTGTTTAGCATGGCTGGCAGGTGGGGTTGTCGGTGGATGGGTATACAAGAAGTTAATCAACCTCACATGCATCCGGATTCTAAATCCATCAACTAATTAAAACCCAAAAATAAATATCACACCTGTATATATATATATATATACATCAAAGTGTTGAGAAAGACACGAAGAAGAAATAAGCCTTCTTCTGTATTAATGGCCCTCACTTATCAAAAGCAAGGAGTTGATGATATGTTGGAAGCTCAAACTCATTTATATAATCTCACCTTCAGCTTCGTCAACTCCATGTCCCTCAAATGTGCCATTCAGCTAGGAATTCCTGATATAATACACCAACATGGCCGACCCATCACTCTCTCTGAATTGCTTGCTTCCCTTCCTTCAGTTTCCAAAGCAAAATCCAATTGGGTCCATCGCCTTCTACGCCTACTGGTTCACTCTGGCTTTCTTGCTAAAACCAAAGCTAACAAGCACACGAGTGAAGAAAAAGAAGAGTTCTATCATCTAACTCCTACTTCTAATCTCCTTGTGAAGGAAAATTTCAATAACTTGGCTCCATTTGTGACGATGATGTTGGACCCAGCACTTATAAACCCGTGGCAATTCTTGAGTGATTCATTCCGGCAAGATGTGTTGGCATCCGTTCAAATTCCAAAACTGCAGAAAAATAATGGGTATCAGTTATTGAAAGAGAAAGGGTCACCCACTCCCTTTTATTTTAATGTTGAATGTTGGCCATCAGTTGTGAACTGATGGAATTCCCCACTTTGTTTGTTTTATTGCATTAAAATAGGGAGGCTATTCAGCTGGTCCTTGTACCCTATAAAAGGGTGCTTTGTATCTTTGTTTTTTAAGCAAGTAAATAGTAGAATTCCCATTCTCTTTCTCCTCTTTATATTTTGAGTGCTTGTTCATCCTCTATCAATTCTCTTCTCCACTTTGAAATAGTGAGATTGTGTGAGTGCTTATTGTTTATATCAGTGGTATCAGAGACAGGATGAATTCTGTCCAGCAACAAGTTCCTAAGTTATCAAAGGATAACTATGGTTCATGGTGTATCCAAATGAAAGCCTTGTTTGGATCTTAAGATCTTTGGGAAACCATTAACGATGGTTTTGTGGAACCCACTGGCGAGCAAGAGGCTGCATGTACAGCAGATGAGAAGAAGGCTATTAGGGAGCAGAGGAAGAAGGATAAAAAAGCTTTGTTTATACTCTATCAAGGGTTGGACGAAGCTACCTTCGAAAAGGTTGTCGAAGCAACAACAAGCAAAGAAGCATGGGATATTCTTGTTTCCATCTTCAAAGGAGATGATCGAGTGAAGCGGGTTCGTCTTCAAGCATTGCGAGGCGAGTTTGAAGCTCTCCACATGAAGGATGGCGAATCGGTGATCAATTATTTTTCACGGTTGCTAATAATCGTGAATGGCTTGAAGAGAAATGGTGAGAAGCTAGATGACATCCGTGTCGTCGAGAAGGTACTCCGATCCCTTTCCTCTAAATTTGAGAATGTAGTTGTAGCTATCGAAGAGTCTAAGGACTTGGAGATACTTACAATTGAGGAATTATTGGGTTCACTACAAGTACATGAGCCAAGGATGCAGAAGAAATCTAATCCAGCTGTATTGGAACAAGCATTAGAGTCAAAACTGACTCTAAATGATCAAAGAAAATCTACCTCCAACCGTGGTCGAGGCAGAGGCCGAGGGCGTACAACTCAACAATCAAGCCAAATTCAGCAGGAGAATCAAAGCTTTAGAGGACGAGGAGGTAACCGAGGTAGAGGAAGATCATATGGACATGGAGCCAATAGGAATGTCCAATGTTTTAACTGCAATAAATTTGGACACTACGCCTCCGATTGTTGGTTCAAAATTGATGAACAAGCCAATGTTGCAGAGACATCACATGATGTAGGTAATGAATCTATCCTACTTCTTGCACATGATGATTCACATACTTCATATGAAAATTGGTATCTTGATTTTGGGGCAAGCAATCATATGTGTGGCAAGAAAGAATTGTTCGTAGAACTCACGGAAGAAGTCCACGGAAAGGTGAACTTGGGAGATTCCTCCAAACTATCAGTTGAAGGCAAAGGGAAAGTAAAAATCAATCAGAAGGATGGTAAGAATGGGTATATCTCTGATGTGTATTATGTACCTAATATGAAAAGCAATATTCTTTGCATTGGGCAGCTTGTAGAAAAGAGATATAACATACAAATGAGAGACAACTCTCTCATTTTGAGATATACAAGTGGAAGAATCATCGCACATGTTCCGATGACCCAAAATCGAATGTTCCCACTTCATCTTAGCACAAAGTCAGAGAAATGCTTCTATGGAGTCAAAGAAAGTGAGTCATGGAAGTGGCATCATCGCCTTGGGCATCTCCACTTTAGCGGTCTAAAACTACTATCTTCATCAAGCATGGTGCACGGGTTACCAATGATCGAGCTGCCAAGTAACACTTGTGATGTTTGTATACTTGGCAAACAAGCACGACTTCCTTTTCCCAACGGCAAATCATGGAGAGCAACGACACCACTCAACTGATCCACACTGACATATGTGGACCTATTGAACTTGAGTCGCTAGGAGGTAATAGATACTTTATTACTTTCATTGACGACTTCAGCAAAAAATTATGGGTTTATTTTCTTAAAGAAAAGTCAGCTGCTTTTGTTGTATTCAAAAACTATAAAGCCCATGCAGAAAAAGAAAGTGGTCACAAAATTGTAACTCTCCGCTCTGATCGAGGTGGAGAATACACCTCAAAAGTAATTGATGAGTATTGCAGGGAAGAAGGCATAAAACATCAATATACTGCGGCTTACACCCCACAGCAAAATGGGATCGCTGAAAGAAAGAATCGCACGATTCTTAACATGACAAGAACTATGCTCAAAGAGAAAGGATTGCCAAAGCAATTCTGGGAGAAAGCTGTGGCGTGCTCATCATATGTGCTAAACCGATGTCCTACCAAAAGTGTAAAGCACATGACACCTCAAGAGGCGTGGAGCGGCTACAAATCAATTGTTGCACACATAAGAATCTTTGGGTGTGTTGCATATTCTCAAGTTCCCAAGCGCAACAGAAAGAAGCTGGATGATCGTGGTGAGAAATGCATCTTTCTCGGCTATAGTGAAGAATCGAAAGCATACAAGCTCTATAATCCACTAACGAAGAAATTAGTGGTTAGTAGAGATGTTATCTTTGATGAAGATAAAACAGGGAGCTGGAATGATGATGAGAAGGCCAAAGTGCAGCAAGTGTTTGAAGAACTTGAAGAACCCCCAACACAAGTTCCACCAGGTATACCACCATCTCCTCAACATGACACACCTTCTCCGAGAAGAAACTCACCATCTTCAGCAGAAAGTAGTAGAAACAGATCTTCCATACACCAATGTCCCATCAAAATGAGAAGTCTCGCGGAGATTTATAATCAAAAAGAAGAAGACGAAGAGACCAACCTCTTCTGTTTATATGCTGATCACGAGCCTCTGACCTTCCAAGAAGCTGTAGAAGAAGAATGTTGGCGATCGACAATAGAGGAGGAGATTCATGCTATTCAGAAGAATGACACTTGGGAGTTGACAACACTTCCAACAAATCAAAAGGCTATTGGCGCCAAGTGTGTGTACGAGATTAAACGTACTGCTGAGGGTGAAGTTTCTCGTTACAAAGTGAGACTAGTTGCTAAAGGCTACAAGCAGAAGTACGGTATCGACTACGAAGAGGTTTTTGCACCAATTGCAAGACTTGACACGGTGAGATTATTGATTGCACTTTCCGCTCATCATAATTTGAAGATATATTAGCTTGATGTCAAATCAGCCTTTCTCAATGGCATTCTCGAAGAAGAAGTGTATATTCACCAGCCAGAAGGTTTTGAAATTAAAGGAGAAGAAAACAAGGTATATCGCCTGAAAAAGGCATTATATGGTTTAAAGCAGGCGCCAAGAGCTTGGAATGCACGCATTGATAGCTATCTTCATCATAATGGTTTCACCAAATGTCCATATGAGCATGCAGTTTACATGAAGAAAAATCATCAGGGTGAATTTTTGATTATTTGCTTATATGTTGATGACCTGTTGTACACAGGAACTAGCAGTGAAATGCTTATGGAATTCAAGCTATCAATGTTTAAAGAGTTTGAGATGACAGACAACGGACTGATGACCTATTTCCTTTGGATTGAAGTGAAGCAACAACAAGATGGGATATTTATATCTCAAACAAAGTACACGAAGGAAATTTTGGAGAAATTCAAAATGAGTAATTGCAACACTGTGAACACTCCAATAGCTACAGGTATGAAACTATCAAGAGAAGGAAATGAAGGATTTGTGGACTCTTCAAGAGTCTGGTTGGAAGCCTGAGGTACTTGACAATCACAAGGCCCGATATTATGTATGGCGTCGGACTTGTGAGTCGTTACATGGAGACACCAAAGGAGTCACATTGGCTAGCTGCAAAGAGAATACTAAGGTATATCAAAGGCTCACTTAATCTTGGTCTATTTTATAATTATGGTGAAAATGCAAAATTAGTAGGCTATTCAGATAGTGATTGGGGAGGGGACCAAGATGAGAGAAAAAACACCATTGGCCATGTCTTCTATCTTGGCACAACTGCATTTTCTTGGACCACCAAGAAATAAAAAATAGTGGCTCTATCTTCTTGTGAAGCAGAGTATATAGCAGCTTCATCTACTGTTTGTGAAGCAATATGGGTACAGAATATTTTGAAGGAGCTGGATCATCCACAGGAGGAGCCAACTGTGATATTTGTGGACAACAAGTCAGCTATCCAGCTTGCAAAGAATCCAGTCCATCATGGAAGGAGCAAGCACATTGATACTCAGTTTCATTTTCTTTGTGATCATGTGAAGCAGAAGACTGTAGAGCTCCAATATTGTCACACTACTGAACAAGTAGCAGATATATTCACTAAACCATTATCAGGTGAAATTTTCATGAAGCTAAGAGACATGCTAGGCATGAAGCAGTTTTGATTTGAGGGGGCGAATGTTGGCATCCGTTCAAATTCCAAAACTGCAGAAAAATAATGGGTATCAGTTATTGGAAGAGAAAGGGTCAACCACTCCCTTCTATTTTAATGCTGAATGTTGGGCATCAGTTGTGAACTGATGGAATTCCCCACTTTGTTTGTTTTATTGCATTAAAATAGGGAGGCTATTCAGCTGGTCCTTGTACCCTATAAAAGAGTGCTTTGTATCTTTGTTTTTTAAGCAAGTAAATAGTAGAATTCCCATTCTCTTTCTCCTCTTTATATTTTTGAGTGCTTGTTCATCCTCTATCAATTCTCTTCTCCACTTTGAAATAGTGAGATTGTGTGAGTGCTTATTGTTTATATCAAGATGAACTTGAACCCTTCAATCTTGCACATGGTAAAAGCTTTTGGGAGTGCCCGAAAAAGGACATTAACAAGCCTTTCATTCAAGCCATGGCTAGTGATACTAAGGTCATCATTAACATCGTTGTTAACAATTGGAGTGAGGTATTCCTAGGGATAAGATCACTAGTAGATGTGGGAGGAGGAAATGGTGCTGCTGCCATGACTATCGCAAAATGCTTCCCACATATCAAGTGTACTGTTCTTGACCTCCCTCACGTGGTGGCCGCAGTGCCAAAGAGTGAGATTGTTGAATTTGTGGTAGGAGACATGTTTGAATTCATTCCTTTAGCTGATGCTGTATTTCTTAAGGTATGAGTATAGCGCTTCTTTTTCGTTTTTTAATTATATTAACACTAATAATTACCAAATGAAATAAAATCAAGATATATCTCTTTATATATCTCTCTATATTATTCTTTTGTTGGAGAACAGAGGGTAACGCGGTTTTATTTGACTAATCTCTTAAGCCATTGGTTGCTTGAATGGAAGACGCCTTTAGTGGGTATTCAAGTGTTATGCTTAGTATTAGGCCATTTTCTTGGTGTGAGTAGTGAGATTTGAACCTAGAACATCCGGGTTAGAATTAATCTTAGTTAATTATCACCGCACCACTGCTTGGATGGTTATATATCTCTATATATTAAAAAAGGAATTTGATTCAAGTTACGTAAGAAGAATGCTAAAATGATCCAAAAAATTGACCCAAACCACTGGTCATGCTAATGTGACAAGTCACCGTATTGTCACATCAGTAAAAGAAAAAAAATATTTACCACGGACCACCCCTACAACAGCCTTGGGTATAGTTTTGGGAATGTTTCCCTTTTAGTATTTGTAGATTAGTATATATGCAAGCACATCTTAATAAATTATCTAGCCTTCTAATTTTGAATATCATTATTGTAGTGGATTTTACATACTTGGAGTGATGAGGTGTGTGTGAAGATACTGAAACGATGCAAAGAAGCAATTCCGTCAAAGGAAGAGGGAGGGAAGGTGATAATAATTGACATGGTTGTGAGCGAAGATCGAAAGGATGATCACAAGTCCTTGGAGACACAAATTTTCTTTGATATGATGTTGATGGTTCTTACTGAGGGCAAGGAGCGCAATAAAGATGAATGGGAAAAGATCTTCTTCGATGCAGGTTTTACACACTAAGAGATAAAACCAGTTTTAGGCATCCGATCCATCATCGAGGTTTACCCTTGATTTTGCTTCTTGTAGCAATTGCTAAAAGCACTGCAATGAACTAAATTTGATTGCATAATGATGCTTATTTATTGTGTTTGAGAATGATGTTGTTTTGGGTAGTAATACTTTCCAATAAGATTCTTGAAAATAGAATATATAGTTGTTATGTAAGAAATAGTTGTTTCTATGATATGGCTAACTGTATATGATCTTATATAGTTAGCTATATGATCTAATAATACATAGTTATGATATATCAAATCAATTGACATGATAACTACCAACATTAGGTGGGGTGAGTCACAGAGTTGAAGGACATAAGGTTCTACATAGAATAGAAGTTCGAGCTTCTCTACTTATACAACGACGTCTCTAAGTGTTTGTGGCCTTGCCCAAGGGGAATAGTGGGGGTGCCCCTGATACCCCTTACCTCAAAAAAAAAAAAAATTGACGTGATAACTAAGACAAAAATACTTGAGTAATCAAATTAAGTTATATAATGATCATCAAATCAATTGACATGATTTCGATATTCTAAGATAAAGCCTGTCCGAAACCTTTGAAAAAAATCAACCAATTCCTAATCAACTATCTTTTCTACTTCATTTCAAAACTAATCCTTGTTTGATTGGTCATGCATATTATATATATGGCGTTCTCTACATTCAAAAACATGAAAAAAAAAAAAAAAAAAACATATTTTAAGTTATAAAATGTTACTTTTATAAGATTATTAGATGTATCAGTTACGATAACCTTCTATATATTAACAATTAACAATACAGTATAGAAAGACTTGAAATAATATAAATAAAGACTATTACCCAAGATATGCTAGTTGTCACAAGTTTTTTGACTTTGTACTTAATTAATCAGGGGTAGATAATTAACTAGATATATTCATGTAATGAATCTTAATTAAATAGATAAAAGTGTTTTATAAATTTTATTTTTTAAATTGTTTCTCAATTTTAGGCATCTTTAGTGTCATGACATTGACAATATTGTGATGAGAACAGATGGAGGGGAACAAATTAGAGCTAATATATCTTCACAACGGGTTTGGAAATCTTTTTCGAAATTAAGGTGAGTTATATTAGAAAATGGAGAGGCATATTAAACTTAAAGGTGAGGAACTGGAACCTCCCTAACTACATGCAATACTTGAATTAACAACTCTGTAGGAAGATCTTGCAACTAAATAATTAATATATCAGATCTTGTCCATTTATAAAAAAACATTCAAATTTGAGCAGACAGCTACCTGCACTGGAAATATATATATATAGGTCTTGTCCATTTATATAAACATTCAAATTTGAGCAGACAGCCACCTGCATTGGAATTATATATATATGGGAAAAAAGTCTTGCGATTTTGTTTGATATAATAACTAAAAGGACAAGCACTTCGGAAATCAGATTAAGTTAAATAATGGCCACACTATAATAAATTGGGAATCGACTTTAAATGTTTAACTACAAGAGAACATATATCGCTACAAGTAAACACACAATTTTGTAGCTAATTTCTCTACTTCTTATGGTGTAGCCAAACTATTACGCTTAAATGTTCCAACTTCTTCCATATGCCTACTTACTATTATGGGAAAGGGCAAACATTTATATAATTGTATAATTGGGGATGGTTGAATTGGGTGGGAGACAACGATAGTTGAATTATTGGTGGGACAATTCCCAATAAAATAATAATTCCAACACATATAATGCATGTGCCTTCAACTAATAGAAAGGGAACATTTGGACCATTGTATGAGGCAAGTGATGAGATACCTATACATGGCACTAATTACTGAGACAAGTTTTCAATCCTGCCAAGTGCTCAGGTATTTTATCCAAGTATAATTTAAAAATATATATAAATGATATTTAATTATATAAATGATATAACAGCTTCCAGCTCAGCTCTTGATCAGGGTCTAGAGATGTGTAACATGTGGATTCAATCCAACGATTGTATAGTCATCTTCGATCTATAAAGTAGTATATGTATATATATGGAACTTACACCACTCAGTAAACTTGAGTTAAGAGTGTTAAAATTCAAGTTGGTATTAGAGGTTTCTAGTAAATCTTCCTGCTCTTCCAAATTCAATTGCACGCCCTTTTGTCATTCTTCTTCAGTGTTTCTTCACTCAATCAATGGCATTCTCTTCTATCTAATACTGCACTCATGCATTAATTATTTCTTCACTCAATCAATGGTTGTGTTCTTCCCTGAAAAGAGTGCAAACCAAAGGTCCAACTCTCTTCATATTTCGATCATTGTGTTCTTCTTCTTCCCTAAAAAGAACAAATCAAAAGCTCCAACCTAAGCCCTTGTCCCATTTCAATTATCGTGTTCTTCTTACCTTAAAATAGCGAAACAAAAGCCCTAGCTTGGTTTCGATTAAAAGCATTTCAAGGTTTGATCATTCTCTCTCTTCCTTAATTCTTTTCTTTCACCCAAAAAAAAAAAAAATCACACTTTCCTTTTCTAAAAAGAATCTCATTCAAAAAAAAAAAAAAATCACCATGCACAAATCTTAAGATTAAAAAAGTTAAAACAGAAAAATCACATATAAAATAAACTTGAAAGTAAGAGAAGCAAAGGGAAATGAGAGTTTAACTATACTGTCAAAATTAGTTTTTAAAATAAGAGATAATCATAAAATTAATTTTTTAAAGTTTTAGCAAATAACTCAACCATAGAAAACCTACCAAGTATTCTTATTATCGTTGAGAGCTGCCAATTTAAAAACACCCTTTGTGCAACCATCCAAGAGGGTACCCACAAGCTGAGCCTATGGGCAAGTTTGGTCGCTTGTGAAAAAGTGTCACCAACACAGCACGAACGTCAGGTTCTTCAGAAGCGAATGGCTGAGTTAGCCTACCCTACCATACAATAATGTAGTAGGGGCTATAGGAGGCTAGCAAGTTAGGGAAGACGCTTAGGTTAATGGGTATACAAGAAGTGTAATAGCCTGAAAAAAAAAAATCCACTTTCAAAAATCAAACATAACCCCTAGAATCACGAAAATCACACCGGAAATCTTGGCTGAAATCGCGTCTCGCTCTCTCTAAACCCAATCACACAAGCCTCGCCCTTTCGAAACCAACGCACAAGCCTCCTCTTCCTCTCGAAACCCCCATCCCACCCTCTCTCTTCTCCGCCATTCCCCTGCTCTCGCCGCCGCCGTTCTCTCTTTTCTCATCTCGCCGCTGCAACCCCTGCCATCCACCACTGCTATCGTCGTCGTTCTCTCTCTCTTCTCTTCTCCGCCACTGCTCTCTCGATCTCTCGATCTCTCGAGCTCTCACTCTCGCTCTGAATCTCTCTCTCTTCTCTCCACCACCACCCCTGCAACTCCCCACCATTAACGTCTCTCTTCTTCTTTTCACTATCCCATTTTAATTTTTTAAAAACGTCCAACAACACACCTATTACCTTTTCAAAAAGCCACACACACCCTTCTTCTTCTTTTCACTATTCCATTTTTATTTTTTAAAATGTCCAACAGCACACCTATTACCTTTTCAAAAAGCCACACACACCCTTCTTCTTTATTTCACTATTCCAATTTTATTTTTTTTTTAAAAACCTCCAACAGCACACACATATTATATATTATATATGTATATCACACTTTTTCAAAAGCCCCACATATCACCACACCTTATATATATACCACATATTATATTACATCATATTAACACCTATTATATATTATATTATATATCACACTTTTCAAAACCACCACTCCTTATATTGTATTATATAATGTTATACCGTACACATTATTATATCATATCACAAGGCACCATAATATGTTATTATATATATATACTTAGTTTAAACATCTCACCATATATATATGTATATATCTCTACACTCATAATCGTTCTTATGAGTAATTATATTAACAAACGTAATATACGTGTACAGGTTGAGTACTACGAGTGACGAGGAATTTAAGTGATTTAGAATTTAGCGATTCAGGTGGGGATGATTCTAAGCCTTCATAATATTTTACTTTGATATATAGATAGGAATGTTAAATTAATTAGGTCTATAGTATTATTAGATTGCTTATGCACGCCTATTGTACATGATTTTATATATACAATGTTGTGATTGTTTATCCATGATGATATGTGTGTCAATATGATTTTTATTCTGATCAAATGATAATTGGATGCATGAAACTCATGTGGTAGTTGAATTCATTTATAAATTATAATGCCTGATAATGAAATGTATGACTTAGAATATTGGCATAGTAAAGTTCATGCATGAATACTATTACAATTGACTTTGTGACATGATACCATGTGTAGTGGAGTTTGAATATGTTTTGTTAATGCACTTACTATCGTATTTATACCGTACGTATGACGTGACATCACTAAAGAACACAATTGAGATAAGAATCACACATATGGGGAAGTTATTCTAAGGAATATCGCCAATGTTTATTATGGGGCAGTTATTCATGATGAATATCGCCAACGAGTTCTAATTTTTGGGCTGTGCCACCCTAAGTTTGATTTTCTAAAGGTAAGTGATTTAGAACGTGATGAAATTCTCGACTCAAACAATCTAATGTTGCAACGATTAATGTGTGAAACTTGTTTGTAATGTTCTTGTGTATATATCATAATAAAATATTGTAAATTGTTTAGATGACCCACTGGGCTTTCAAGCTCACCCCTATTTTTCATATGCAGGTGCTTAGGAGAATAAAATCGCGAGTTAGTGACACTACAAGAAAAAAGACCTTTAGTAGCGAATTTTTTTCGTAAGTAAAAGTTCCGAATTCGTAAGTAAAAGTATTGCTTACGATGTTTAGGCTTATTCTTACGAATGCAATTTCGTGAGAAAAACACCGTAAGTAAAGGTTTTAGTCACGACATTGTTCCGTGAGTAAAAGTATCATTTTTACTTACGACTCCATTTTCGTAAGTAAAACGTGTCTTTCGCGACTAAAAGTTGACAAAATTTGCAACAAAAACACCGTAAGTAAAGGTTTTAGTCACGACATAGTTCCGTGAGTAAAAGTATCATTTTTACTTGCGACTCCATTTTCGTAAGTAAAACGTGTCTTTCGCAACTAAAAGTTGACAGAATTTGCAACAAAAACACCGTAAGTAAAGGTTTTAGTCACGACATAGTTCCGTGAGTAAAAGTATCATTTTTACTTACGACTCCATTTTCGTAAGTAAAACGTGTCTTTTGCGACTAAAAGTTGACAGAATTTGCAACAAATCTAACCCTTTACTTACAATGAAATTTGTAAGTAAATGTAATTAATTCGTTACTAAATGTTATACGAAGCTATAAAATAAAAAAATAGCTAAAAAAAACATTTTTCTGTAATATTTTTAGAATTTTAATTTTGACAAATAATAAAATTTAACACTAGAAGGAATGAAGATTTTCATTTATCAAATCTATAATTTCTACAACCATAAAGTTCTGAAGTAGTATGTATACAAAAATTAAAATTTGCACAAGGCAAAATTTACAAAAGTAACAAAATATAGAAACATGACTATCATGCAAGCGAAAGATAACTAAGATGTGGTCTCCGTAGAAGTAGATGATGATGGTGGCAAGATATTCTCTTTGATCTGACGAACGTCATCCTCAATATTTGTGACCCTATCTATTAATTTTGCCACTAAACTCTCCATTTCTGTGTTGTTCTAACGACCATATGAAGATCCATGTGTTCTTGAGGAAGCTCGTGACATCTCTTTTGATAAGCCTTTTGCCTTCTTAGCCCATCCCTTTTGATAACCGGAGCGATAACTAAGAACACGTTCCATAATTTGAAAGTCTGTCATATATAGCATGTTCACTTTATCTTCAGTTGGAGGCCATTGATTTTCAAATCTTATATCAACCATTTGTAACTGTAAATAAATAAATAAATAAAAGGTACAAACTTAAAAAATAAAATTAATCAATCTAAAAACTCCTTTAAAGACTTACATAAGCATTTTCGACCTCTGTATTTAGCCAATGTTGGTTTGAATCGCAATGCATCCTCTTAAACAGTTCAATTCCTCCAATCGGTGAGAAGATATTATCGTGTTGGCGCAAATGTTGGTTGGGCGTAGAGACTGACCCATTAGTTTGCATCCATTCCCTCTTTGATCGATTTCTTGAATTAGTCGCTGATTTTTTCTACAAAATGCACAATTTGTTAGTACAAATCACACCAAATTAATCAATAACACAAATAATAAGACAAATAAATATTTTTAGGCTTTCAACAAAAAAAAATTGGTAGAGACTCCTTTGTATTTTTAGCAAAAAGAATTTTGAAAACCTTTAGAATTCATTCGATGTAGCTTATATATATATATTACATGACATGCAAGGTTGTGATGTTAATGCCAAACCCCCCATAGAATTCATTCCATGTAGTAAACTTTAAGTTTGTAATGGCCTAAATACAAGCAAAAGATCAGAATAAATATATATAAATGGGAATATAATCTAACTCAAGATAATGATTCTATATACAACAGTAGCTCTTAGGAGTTCTGAGAGCCATAAATCCCTAAGAAGATTTCAGTCAGGCCATGTTTATAAAGATAAAGCCCCATGAGCAGACTTGAAAGAGAGTTAAGAGTGTCAACAAGCTCAAAAATAGCATGCCAAACTTCACATAAATCTGTTTGAAGAACATGTATTTCCAAGATAAGCTATTTAACTCTGCCCAATAAGTTGAAAACTTCTAAAATCAATAGATCAGGCAGCTTAAACCAAAGCTTACTGATATCAAAAATATGCATCAGTAAAATTCTACTAGTGATAAATGACTCAATAGCAATTTAGGTGTAGTATGAATGTCTTCTTCAGAGATCAATTAGAATGGCACAGACAAATTTATCAGTGTAGTTAGTAAGAATCCAATGGCCTGTTTGGTTTAGGATTTACACAGTTTTGAAAACAATTTTTTAAAAGAGTTTGTAGAGTAATGATTTTTTAAAACAAAGAAAACAACAAAAAGTTGTTTCCCATATTCCTTCAAAATTAGAAAGCAAAAGTAAATTAATGCTATTAACAAATTAAGCAAGATTTCAATTAAATGACATGCATGCATTGAATAGCCTGCCTGGCCCATTTTGGTAGCTAGACGTACACACTCCATCCAAACCCATATCAAATTTGAATTCAGAATTCTTCCTTTTCATTTCTTGGTTCATACATATATCTCGCTAGAGATCAAAGAGAGAGAGAGAGAGAGAGTTTAAAGGAAGCAGAATTGAGTTCAATTGTTATTACAGTGAATGAATTCAAATGAATGCAAAGACAAACACAAGCAAGAACACAAAAGTTTTACTTAGTTCTAACAATCCACAAGATATAAGATATGAGAAGCAAATCTTGGTTGGAGGACGTCTGGCTACTGGTCATCAAAACGACAATTTTTTTTTAAACAACAAGAAAGGCTTTTCTCCGCTTAATGATTAATTTCAATCCCCTACATGATCAATCTCATTCAGCTTTCCAAGCAATGATTAGAGATTAATATTTGGGATTATGTTAGCTTTCGCATGATGAATGTATAGCTTTTCTTGAGATGTACTCTTATAAAGTATTTAATTAATATTCTACAAACATATATGGAGACTCAACCAACACACATTAGAGGAATTTAATTTTACTTTATTCTACTACTAGCTAGCTACCTAGCTACCACCATCTCAGCAACCATAATTAATTCATAGATTGCATTTGCAGTCTACTTAAATGTAACATGGATATGTTACACCCCATTTATTGACAATATTGCTGGCATTGATTAATATAACACAGAGATGAATCCATTCAATGTAGCATTGTAAACTCAAACTAAGAAATGGAACGACAGAAAAATAAAAATTATGCATCTGTAGAATCAATTAGCAAAGGAAAACTATTATAAGACCAAAGCTATCTGAAAAGAATGAAACAAATTAAGGAAGCCAAATATTTCTTTTATTCTATATGTAGCAAAATCAAAAGCATATATATTCTGTCTCAGTTTTGGGTGGAAGGAGGATATATACTTAACCATTCTCATAAGATACATATATGATTAAGGATTTGAAATAATGGATATCCAATATACCTGAAATGATTCAGATGCAAAATAATCACAAAGCCATTTCCAATCATCTGCTGAATCAATTGAAGTTGGCCTTTTTCCTTTCGCAGCCTCTATATTAGCTATCCCTCCTACAGACTTAAAGTGACGATGAAGTTGGCTTCTCCATGTTCGATAAGAAGTATTCATTTGTAAATCAATCGTATCTCGAACATATTTTAATTGCAAATCAAGTTGGAATTTTTCCTACAAGACAATAACAGTTGTAAGTGTTACTTATGTGAACTAATCAATATAAACCTAATAGAAATAAATTATTACCCTACCAAGACTCTATAATACATGGGCTCCTTCTCAGAAGGAGGTATCTCTTTCCACTCTTTCACTCTAATTGGAGCAAATTGGAGCAAATTGTCGTGCGATGGAACCACAAAGATTGTTGAACCATGACGCATATTTTCCCAAAGCTTGATTCATAATTTAAACAACTTGCACATGGGCATCGAGTCTTGCCGTTGTCATTCAAGTGGCTCTTTGCTAGTTGTATAAAATTTCTAACCCCAACAATATATTTGGTTGAAATTCTATTTCGCTCTAGTATCCAACTCCGGTCCATCGCACTACTAGCAAACACAACAAAATTTATTAATGAAAGCAAACATATAAATTATCTTCTTAATTCTAGCTTGCTAGCTAATTGAAAAGTAAGCAATTTTGGGGTTGGAAAGAAGAGAATTCCCAACTTGGGTATTATTATATTAAGATTGCGAGCACTTGACAAATGAAGAGATCAAGAATTTCAGTCATATTGGCATATTAAAATATAACACGATATATTTGACATGTTGTTGGTGATCAAGATCGATCAAGCAAGATGCTAGGCTTGTAAATATAGATATATAATTATGAATATGCTTTCAAGAAAAATTCAAAGACTTGTATAATTTCAACACGACAATTCATCATGCATCAGAGCCTCCCCTAGTTCAGTATTCTAACATTTGCAAACAGATTCCCTCTTTGATTAGACAACATCAACATATATAGAGTTTGGGATCCAGGTCTCATGGAAGTTTCACTCCTTGAATCAAAAAAGTATTTCGGCACCAATGATATTGACTCAATTGCTATTTTTTTAATTCATTCAATCAACATGTCCCACACAGAACCTGAAACTTCTTAAAAATCTGAGGAGAAAATAACAAAATTCAACAACAAAAACAAAAATAAGCCCTAAGATTTAATGTAGGAAAGGGTATTCAAATCGTGTAGTGTATACCAACATGAGCAGCCACGAGTGAACAAGAAGAACATGAATAAAGCCTAGACAGAACATTAAAATAGCTTCGAAATCAAAGTTCAATCTCTCATACACAAGAAGAAATGAATCTGATTGGAGAAGAAGAGAGAAAAGACATAACAAAGACATAAAAAAAAAGCTACCTAACTGGTAAAATTTACATTCAATTGTTTCAGATATAATGAATTTAGTCCTAAATCTATAGTGGTTTTACATGAAGAATGTCTCAACAATTATACAACTCATGAACAATGCAATTTTATCCCAAATATAAACTGAAACCGCATCTAATATTCTCTCTTCTAAGAACTCCTCATTCTAAAACCAGTTTCAAGTAATTAATCATCCATCTAATAGTATGAAAATGGAATAGAAAATAAAGGTAGAGGGATTGTATGTTTTGTAAAACATCCATACTAGTAAGCATGATTTAAATGAATAACTAAAAGAATTAATTTGAAGAGCTTGCACCAGATTCATATGTTTGCTACTTTTAATGTATCAAAAAGGAGGTTTTTGGTAAAAGAAGTTGAATGTTTTGTGTATTAAAGTGAGCTTTTTCTATTAGAGTTGAATGTTGCAGATCTTTTCACTTCTGAATAGGCCAATGGATAAAATGGGCAAAATGAACAGAGGGGTTACATAGAAAAAAAAAAACACAGGAAGAAGAACAAAAAATGATCTATTAAACAAAATGAACATCAGTTAGGAACTGCTTCACAACCAAAACAAAATGAATCGAGAAGGCGCAAAGACCATGGCGAGAGACACATATGCAAAAAGAAAGGAATTTATACTAAAAATCTCAATAATGAATGTTAAAATAACACCACCATATGCAAATTCTAGACATTTTCTAGGAAGGAATGGTAAAGATCCCTTTTCTTTTTTACGAAGAGTAAAAGATCCCAATTTTCATTGATATGAAAATAGGGTGCATGAAAATAACTTCCATATTGAACACTTTGGTGACTAAAAATGTACACCAAATACCATAACCAATTGTTAAGTTAAAAGCATTGATTGAAAATGTTATGCAGTGGTGACAACCAACAAATCATAATTACAGCCCATAAAATGTATGAGAAAAAAGGCAAGTATTTCCTTCCAAAGACATAAAATCCTTGAGCAAAACTAACTTGGAGTTGAAGTGATGACAAGCAACCCACTTCACAAAGCAGGAATCCTAAATTCAAATCTCATACCAAGTGGACTACTAGCTGTTGTGTGAGGATAGGGACGTTGCATACACCTCAAAGGGATAGTTGGGTGCTCTAATAGGCCCAAATACACTTGAATAAAAAATGAAAAATAAATGCTTGAGCATAACCAAAAGGATCTTAAAGAGAAAGCACCATTATACTAAGATGCTATGAAATCTCAAATAAATGGGACAACAAAATTGGGATGTGTGAGTAGAGTGATGAAGGGTGGATGACACGGCTCTTTGCTTGGTATTCACACCCCAAAGAAGAAAAAAAATCAGAGCATTAGCAATAAAGATAAGCTTATCAAAGATAACCAACAATCAGCACACTCAAGTTGTAAACAACATACAAAAAGATATGCATGCATCTATTGCATGCATGTATATTATATGTGCAATTATATAGACAATAGACTGCAAATGTGTCCAATGGCATAAGTTGCAAACTTGCAATAAACCAAGTCATTTTCAGAAGGCATTGGTAGTTCACAAACAACTTTAGCTTTTCCACGTAATTTGGCTAGTCACAATGGAAAAGTTTGCTACCTATAGAAACTACCCATTAGAATGTGAGACGCACCGATTCAAGAGGTAATAAATTACTGGCTTGCTTAGCAAAGCTTCTTTCTCCTTGGAAGCCTCCTCAGATGTACTTGCTTCCAAGCTCCATATCTCTTGTAGAGCAGATAAGCAATTTGCAACTACCTGACCAATGAAAAAAAAAAAAAGGTATGTCAGAACTACTGCAGCATCGATATGAAAAACAACAACTTCAAGAATACAAATACTCCTGAAAATATATATATAAACCAAAAGATTTTTTTTCCATTAGTAATTGGATAACCTTTTTTTCATGTTATGCAACAGGCCATTGTCCTTTGAACCACTTAATCCCATGTCAACATGTCCTAGTAGCCTCTGAAACCACCCCCAGCTACTTACCGTATAATAGAAGGATAGAAGTGGTTGAGATTTTTGCTGAAAATGTTATATACTCGGCAATAATTTTTGGTAAACAAACCATTCAATTTTTATACTAGTTACCCTGTGTCATCATTTACATACTTCTCATTCTAAAACTAGTTTCAAGTAATTAATCATCCATCTAATAGTATGAAAATGGAATAGAAAATAAAGGTAGAGGGATTGTATGTTTTGTAAAACATCCATACTAGTAAGCATGATTTAAATGTATAACTAAAAGAAATAATTTGAAGAGCTTGCACCAGATTCATACGTTTGCTACTTTTAATGTATCAAAAAGGAGGTTTTTGGTAAAAGAAGTTGAATGTTTTCTGTATTAAAGTGAGCTTTTTCTATTAGAGTTGAATGTTGCAGATCTTTTCACTTCTGAATAGGCCAATGGATAAAATGGGCAAAAAGAACAGAGGGGTTACACAGAAAAAAAAAACACAGGAAGAAGAACAAAAAATGATCTATTAAACAAAATGAACATCAGTTACGAACTGCTTCACAACCAAAACAAAATGAATCGATTGAACATCAAGTATTTTTGATTTGAGATTTCACGCGCGCGGAAGAAATTGCAAATTCACTAACAATCAAATCAAAAATACCTTAGCGAATCCACAACCGTTCCCAATCGCTTCAACTATAAAGTTTGAGAAATGGCAAGTTTCTTCCCAATATCTCTTCTTCGTGTCTTCTTCACAAACGACGCACAGACGAGTGGGTGAAGAAATGAAACCCACTCGTCTTCTTTAAAAAGCCGAGAGAATATTGAGAAGGAAAGAAGACAAAACCTGCTCGTCTTCTTCGCAAGAGAAAACCTACTCGTGCTCGTCTTCTTCGCAAGAGTTATCGCAAATGAGAGGGAAAGAAGCGAAAGAGATGAAACAGGGGAAAGAAGAGTTTTCGCTAACGGTGCGAAAAGAAGCGAAAGAGAAGATGAAACAGGGGAAAGGAGCGAAAGAGAAGATGAAACAGGGGAAAGAAGCGACGCGCAGAGGAAAGAAGCGAAAGAGAAGATGAAACAGGGGACGCGCAGAGAGAAGATGAAACAAGCGACGCGCAGAGGAAAGAAGCGAAAGAGAAGATGAAACAGGGAAACGAAGCGGCGCGCAAAAATGTTTGGCGGGTTACGCATTAGTAGTGACTTCATTCCTTGCAATTACTTTTACTTACGAAATTTTCGCTACTAAAACTTTTCACATTCGTAAGTAATAAAAAGTTAAGCGGGCCATATGCAAATAGAAAGAGCGGGATGAAATTTAATATCTTTACTTACGATACATATAGTTTTACTTACGACATCAAGTGCGTAAGTAAATATTGACTTTTAACAACGACTTTTGTTTACGATGTTGACAAATCGTGAGTAAAACATTGTTTTACTTACGAAAATTAAAGTCGCTACTAAATGTCTCGTGACCAAAAGTATTTTTTCTTGTAGTGTGACATAGTTCAAAGTAGTAGGGGTGGGTTAATTAATTAGTATTATGGTGATAGGACTGAATATTTTTATTTATTTTTTAAAGGTTTATTATTTGAACGAATTGTATTGATAATCAAAATTCAATGAATATTATTACGGTTAGTAAATACCCTGTGATTTATTTCACGTGTGAATGCCTTGGAATATAATTCATTAATTCTATTTGATGAATGTATTTAAATGTGGTGTCCATAATGAATGGACAAGGGTAAGTACCCTCGTATGAAGATGAAGATCATATGAAGAATTAAAGGTATTCGTTTATCTTAACCAGTAAGTTGGTTGGAAGAATATAGATTCATAGTTTTGCAAATTTTATTATCTATATAATGGTTATGGGTTAAGATAGAAGGATACGTGTAACATCTCGATTTTCAGTGATATTTTTATATAAAATCAAAATATGCATTATTTTACTTGAAAATTAAGTTTTGAAAACCGGAGTGTTACAAGAAGTTAATCAACCTCACATGCATCCGGATTCTAAATCCATCAACTAATTAAAACCCAAAAATAAATATCGCACCTGTATATATATATACATCAAGTGTTGAGAACGCATGAAGAAGAAGTGGAAAATAAGCCTCCTTCTGTATTAATGGCCCTCACTTATCAAAAGCAAGGAGTTGATGATATGTTGGAAGCTCGAACTCATTTATATAATCTCACCTTCAGCTTCGTCAACTCCATGTCCCTCAAATGTGCCATTCAACTAGGAATTCCTCATATAATACACCAACATGGCCGACCCATCACTCTCTCTGAATTGCTTGCTTCCCTTCCTTCAGTTTCCAAAGCAAAATCCAATTGGGTCCATCGCCTTCTATGCCTACTGGTTCACTCTAGCTTTCTTGCTAAAACCAAAGCTAACAAGCACACGAGTGAAGAAAAAGAAGAGTTCAATCATCTAACTCCTACGTCTAATCTCCTTGTGAAGGAAAATTTCAATAACTTGGCTCCATTTGTGACGATGATGTTGGACCCAGCACTTATAAACCCATGGCAATTCTTGAGTGATTCATTCCGGCAAGATGAACTTGAACCCTTCAATCTTGCACATGGTAAAAACTTTTGGGAGTGCCCGAAAAAGGACATTAACAAGTCTTTCATTCAAGCCATGGCTAGTGATACTAAGGTCATCATTAACATCGTTGTTAACAATTGGAGTGAGGTATTCGTAGGGATAAGATCACTAGTAGATGTGGGAGGAGGAAATGGTGCTGCTGCCATGACTGTCGCAAAATGCTTCCCACATATCAAGTGTACTGTTCTTGACCTCCCTCACGTGGTGGCCGCAGTGCCAAAGAGTGAGATTGTTGAATTTGTGGTAGGAGACATGTTTGAATTCATTCCTTTAGCTGATGTTGTATTTCTTAAGGTATGAGTATAGCGCTTCTTTTTCGTTTTTTAATTATATTAACACTAATAATTACCAAATGAAATAGAATCAAGATATATCTCTTTATATATCTCTCTATATTATTCTTTTGTTGGAGAACCGAGGGTAACGCGGTTTTATTTGATTAATCTCTTAAGCCCTTGGGTGCTTGAATGGAAGACGCCTTTAGTGGGTATCCAAGTCTTATGCTTAGTATTTGTAGATTAGTATATATGCAAGCACATCTTAATAAATTATCTAGCCTTCTAATTTTGAATATCATTATTGTAGTGGATTTTACATGATTGGAGTGATGAGGAGTGTGTGAAGATACTGAAACGATGCAAAGAAGCAATTCCGTCAAAAGAAAAGGGAGGGAAGGTGATAATAATTGACATGGTTGTGAGCGAAGATCGAAAGGATGATCACAAGTCCTTGGAGACAGCTTTTCTTTGATATGATGATGATGGTTCTTACTGAGGGCAAGGAGCGCAATAAAGATGAATGGCAAAAGATCTTCGTCGATGCAGGTTTTACACACTATGAGATAAAACCAGTTTTAGGCATCCGATCCATCATCGAGGTTTACCCTTGATTTTGCTTCTTGTAGTAATTGCTAAAAGCACTGCAATGAACTAAATTTGATTGCATAATGATGCTTATTTATTGTGTTTGAGAATTATGCTGTTTTGGGTAGTAATACTTTCCAATAAGATTCTTGAAAATAAAATATATAGTTGTTATGTAAGAAATAGCTGTTTCTATGATACATAGCTAACTGTATATGATCTTATATAGTTAGCTATATGATCTAATAAGAGATAGTTATGATATATCAAATCAATTGACATAATAACTACCGAGATTAGGTGTGATGAGTGACAGAGTTGAAGGGCACAAGGTTCTATATAGAATAGAAGTTCGAGCTTCTCCATTCATACAACGACGGCGCTAGGGGAATAGTGGGGGTGCCCCCTGATACCCCTTACCTCAAAAAAAAAAAAAAAAAAAAATTGACATGATAACTAAGAGAGAAATACTTGAGTAATCAAATTAAGTTATATAATTATCATCAAATCAATTGACATGATTTCGATATACTAAGATAAAGCCTGTCCGAGACCTTTTAAAAAAATCAACCAATTCCTAATCAGCTATCTTTTCTACTTCATTTCAAAACTACCGAGACCTTTTAAAAAAATCAACCAATTCCTAATCAGCTATCTTTTCTACTTCATTTCAAAACTAATCCTTGTTTGATTGGTCATGCATATTATATATATGGCGTTCTCTACATTCAAAAACTTGAAAATAAAAAATAAAAATAAAAACATATTTTAAGTTATAAAATGTTACTTTTATAAGATTATTAGATGTATCAGTTACGATAACCTTCTATATATTAACAATTAACAATACAGTACAGAAAGACTTGAAATAATATAAATAGAGACTATTACCCAAGATATGCTAGTTGTCACAAGTTTTTTGACTTTGTACTTAATTAATCAGGGGTAGATAATTAACTAGATATATTCATGTAATGAATCTTAATTAAATAGATAAAAGTGTTTTATAAAATTTTTTTTAAAAATTGTTTCTCAATTTTAGGCATCTTTAGTGTCATGACATTGACAATATTGTGATGAGAACAGATGGAGGGGAACAAATTAGAGGCTAATATATCTTCACAACTGGTTTGGAAATCTTTTTTGAAATTAAGGTGAGTTATATTAGAAAATGAAGAAGCATATTAAACTTAAAGGTGAGGAACTGGAACCTCCCTAACTACATGCAATACTTGAATTAACAACTCTGTAGGAAGATCTTGGCAACTAAATAATTAATATATCAGATCTTGTCCATTTATAAAAAAAACATTCAAATTTGAGCAGACAGCTACCTGCACTGGAAATATATATATATATAGATCTTGTCCATTTATATAAACATTCAAATTTGAGCAGACAGCCACCTGCATTGGAATTATATATATGCAAGTTTGTAGCCCCGCCCGATGGGCGACGTTAATAAAATAATACTACTATAGACTCAATTTAGATTTACTAAAAATGCTACCCTTCTGTGTAAATAATATTGATGTTAAGAATAATATTAACTAATTGATTAAAATGTAATTATAAAGAAATTCATAGTCATGCATTTATTTACAACCTTTATAAGTACATAAATATGACAAAATGATGACTAACATTACATATATGATGATGCAACAACGAAATGGGTTTGGAAACTTATAACATATATAAACGAAATGAACAACTGGTCAAAGTCAAAGTCATTACATATGTTGAAGCAAGAGATAGAGAGTGATTGCTGGAGAGATGAAAATGAGGAGTGGTTGAGAAAGAAAACAAAAGAAGAAAGAGATGAAAGAAAAGGAAAAAACAAATAGTGAGAGGTATTGACAATGACATATACCAAACCGAAGGAAAAATATTTTTGTTGACATTTCTCAGGATATATATATATATAATGAAGGTGGGGTCTCATCTATTTAAGAAACATTAACATGAAGGTATGAAGGTGGGGAGTGCGTGATATGTTGAGGATTCTTTTTTGGAGTGAGTTATTAGTTCAGATTTATGTCGGATCTTCGTCTATGTGTAGTCCGAGATATAATGATATTGTTGGGACCTTATATGAAGAAGAACTTGACATAAAGATGACAACTTGACTTAAGAAAAGAACTCTAAAAGTCTACTCTATGATCAATTTAGTGCAATAATTTGTCATTATACGGTATCACTTCTTTACTTATGTCAAGATGCTTATAGTACTACCCTACATACTACTACTACCACACCTATAGTAATTTTAATATCAATTCCAATGCAACTAATACCTATATACTCGGCCTATACACCAAGTTCTTTCCTCTTCTCTCAAATAAAACCCAACATACAAAAAATAATCAATGTAATTCACATACCATGCAAGTCAACCCTGTAATTGGAAAGGACATTATCATTATTCAAGTTTATATATAAGCATATAATATGATATTGATAACAATATAAGTTTTTCCATTATTCGATTGGTAACAGGAATATTTGCAATAATTCTAACTCTAGAAATGTAGCAACACTCAAGTTAAAAAAAAACATAATTCTTCGTTTGAATATTATATAATAGTAAGATGAAGATTAGGAGGAAAGGAAAGTCAAAATAAACATGCCTATTATTGAGGTCAAAAAGTTATGTGAACATTATATGTAAAATAATGAATGAAACAAAATGATACAGGAAACAATAGTCTTTGAATGGAAAAATAATATTATTGTTCATCTTCAATATTCGCGTCCAAGATTTACAGGAAACAATTCTTCTCTTCTCTCCACAACCTAAAAAAGTTAGTACAACCCATTAGTTTATTGACTAAAATAACTTAAAAAAAAACTCTAGAAACCAAAGAACAACCCTTAAAGTATTTAAAATATTTAAGAAGAATTAAAGTCATCAATCAGCTTGAGGTGTTTTCATGAAGGAATTCATGTATAAACAATCAAGCAAATCCGAAACTATTTAAATCAAACCTAGCCAGATGAAATAAAAAACATGAATTTTCTACCAAGATTCTAAATCTACAATTTAATCAAAGAATAAGTAATTCAAATATTCTGAAAGAAAAGCCTCAATTAAAAAATCAAAAGCAAAACATTCAAGAGATGCACTAACCTTGAATGTCTTCTTTAATGACTGAACTGTACCAAAAAAAGAAGAAGATATTATGATTCTATAATTCTATGATAAATAACTAAGAAAATTGAGGAAGAAAGAATAAAAAATGTAGATATTAGTTATCTTCTCCCGTTGTACATGTTCAAAAGCACAGGTGACTTAGATCTCTTGTATGAAAAATAAAATTGAATATAGTTTAATTGACTTGATCTGAATCTGTATTCTAATTTTTTTTCCAACCCTATCTGCCCAAAAAGAAATTTAGATAAAAAAAGAAAAGAAAAGCTTACTTCTTCTTTTTATAGATTGAAGACTCAACCGACAAAAATCCGCAGTCGCATCAATACTGTAATTCGCATTGAAGAGATGAAGAGAAGCAGTAGATGGAGATGAAGAGAAGGAATGGTTGGAAATGAAGCAAGAGATAGAGAGAGATTGCTGGAGAGATGAAAAGGGAGAGTGGTTGAGAAAGAAAACAAAAGAAGAAAGAGATGAAAGAAAAGAAAAAAACAAATAGTGAGAGGTATTTACAATGACATATACCAAACTGCTCATTGGTGTGTAATTAGAAAATGTAATTAATTATCACGTGATGCTTACTTATTTAACAAATATTTATATAAATATCTGGTTCTGATTATTATTCAAATTTTTGCAACAAACAAACACTATATAGCTAGGTAAATACATGCTTGAAATATATAGGTGGTTGTATGTCTTCTTCATTTAATTGTATAATATACAAAAGTAAAGTGTCGTATAACATTTATCTAATATTACATATTTTTATATTCATAGGTTATATTACATTTATACATCTATTATGAGTTATATACATATATATATATATATACACACGCACGCACATTTAGATGTATACATTAATTTAATACGCCCATGCATAATAATATGGTACATATGTTGAAATTACTGGCAGACCGGACTCCATAAGGTCATGCCAAAAAACATCATACAAATTTTCAGGGTACCTAGTCTCCGCTTCGTCATCTAGAACGACTCTTATAGTAGGTCGACCAATGATGGACCAATAAACCATTAGCGTGCTTGTTTCTCTTGGAGACCAACAATAAACGAAAGTTTCATCGATTTCGAGAAAAGGCTGATCTTCATTATCCACAATTTGAGGTTGGAGCCCGTAATCATACAGATGGTCTTGTAACTTCATCATGATATTCTCAGAGTTAAAGCATGTGTTGGAGTATTCAAATGAAAATGTTCAAGTCCAAAAGAAGTTTGAGAATTTGACGAAAAAAATTAATGAAGAGGCTGAGGCCAGAGACTATCGTTCTGCTTGCATGGAAAGCTCGATAAGAGATCTGACTGAGGAGATGAGGAAAATGAGGCAAGAAAATGATAAATTACGCAAGTTATTAGCACAGGCTTGGACAACAAAGACAGAGCTTCGACATGAGAGAGACCATTTCAAGAGTATTGCAGATGATAGTCAAGGTAAAAGCTTTTTGCCAAACATATCTTATAAGGGTTTACCAGAGAATTCACATATTTTATCTTTAATGAAAGAAATCTACAATGCAAATCAAAATGTTGCCTTGAATACTGGCAGTAACATGAATGAGAGTGCTATGGTTGGTTCGCAATTTGGTACAGGATCATCAGCTACTCCAATTCCTCAGTGGACACAAATGGTAGAAGTTGATTCTCTGGGTGAAGTTTCATTTAACTTAGATGTTAACATAGTCTCAAGTAACAATCAAGCCATACAGGTTAATGTGCCACTGCAATCTCTATTAGGTGAAAGGCTAAATGCAGATGGCGAAACCTTGTTTTAAAGAGTAATTGTTTAATTTAAAGAAATTCAGTTTTTTTTGTGAAGGTTGTGGTGTCTTATTTGGGTCTTGTAATAGATTTGTTTATGAATGTAATAACTTAAGTCCATTATATTTAGTAGTTGCTTAATCAATGATCTAAAAAACAAAACTTTGTATTATTAGTATTTAATTTGTAAGACGTTGTTATGTTCATATATCTTTCATATACATAGTAAATATTTATGTTGCATTTTATATTTATATATTCCCCGTTGTTGTAAATTACATGACAATAAATTGTTTATTGTTGCCAAAATTGATATGGGACAGATAAGGTAAGGATTAAATGAAATTATAATTAGACAATAAAATCTTTTAAGCTAAATATGTTTCCTTTGTATCGAATCCAAGATGTAGTAGAGCCCAAAGTTGAACTAAAATGTTTGATATATCATATTTTAAAGGGAAACAAAGGTCGAAAGGATAAAAATCTTTTATTAAAAATAAATGGGTATTTGAATGAGAAATTTGCTAAAGTACATTGAGAAGGAAATGAACTAAAAAAAATGTTAAGGCCAAAAAAGAATGAATGACAACAAAAGTAGAAAAAATGAATAAAGGATAAATTGAATAATTAAAATGTGTGGTGTGTTTTTCTTTTGCGAAATTGTTGACGTTATATCAGACGTATATTATAATTTATAAGATTGGAGCTCATCACATGATTTGACGTTTTCCCACACTTTCTTTCACCACTTAATGTGGTAGCTTCTTATAAAAGCCAATAAGTTTTTTATGTTTTAATATATTTTGTTGGCTAACATAATCATAGCCCATGCGTAAAAAGTTATTGAAAGATTCTAACATGTTTTGTTGCTCGAGGAGACTATTGACAAAATCGACAAATGTCAGAAGATTTGTTTTACGTGGAGATCTAGATTTGGCATGCCTTTAACATTATGTCTAGGAAAAAGAGCATGGCTAAGGGTTTGTCAGTAATAAGGATATTTGTATTTGTAAAGATATAAACAAAATAAATTGGCTTTCTTTCTATTTCTAGACCGATAGGTTATTTCTTTGTCCACTTCATGTGTACCTTCTTATAAAAGCCAACTATTTGTTTAGGTTGTTTGTAGTTTTTTTTTCTAACATGATTACAGTCAACACGAAAAAAATTCTTTATAGATTGTCAAAAATTTTGTTGTTTGAGGTGACTATGGACAAAATCAAGAAACATCATAAGATTTTTCTGATGCAGACACGTAGATCTAGGGTATCTATAGCATTAGTTTTAGGGAAAAGATAAGGGGTAAAAGATGAGAGAGGGTTTGTTAGTAATATAGATAACTGTAGTAGTAAAAATTGAGCGATTATAGAAATTATTTAAATCTTTATTGTGTGCCAATGTGATGCAACGATAGAAAGGTAATTTGAAGAACTAAGAAAGTGTTTGGGAGGTTGATGGCGATGAAGAATGAACAGTTTGTTCGGTTTAGGTCTGGAGATGCATTTCTTGGGAGACTAACGGATCCAAATGTGAGGGATCCTTTAACGGAGCAGCTAGTTGATGATTTATATTATTATGGAATGGAACCTCGAATTATGGATGATGAGGGAAAACCATTTATGGAGTTCCATGAGGAATACACATGGAACTGGACTCCGCAAGAAACAAACAGTTTAATAATGTTGTGGAACATGATTGGTTGCCCAATAATAAAAGTTGTAATAGATGATGTAGCACAGCATGGGGTACCAGAGTATGTGTTTGCTGGTTTTAGAGATGGTCTTAAACTATCTAAGTTACCTATGTTTGTGATTCGTATATCGAACGGTGATGACTGAAGTAACTATATATGTGTTGTGTTTGTATATTATGGTTAGATATAAATAATATATTTGCTTATTGAGCAGTAATTTAGAATGTAATACAATGAATTGAACTAATTCAATGTTATTCGATTAAACAGAGTGACAACTACTGAGATGATATTTGTAAGTTGTAGTCAGTAACCAAGCAAATGCAGTATTGGCTGGTACTTCGAAAGATTATCTCAATTGTTATCAAGCTTAAGTCAATAACTTATCAATACAATATTGTTGAACATATTAAAAAGGCTCTTGTTTAGTAACTATATTTAATCTTGACGTGATTTGTGACATTCCAAGATTTTTATAACTTTGTTGAATTTGTTAAAAATTATTTTTGGATAATTAAGTATTTGTTCAATTGGTTATACAATCATAATGTCGGACCACCTTATTTACACAAATTAACCGCAACTATTAAAAAGTTTGTCTATTATCAAGTATATGTAATTTTGTTGTATATTTAATACAAATTCTATATTTATGGCTTTCATGTAATTTTAGTTGTCTATTGATTGTTTATATCAGCAACAGTTTAAGCCAATTAAAATCACGTCTATATTAGGCAGTTATTGGTATTTGAAGTATGCTTTGATATGTTTGTATAGGATCTATTTAAATCGTATGTGAGATTTATTGACTTTTGTATTAATGAATGTTTACCTCGATTAATAATTTGTTCAAAAATATAATTTAAGTCAAGTGATAGTTTCAATTGAAAAAAAATTATGAAAAAATAGTATAAATTATACTGTAATTTTGGTCACAGTTTATTTATTTGACAGGTGGTATTTGTTTATTTGCAAAACACATTGTTATACTTAATTAGGTTTCTGTGTATTTACATCTCAAATGTAATGGGCAACTTGTTTCTACTATTAGAATGTTTTGTTTTCTATGGTGGCATTTAATGACTGGTGGGCTTTAATTTACAAACATTCAACTTTCTTTTTCTTCTTTTATTTCCATACTTGCCTTTTTTTCGCTATTTGTTTTTAGTTTTTGCAAAAGTTGTTTTGTTATACATTAAGGAAAAATGCTTTTAGGAATTCAAAATAGCAAAGGATAAGATACAACTATTTTAGCTCCTAGTTAGATTTACTCAAAATATAATGATATTTATTCTTAAAAACTATAATCCTAAATATTATTAAATTGTGTGTTGATTCTGTATTAGTTGTTTATGAAAATATTTTTGACATGGTCGTCCATACTCTATTTACGTTCCATGAGACATTTTTTTAATATAATTTACACTCTTTTTCCTACAATTATTCGTGATTTTCTCCATTCTAGAAACATTTAAAGAAGTTGATATAGTCAATAATGTGTCAGTGTAGTGCAGTTGGACATGTATGCGTCGGCTTGATCACATGACATATTGCAAGTTTAGCTTTAACTAACTGTTCTATAAACGGTTCTCCTAACAACATTTACCGCTTTGTTAGTGATAAGTTTATATCCTAACAATATTTGTCAGAAAATATAATTTCAGGCAAGGGGCATCTTGAATTGAAATAAATTAAAGTTCTTTTTTTGTCTTAGTTTATCTTCACCATCCGTATTTGTTTTTAAAAGTGCAAATAGTTGAATAATGACTAATAATTCTATTAAATTTTTCATAAAGCTTTTAATAACATTTTACCTTTTCAAAGTTAATTTACTTTGCAATTAGTGTCACACCCCGCCCGGACGCGCCTAAACCGGCGGTACACTCTCGGACGGGGGCGCATTTGGAACAATCATAATGGTAATAACAGAGTACGCAGCGGAAATACAGTACACAGTACAAATCTGATTTCATATAATTCAGAATACTTTTGTACATAAAATGGTCAAGGGAACATACTCCCAAAATCCCCAATGATTCATACAAAGGGTACAAAATGTGGGCCCCATAACCTGCACCCAGTCCACCCTAATTTCCTGTGAAAGATTTGATAATATTGGAGTGAGCTTAACGCGCTCAGTGGGTAAATAGTGCATGAGTATAACAATTAATAAAGCATACTTCAATATCAAATATCTTAAATACACATGTAAGCATCATAATCAATTAATATGTATGTATGCATGACACCGTCACGTACTAATGGTTTGATGAGCGTACATCGCCTGAGTTCACGTACTGGTGTCCTTCCCCGGCGTAGCCAGGTTCACATGTACGTCCCTCCTCAGGAACGATGCTCTGGATTCACGTACTGATGTCCCTCCCCGGCGTAGCCAGGTTCACATGTACGTCCCTCTCCAGAGAAATATAATGAATAGTGAGCAATGCTTCTAACTATTCTATGAGTCATAAACCATATACGTCCCTAGGTGGTGATATGTATGATGCCAATGCATGAACTGGTCTAGTCTACTGGTCTGGTCTTTCTTGACATTTAGACTGACTTTGGCAACGTCTAGTGAACCTTATCAGGGTCGGTATCACGACGTGCAAAGTTATAACATTCAGGTCATAACATTATTGACATAATGCAGTGTAAATGAATAGTAGACATAATAATAATTGAATGTAAACTTTAATAAAAGTTATAAAACACGCAAACCTATGTTTCGTTCCCCACCTTCAGATCTGGTGCTTTTCTCCGGACGGAACTTCGTTGCACCGCTTTCAGATCTGGCGCTCTCCTCCGGACAGAAATTTGTTGCACCGCACCGGGAGTCTCAAAGACTAAAAACTTAGAATGCGTAGAAAGGAGAAGAAAAATCACAAGAGAAGGTGATTTGGTGTGAGAAATGAGAAATGAGGAGGTTTCTTATATAGAGATTTTGTGCGCCTGAACGTTCTGGCAGGCGCCTGAACGTTCTGGCAGGCGTCTGAACGTTCTGGCAGGCGCCTGAACGTTCTCGCCTGAACGTTCTGGCATGGCGCCTGAACGTTCTGGCTGGCGCCTGAACGTTCTGGCAGGCGCCTGAACGTTCTGGCAGGCGCCTGAACGTTCTGGCATGGCGCCTGAACGTTCTGGCAGGCGCCTGAACGTTCTGGCATGCCGCCTGAACGTTCTGGCAGGCGCCTGAACGTTCTGGCAGGCGCCTGAACGTTCGGGCGTTGCCCAAATAGTAAAAATTTCAAATAGTAATTTTTTTTTTTTTTTTTTTTTTTTTGTGAAATACAGGGTATTACACTCTACCCTCCTTAAAGGGATTTCGCCCTCGAAATCAAGTCAAGTAGTGATGGGGGTTGGCGGTTTGAGAAGTAGCCGCAGGCTGTGAATGAGGCCACTGCATGTGTGTAATACTCTATCCATTGATATTATTTTCAGACATCTGGTAGTTCTTGAAGTGAAACAATGTATTAAGATAGGTGTAAACAATGTTTCATCCTGATATTGATAAAGGAAAATAATACAACGTATCACTTCAGCAGTTGGGGCTAGAAAACAATTCAGGGTATTTTTGTTTAATTGTTGATTCTAGTTCCCATGTTGCTTCCTCTACGCCGTGGTGATCCCAGAGCACTTTCACAAGTGGTATGCTACGGCGCCGTAGTTCTTGAGTTTTTGTATCTAAAATCTGGATTGCTTTCTCCTGGTACGTATTTCCTTCCTCAACCCGAACCTCGACTAAAGGGATGATATGCGAAGGATCAGGACGATACTTGCGAAGCATAGATACGTGAAAAACGTCATGAACCTTAGGCATGGATGATGGAAGGGACAGACGATAAGCAAGTTTGCCAATACGTTCAATGATCGGAAATGGACCGATATATCGCGGGGAGAGCTTGCCTTTGATCCCAAAGCGTTTGACACCTCTTGTGGGCTGGACTTTGAGAAAAACAAAGTCCCCCTTATCAAATTCTAGAGGTTGTCGCCGCTTGTCAGCATAGCTCTTCTGTCGACTTTGTGCAACACGAAGCCGTTCCTTTACGAGTGTGATCTTTTCAGAAGTCTCTTGTACTAATTCAGGGCCTAACTGCGGTCGATCTGCCATATCTAACCAGCATATCGGAGATCTGCAAGGCCGACCATAGAGAGCCTCGTATGGTGCCATGCCGATACTAGTTTGGTAGCTGTTGTTGTATGCAAACTCGGCTAGATGTAAATACTTTGCCCATCCGTCATGAAAGTCCAAAATGCAGCATCGTAACATGTCTTCTAAGATTTGGATAAGCCGCTCTGACTGCCCATCAGTCTGAGGGTGGAAGGCTGTGCTCATAGTGATTTTAGAACCCATTCGATGTTGGAAACTTTGCCAAAAGTTGGATGTGAATCGAGGGTCTCGATCAGAGACGATCGTGAGTGGTATGCCATGAAGGCGGACGATCTCTCTTTCATAGAGTTCGGCAAGTTTGGCGGGAGTATCCGTGAACTTTATTGGCAAGAAGTGTGCAGACTTGGTGAGTCTGTCAATGATAACCCAGATAGCATCTTGCCCTTTATTATTTCGAGGTAAGGCTGTAACAAAATCCATTGCGATGTTCTCCCATTTCCATTCTCCAATAGGTAACGGCTGGAGAAGGCCAGAGGGAAGTCTGCGTTCTGCCTTAACTTTCTGGCAAACAAGACATCGAGCAACGAAGTCTGCAATTGCCGTCTTCATTCCAGAAAACCAGAATTGTCGCTTGACATCCTGGTACATCTTGTCACCCCCAGGATGCATAGCATATCTCGAACAGTGCATCTCAGTAAGCACGTCTTTCCGAACCTCGGGATCGTTCGGAAGACAAAGACGTCTTTTATAGAAAACGGCTCCGTCGTCAGAGACTGACCAATGAGGAAAGTCTTGCCCGCTGAGTATAAGTTCTCGTTTCTCCATTAACATAGGGTCATTGGCTTGAGTAGCTGAAATCTTGCGAACGAGGTCAGAGGTAGCGGACAATTGAGAGAGTCGTGGGCGTGGTCCCTCTTCGTTCAGCTGGAGGTTAAAGTTGTTCATCTCTGTAGCCAACTTCCCCATTTCATAGTTAAGAGTGCAAGCAACATAAGATTTTCTACTCAAAGCATCGGCCACAACATTGGCCTTTCCGGGATGGTACTGGAGTTGGAAGTCATAGTCTTTCAAGAATTCCAACCATCTTCTTTGGCGGAGGTTTAGGTCTCTCTGAGTGTATATGTACTTAAGACTCTTGTGATCTGAGAAGACCTCGAACCGTTCACCGTAAAGGTAATGACGCCATAATTTAAGTGCAAACACAACAGCTGCAAGTTCCAAGTCATGGGTTGGGTAATTACCCTCATGAATCTTCAGTTGCCTGGAGGCATATGCAACAACTTGGCCGTCTTGCATTAGTACGGCACCTAAGCCTTGGAGAGAGGCATCGGTGTATAATGAAAAACCAATTCCATTTCTTGGAGTGATAAGTACAGGTGCCGTCGTGAGGCGTTTCTTCAATTCCTGAAATGATGCTTCACAGGCGGGATTCCAGATGAAGCGCACGTCTTTTCGAGTGAGCTTGGTCATATGTTCAGCAATCTTTGAGAAGTCCTTAATGAAGCGTCTGTAATAGCCAGCCAAACCAAGAAAACTCCTAATCTGAGTAACAGTGGTAGGCTGCTTCCAGTTTAAGACTGCTTCAACCTTAGAAGGATCGACCTCAATGCCATTGCCTGAAACCACATGGCCGAGGAATTGAACTCTCTGCGCCCAAAATTCGCACTTACTCAACTTTGCATACAGTTGGTGTCTTTGTAAGGTCCGGAGGATGATCGTCAAATGTAGTTTATGGTCTTCCTCGGTTGAGGAATATATCAAGATGTCGTCGACAAAAACCACCACGAACCGGTCTAAGTATAACCTGAATATGCGATTCATCAAATCCATGAATGCAGCAGGTGCATTTGTTAGGCCGAACGGCATAACTAAGAATTCGTAATGACCGTACCGAGTTCTGAACGCCGTCTTGGTGATGTCTGACTCCCGGATTCGGAGTTGGTGATAACCGGACAGTAAATCAATCTTAGAGAAGTATTTGGCTTCTCGAAGTTGGTCGAATAAGTCATCGATCCTGGGCAACGGATATCTGTTCTTGATGGTGACGTTATTCAACTTACGATAATCGATGCAAAGTCGTAACGAACCATCCTTTTTGCGAACAAATAGAACTGGAGCGCCCCCGGGTGATGAACGCTTTCGGATGAAGCCATGACGCGCTAATTCCGTTAGTTGTTTTGAACAGTGGCCTTAATAGCCTCAATAAATCCAGCGAAGAAGGTTTCAAAGCTTGAAGACATGGCAAAGGGTGCGGGTTGGGGTGGGATTGCCTGCCCAGATGTAGTGGCAGTGTTGGGTGTGGCCTGTGCTGTTGTCGGAGGCGGCGATTCCTGAATCTTAGGAGGGGCCTCAATTGTGGGACAAACAGTACGTGGCCTTCCTCTCTTTCTTGTTTGCATTTTCTCACTGGCAAGGAGAAAATAAAACCAAGATTAAGAAACTGTAGGCAAGTATAATGTTATAATATGCTCAGCAACAATTTCGAGAGTACTGCAATATTAAAGTCACCTATTTTTCTAAGTATAGTGTAAGGTTTTTGTTGAGGAATCAAAGAATCTTATATAACTCGTATGTTTGGCCAGGGTGTAAAAAACAAGGTTAGAACGTTTATATAATAAGTACAAATCTTTGCAAGTATTTAAAATGATTTTGTTTTGGTGTTCGTGAACATACATATATTTCATTGAAAATCCATACGAGTCATAAGAATTCTAAGATTTGCCTCGGTAAATAGCCTGAGCGAACGTTCTATCGCAATCTTATGCATTCATACGCTTACGCTTAGTCTGTTCAATTATTATCCAAGTTCATATGTCCCATACCACATGAAGTCAGTAATAAGGGTGGAAACCAAGTTAAGTTGTATGAACACGGTCTCTAAAAACATTGGCTGAATAGAAGTTCACTAATAGTATCGTCCAAATTTACGCGTCCCATACCGTGTAAACTTAGTGATAATATTAGTAATGCAACTTTCTCCAAATGTTTCTTTTCACACAAGGTCATGGGTTTTCTTACTTCCACATTTTATTTAGTATCCTCCAATTTTGTTGTGTCCCATACCACACCAAAGTTAGTGATACAAAAGAAAGAATGGTTGTAAGTTTGCCCACCAAAGATAGTCTGTAAACAAAACAATGTTATTCATATATGTCAAAGAAAATTTGTACAATGCCAGAAATTAATTGCCGTCGGCGTTTACTATTTACCAGCACGCCGGAGGCGCCTGCAGCCAGCACGTGCCGACTTATCAGCACGCCTGTCACGCCTGCAGCATTTGTTGACTTTGGCCGTCGTCATTACGATTTACCAGCACGCCGGAGGAGCCTGCAACCCGCACTTGTGGACTTTGGAGTCGGAGTGCCTATTCATCTGCACTCCTGCAGCAGCCTGTTCATTGCAGGCCATTCTTGAGCAGCACACCATTCCTGTGCATTACCACGATTGACTGGTCATCCGCACGCTCGCCGGTTGATCCGCAGGCTTGTCGGTTCATCAACACGCTTGTCAGTGCTTTTATGTGAGTTCTACTACTGGTAGTCTGGTTTGTTTTTTTGGGGGAGGTGGAGTTGGTGATTGAGTGTCGTGGAGGCTGAGATTGTCTGGGCATTAAAAGGAGAAGAAAGTAAAGGAAGAGAGAAAGAAGAGAAGAAAGATTATGGCAGGAGGACAAGGAGGAGCAGCTCCGGCGCCGAAACAGGATGAGTTGCAGCCATATCCGACGAAGGAGCAGCTGCCCAACATTTCGTACTGCATTACCAGCCCTCCACTATGGCGTCAGTTCCTCACTTATTTCTTTTTTTCTTTGGTGTTTCGTAATTTCTTTTTATGGTTCTGGTTTGGCTTGTAAGAGAAATCTCCCAATTATGCTGGTTTTTATTGTGATGTTGTTGTCACTGATGACGATGATGAACTTCACAGCTAACAGAGACATGGTGGATATTGGAGAAGACCCATTTCTCTTCTCAAACCAATTCCACCCACTTGATTTTAGCTGTTCAAGTTTTGGTAGCAGCCCATATACGCGGGAGCCTCTTCTAGAATATGGTTTACGCGAGGCAGTGGTACCACCCTTCATGAATTCTTCAATGGATGAAGATGACTTTCCAAGCCAACTTAATGAACTTGAAGGTGAGTATCAATGCTCAATCCACTTTATATTGTACTTGATTATGGACAGATTGGCAATTTCATCCTCTTTGTGTTGATTAATTTGCTATTGGAATTAGAAGCGGAGAAACAACAGATTGTGATGCAGGAAAATGGAGAGGGGATGAGTAGTACTGGTACTGATCATGTGAACGTTGGAGGTTTGAATCCAATGAGAATTGGATTAGAAGCGGAGAAACAACAGATTGTCAGGCATGAAAATGGAGAAGGGATGATTAGTTGCAGCAGTACTGGTAGTGATCATGTGGAATCGATGACGAAACTGAAGAGTGAGTCTCTATCACGCACTACCATTTCACGCTACTTCTACATGCCCATATCAGAAGCTGCAAAAGAACTTAAGGTAGGCTTAACCTTGCTGAAGAGGAGGTGCAGGGAATTGGGCATCCGTAGATGGCCTCACAGAAAGTTGATGAGCTTGCAGACCCTTATCAAAAATGTTCAGGTATTTATCATCATTATATATTGATCTTTATAAGTATTTTGATATCTTAACTTGGGGAAGTTCTGATTAATATAATGACTTCTTAATTAATTATGTATTGCAGGAAATGGGTGAAGGAGAAGGGGTTGGTGGAGATATGAAGATAAGAGACGCTTTTAGGTTATTGGAGGAACAAAGGAAATGGCCTCACAGAAAGTTGATGAGCTTGCACCTAATTATCAATAATGGTCAGGTATTTATCATCAGTATATATTGATCTTTAGAAGTTTTTTTTTGATATATTAAGTTGGGGAGGTTCTAATGAATATAATTACTTGGTAATGAATTATGTACTGCAGGAAATGGGGGAAGGAGAAGGGGTTGGTAGTGATATAAAGATAGGAGACGCTCTGAGGTTATTGGAGGAACAAAAGAAGTTGGTGGAAGAGATGCCAGAGGTGGATCTTCAGGAGAAAACAAAGAAACTAAGGCAGGCTTGCTTCAAGGCCAACCACAAGAAAAGAAAGGAAACCAACTGCAAGAAAAGAAAGGAAATGACTCTAGAGTGGCACCCAGTTGTTATTTCTCGTTTAAATTAACAGTTTATCATGTATGAACTGAGTAGTGATTTTCACAAACTTGGCTGAATAAAGTGTCAACTTAAGTAGATCGTGTGATCATTTTGCTTAGGAGATACGGATTAAGCTGTTGTATGAGTAGATGCTAGAGTAACGAAATTTATCATGTCCCCTAAACCCTAATATGATGCCCAATCATGAAGTTTTCATATCATGTCAAATGATCAAGGTGTTACGACACTTCGATACCTAAATTAAAAAGTAGTGGACTTAAGGTTATGAAGTGGAGCAACTGATAACAGTTTGTCTTAAATAAACATTAGACCGAATATCAGATGTCTTCATATTGAAATTCTCCATCTTCCTTTTGTAAAAAGGGCCTATTCCTATCGGTATTTTTGAACAGTTTATCAGTACTGTTGACCAGTTTATACAAAGGGTACAAAATGTGGGCCCCATAACCTGCACCCAGTCCACCCTAATTTCCTGTGAAAGATTTGATAATATTGGAGTGAGCTTAACGCGCTCAGTGGGTAAATAGTGCATGAGTATAACAATTAATAAAGCATACTTCAATATCAAATATCTTAAATACACATGTAAGCATCATAATCAATTAATATGTATGTATGCATGACACCGTCACGTACTAATGGTTTGATGAGCGTACATCGCCTGAGTTCACGTACTGGTGTCCTTCCCCGGCGTAGCCAGGTTCACATGTACGTCCCTCCTCAGGAACGATGCTCTGGATTCACGTACTGATGTCCCTCCCCGGCGTAGCCAGGTTCACATGTACGTCCCTCTCCAGAGAAATATAATGAATAGTGAGCAATGCTTCTAACTATTCTATGAGTCATAAACCATATACGTCCCTAGGTGGTGATATGTATGATGCCAATGCATGAACTGGTCTAGTCTACTGGTCTGGTCTTTCTTGACATTTAGACTGACTTTGGCAACGTCTAGTGAACCTTATCAGGGTCGGTATCACGACGTGCAAAGTTATAACATTCAGGTCATAACATTATTGACATAATGCAGTGTAAATGAATAGTAGACATAATAATAATTGAATGTAAACTTTAATAAAAGTTATAAAACACGCAAACCTATGTTTCGTTCCCCACCTTCAGATCTGGTGCTTTTCTCCGGACGGAACTTCGTTGCACCGCTTTCAGATCTGGCGCTCTCCTCCGGACAGAAATTTGTTGCACCGCACCGGGAGTCTCAAAGACTAAAAACTTAGAATGCGTAGAAAGGAGAAGAAAAATCACAAGAGAAGGTGATTTGGTGTGAGAAATGAGAAATGAGGAGGTTTCTTATATAGAGATTTTGTGCGCCTGAACGTTCTGGCAGGCGCCTGAACGTTCTGGCAGGCGTCTGAACGTTCTGGCAGGCGCCTGAACGTTCTCGCCTGAACGTTCTGGCATGGCGCCTGAACGTTCTGGCTGGCGCCTGAACGTTCTGGCAGGCGCCTGAACGTTCTGGCAGGCGCCTGAACGTTCTGGCATGGCGCCTGAACGTTCTGGCAGGCGCCTGAACGTTCTGGCATGCCGCCTGAACGTTCGGGCGTTGCCCAAATAGTAAAAATTTCAAATAGTAATTTTTTTTTTTTTTTTTTTTTTTTTTTTTTTTTTTTGTGAAATACAGGGTATTACAATTAGAATACATCTTTTCCATGATATTCTATAACTAATATTAGGCAGATGTCATTATCTACAATCAATTTACGTTTCTGCTACATATAATTGATGCAACTTATAGGGGATAACACAACATGCGAGAATATCATTTATTAATTAAGCTACGACAATTTTGTTTTCAGCTAAAGTGGTGTCACGTTTTTCAACAGTTTGTGAAGAAATTTGGTCACATCTATATATCAAAAGTTAGGTGTAATTATGTTAAAGTTGAATATGTAAGGGAGCCTTAAATAAATAAGGATAAAATTATCGAAATTAATAAATGATTTTCTAATAATCATAACCTTGACATTCAATTATGTATGACTTGCTCTTTACTTACCTTTGTTATTTATTGTTTGTATTTAAAAGGATAATAGTATTAGATAGTATTTAATTTTGAGGGGATAAAATTATTTAAATATAATGTTGCGAATGCTTTTTGGGTTATGTTAAACGTTGATCCTCTATTGTAATAGTTGTATTTTTTTTAGTTGCCTATGTTTTGTAATTAATTTGGTAATATAGTAAGGGGAAAACAATTTAAGGTCGTTGGCTTAAAAATAAAATAATACTACTATAGACTCAATTTAGATTTACTAAAACTGCTAACCTTCTGCGTAAATAATATTCATGTTAAGAATAATATTAACTAATTGATTAAAATATAATTATATAGCATTCATCATTTGTTGTCTATACGAATTAAAAAAAATCATCTACAATTTTTTCACTATTATAGGTGTGTATAAATATGTGATCATATATATATCATCGTAACATTTTGATGGAAATTTATGATGCATGAAATTTTGTGAAACAAAAAGAAAAATCATTATATTTCTTTTAAAGTTTCTATTAATAAAAGACAATCAAATTACATAATGTAAAACTCATAGTCATGCATTTATTTACAACCTTTATAAGTACATAAATATGACAAAAAGATGACTAACATTACATATATGATGATGCAACAACGAAATAGTTTGGAAACTTATAACATATATAAACGAAATGAACAACTAGTCAAAGTCGAAGTCATTACATATGTTGAGTTTATTTGTTTTTCTTCTGCTTCTTCTTTTCTTCTTCTTCTTCTTCTTCGCTGCAAACAATTCAATTTTTATATAACTGGTAAGAAACAAAATGTCAGATCGGCAAAATAATTATAAAAGATGAATCCACTTACATTTTCAAACAATTTCTTTTTTATCCGCTTTCGTAATTTTCAGTGCTTCGTCTTGGTGAGGTGACGTCTTCTACTTTTTGTGTAACATATTCGAGACGGCATAATTTTCATTGCCATCTATTAGGTTATAGCGGTTAAGTCTTACCTTGAAGATATAACTTTGCCCTATCAATGGTTCACAGGATGCAAACAATTCTTTCTGTATATCATCCTGTTAGTATTGAAAATAATTAAATAAGTAATACTGTGATAGCAGAATTGTAAGGGTCATAGATATATAAAATATTATGTGAACCCTTTATGTACCTGATTGAGATCATTATAATCTTTTGAAAGGGGCTTTTGTAATATATTCTCTGCAACTCTATCGAAAATAACAAATGTCGTAGACGTAGAACTATCTTCAACTTGAACTTGCAACTTATATCTTGGTTAATGATAGTAAAATAGTTAGGCTTAATTTTTTTTTTTTGGGTTATTTTATTATATATTGAATGAATTGAAGAAATAGTATTTAGATATTATGTTTACCTCAGTTTTGGAAATTGAACTTCGACATTGCATTTCTCACACCAAAAAGTATGATCTAAACGGATCAATTTCTTTGAGCATTGATTGCAAGATATATAGTTCCAACCACGGTCGACATTTATAGAAGTGATTATAGCTTTGCATGCAACTGATATGACCTGAATGCATAAATGGTTATTTTGACAATATTATTGTAATGTAGATACACAAACTATTATTATATATAGAAACAAATACAGCTAAAAAGTGAGATACTTACCTCTGTTTCATTTTCTGATCTTATGGTTTTAATTTCTACTAAAGTTTTGCGATCAGATGAAACAATGTCAATATCCTTTTTCGCTACTGGTGGTAGTTGTAGCAGACGTATTTTTCCCGTTTCCCTTGCACTAAAATGGGGAGAATGAAGTAGTTGTTTTGTAGGTAATTAACACAAATACAATCCAATGCAACTATAAGACATGTCGAACTGTCAGCATACCTGTTAACAATGAACTCTTTGACTTCTGGAACATCAAGATTGAAGTATATCTTACTTGAACTGGTTATACCAAAAGAGAGCTCATCTACAGTTAATAAGAAATAATTTTGGTTAGTTTGGATTTCAAACTGGCTATACCATTTTGTAAGAGCAAGATTAATAATTATCAAAATATAGGTTGTTACCTTTGAAACGTTTCATTGTTGTTGATGTTAAAATGACAACTAATGGCACATGACTTTGCATCAAAGCTTGGTGATCTATACATTCAGTTTTATCGCCCCAAAAAGTGACGTTACCTTTTTCACCCCTGTGATACAATGAAATCCAATTGTTATTCTAAAATTGATTTTGAACGTTATATAAAACATCATGCAAGTATAATTTAATTTTGATATATAAGTAACTACCATGTAGTAAGAAGCTCCATATTTCTTTTTTTCACCATTCTTCCATCAACATTTTGATCAACAATAGTACTGACTGCAGTAACTTGTCCTATTATATATGTTTTTTTTAACAAAATAAAAATGTCACATGGGATTAGTCTGCAACAATGTTTATAAATAATAATAAATATAAAATAATGGATTATTTTTTACCTAAAAGTTGATTGTTGTTGTTAATGCGAGAGTCGATGTCATCAAGTTGCACATAGTCAAAACGATGACTCCTTATTATACAATCAACACTTGATAGTTCTATTATTGAAGTTGATGAGAGAAATTCTATCATGTATTCATGAGGTACAACCCTATATGTGGGCTTGTTGGCAGTTACTTTGAAATTTGAGATTTTGTAGACTTTCCCTTCTTCAATTATAGATCTAAATCTTGGAACCAATGTTTTATTAATTGATGCATGGATGTGATCATTCTGGAAAAAAAAAAACGTTGTCGCAATACTTTTTAATATAAACAAATGCAAGCAGTCCGTAATAATATTAATAATGGTACTTTTATGCTTACTTGTTCGTCGAGTAAGATGATGTCTAATGAAATGAGTTCACTATTGCTTCTGATATTTCTTGACTCCCACTGTCTTGTAACTCTTACTCTAATGTGCCAATCAATTTTGTCAATCTTGATGTCTTTGAGGAATGTATAGATTATTGGCTTCTTATTCATCTGCATAAAATGACATGTTTGTTACGTAACCATACTCATACGCAACATGTTGATAATGCAAGTTATCATATAGGTGTAGGTTACCTTTAGGTCATGACAACAATAGTTCTTCATAAACAATATTTTTTGTGTAGCCGTCAACTTCGGGGTTGTTATTATTTATTAGTATTTTTAACCCCCCTCGTGATGTAACTCTTGAGATAGCAACATATAATTGCCCATGACTAAATACAGGCTTTGGTAAATATATGCCCGCATGCTCAAATGTTTGACCTTGGCTTTTATTGATTGTCATGGAGAATGCAACACGTAGTGGAAACTGGTGACGTTTCAAAATAAAAGGCCATTTTGATTCTGTTGCAGACATCATAATTCTTGGGATAAAGACTTTTGCACCGATGTTTGATCCAGTCATTACTTTTGCTTCAATTACCCAGGGTGCTAATTGAGTGATAATTAATCGCGTTCCATTGCACAGGCCTACACTCTGGTTAATATTCCTCAATAACATTACAGGAACACCAATTTTTAAATCTAATGAATGATTTGGAAGACCAGGGAATTTCAAATTGTTTAAGAACTCAACCGGAAATAATGTATCTTGGTCGTGAATGTGTCTTGAAGACTTGCAAATAGTATCAGAGCTCAAATAAGTTACTTGTTCTCCTGGAAGAGATTTCATTACCAAACAGTTAATTTCATCAACCATGTCATTTGTTAGGGTTAGTATTCCCCTGGATATTAAATATGTTGGATCTTTGAGATGTCTCAATAAATCAGGATAAGTACTTGTGACAATAGCTGCAATTGGATCATCTCCACCAGTTATATGCAGATCTGCAGGTATTTTAATCCAGGTTGGTTCTTGTTCATTACCTAAGGCAACCTTTGGCAATGTTCCATCTCCGATTGAAAGCACCCACTCTGTAAAGGTTGATTTATCTCTGATTCTCATATTTTCAGTAAGAACAATGACATTACATTGGTCCCACAAATGCGATCGTTTAATTGAGACAGCCATAACATCTTCTTTACTACCATTTTTTATAACTGGTAGTATTTGTCTAAAGTCACCTCCTAAGAGAACAGTTTTTCCCCGAAAAGGTTTCTCAAATGAATAACCATCATCAAACCAAAGAATATCTTTTAATGTTCTATCAACAGCTTCAAAAATATATCGATGGTCCATAGGTGCCTCATCCCAAATAATCAAGCTTGTTTTTTTCATTAAATTTGCCAATTGTGTTCCTTGACGAATTTCACATGTTGATGTCTCAGTGATATCAATTGGAATTGCAAACCTTGAATGAGCAGTTCTTCCACCAGGTAATAATAACGCGGCAATGCCCGAAGATGCAACCGCTAGTACAATGTTTCCTTTTGCTCTTATACGTCCAATGATGGTCTTGTATAAATATGTCTTGCCTGTTCCTCCTGCACCTGACACAAAATAGAGCTCACCACGTTTTTGTTCAACAGAATGGATAATAGCATCATGCACTTTTTTTTGCTTTTCATTTAATCCTCCATGCCTTTGTAGGTATTCCTCTTTCAATTTTGCTCTATCATATGACAGTTCTTCTGTGATCAACCTGTTACTCAAGTCGTGAATCAATGTAGTAACTGGTATAGGCAACGGCGGGAACTCTTTAAGAGATCTATTGTTTCTTTCTAGAATCTTCTCAATCTCATAAAGAGTATAGTTCTTCAATTGTAAGTCTGTTAACTGCAAATCTTCAAACCCTAAAATATTCTTTTGGCGAAACAAAATATCTTCGCCTAATAAATTCCAATTTTCGTCCCATAGTTTTAATGGCTCAGAAACATCACAAAATAATAATAGGGTCACGAATAATTACCTCAACTGATTGCCTGTTGACCACTGTGCTACTTGAAGAATTGCATCATGCCATTCTTTGTCTCCATCTAATAGGCCAAGTGCATAGCATGTAGCTTTATATGTTGGATACGTTACCCCAGCAATTGTTCTTATTTCTTCAAAACTACATGCTCCTTTAATAACATTAAGCAGCATTCTAAGGTAAAATTTCTCACCTGACGTGGGATGGGCATAAAAGATGCGCCCAACACATTTTCCTTGTTTTCTTCTTCGCCATTCCTTGCATGTTTGATGCCATACCCATTTTGTTGGAAAGTCTCCATAAGTCAACTCTCTAGCATCATCATACATTTCATTTGTTTTCATCCACTGAGTAAACATAGTCTTATCTACACCATTTTGATTAACAACATTATCTAAGCAGTCATTATCTGTAAAAGTCACGGCATGTTCATCTGGTAGATGGAAAGCCAATCTTTCAATACCAGGGCTTCGATGATGAATGTCAAATTTATATATTCGCCAACATGCTTCGGATGCAGAAACATAACGACAATTCATAAATGACTTTATTTCATCGGTTTTCTGAATATCGGTTATGTTATCTCCATTATTATGTACATTCTCTTCTAAGACTACTCTAGCTTGATCAGGCCCTTTGTTTATGTATTTAAATAAATACTTGATTGACCTTGATCTATTACACCATTCAACATTTATATGTGCTTGGTACTTTACCACCAAATCAATATTGTGTGGTACTACAAATCTATTATCAAGTTTTAAGCGATTCCTCACAACAAATCTTGAATCATCTCTTCTACGGTATATTGGAAAGCCGTTTTCATCCACTGTAGTTTCACTTTGAAACTTCTTAGGAAAGTGTTTAGAACATCCATTTTTTGTCATACACGATGCATTAATGTGTGCTCGTCCACATGGACCATGCATCATAAATTGTGCAACAACATTGTATCCTATAAGATTTATTTCATTATTAGGGATTTCAGCCGAGATTATTTTGTCAATTTCAATTGGGTTAGGATACTTGTCAGCAGCATTCAGAAAAAGTAGTATATGAGCATGAGGTAGCCCTCTTTTCTGAAACTCTATTGTGTAGATAACTGCAATAACAAATCTGTATTAGATTTTTTTTTGCAAAAAAACTTACAATTAAGATAAAGCATGTAAAAAATTAAGTTAATATATTTACTTGTAACGTACCTGCTGCAACTTTTCCGAAATGACTATCTTGCACCAGATCTTTCAATAATTGGTCAAGTTTGATCTTGAATACTCTTGAAACAATATCTGGCCTTTCTTCAGGCTTTTGACCGGGTATTAATTCCAAAATACTTTGTATCTCAGCCCATTTTGGATTAGATGTGAATGTAATAAATAAATCTGGATTCCCAGCCCATCTACAAATAGCTATTGCATCTTGAAAATTTTGTGCCATGTACCGTGGCCCGCCTGTAAAACTCGATGGCAGTATAATACGTTTTCCAATAGACGATGGTATGGTGTCTCCTCGTAATACTGCATCGCATAATCCTTTATACAATTCTACCCTTAATTGTCGTTGGTTATCACGAACCCATTTCAACCTACCATCTTCAATACATGTATATGCATCAACTATGTATTGTTGGAACAACCTGCCTGAACATATAATTGTTTGAGCTTGATTAAGTCTTTGTTGTATTCTATAGGCGTAATATTCTCTCATCGTTATATGTTTTCTCTTCGTTTGGCGTTTCCCATCATTACGACTATATGTAAGTTCCGTATAGAAGCCATCTTCACCATAAGGAAATAACAATGGGTATTGCATAGCCATAAAAGATGGATGTAGTTCGTTGATCCTTTGTAATCCATTGGATTTATGATCAACAATTATATCTCTTGAACCATTAGTATCATTATGATCAATGAGAGCAGCAATTTCTGACGCAGATGGTAAATTATATTCTCTTTGATCATTTGTCTGATCTGAAATCAATCTTATTCGAACGGACACATAGTCTGATTCTCGAAAACGATCGCGGGCCGACCTAAAAACTTTTGCCAATGGATTGTATTCATCAACCATTTTCAACAGTTCCCCAACTATCTAAGCATCTAATCTTGATTGACTACTATCTCCACCAAATGTACTCATTCTATTTGATACTTCGTTTTTCGTATCAAAAATATATAACTGCACGAATTTCGGTTTATCGCCACTCATAGGTAGAAATGACCCGATTTTATGATGATTATGTCCACTTAGTCGGAAAACATATGGACCACTTCCATTATTTATGCGATTGTCAATATTACCACCAATCGAAGTGAAGGCAAATATAGAATTGTAACTCCTAATATTTTCCTTAAAGTGGGTTGATCTCTTTTCACCATCAAAACGTAATAGATTTTGAAGAAATTTGGGTGCTTCTTTCAAAAGAGCCAAACGTATTTTCCCTTCTTGACAACAAAGTGAAAATTGTGGATTTTGTGAAGTCTTGTGTTTGTCAACGCGTTCTTCATACCATTGAACTGCACCACAATATTGACATATATGTGTTGGTTTCCCAAAATCCCAAGGCTCAAAAACTCTTCCTATGAGGAACAAATGCTTGTTAGTTTTTATTCTTAATAGATTTATAAACTATGAATAGTTAAAAAATAAAAAAATGTTTGGATAACTACTCTTACTTGTAGTAGAGGTATTGTCTGAATCACTTCTATTTGTAGAAGGACTTTTTCTTGATGTATGATATGGAGCAAATCTACTCCTAGGTAATTGTCTTCTTCCATCACCCCTATGACAAACTCTTTGATGCAATTGTATTCTTTTTTCTTTCATAATGGTTCTTCTATGTAATCTTGCAATTCTACATCTTTCAATTTCATCCATCTAAAATAGTAAATTAGTAATTATCAGCAACATATAATATGTTAAAATATTTTGTTGTATAGCTTATCAAAAATTCGAAATCTCGTTATGGTTCTCAAGTGATTTATTATTAGAACCAAAATTTTATATAAGTAAAGTATGCTACATATTATTGCTACAAAGGTGCCACTTCTTCAGTACTAATTGAGATCCAAATTCAAATAATAAATGGAAGCAATCTGTTATGGAAATTATACGATTAATTGATGATATTTATATAGACACTAAACGGATCAAAATCCAGTTCAATATATTTCTCTTTACTTTCTGCTTTCTACATAGTCTATTGATTTTTTTTTCTTGAACTGTATACAAAGGGGACAACGATTTCTTGACACCACGATTTCTAATAAATGACTAAAAAATGAATGGCAACGATACAAAAATTAGTAAACAAATGCAATGCTCAATAGTGATCTTTAAATCTTACAGTTGATTGTTTGGTTCGACGTCGTTGAAAGACTTGCAAGAATCAACCTGAAAATCAAAATTGCATGGTACTTGTTAATACAAAGACTAAATTAGTTTAGTACTTTGTTCATAAAAATCTAAATTTTTTTGTCAATTCTAATAAGTTTCCGATTACCTGTACAATTTTATTTCTTCTCCTTTATCTATTTTTTTTATGGAAATAAATTTTGTAGTTATTTATGACCTTGTTTCTTTGCTTTGAAGTAAACACAGGGATTGTCAAAACAAAGACGACATTAGTTTAGTACTTTGTCCATTAAAATGTAAAACTTTCGTCAATGTCTAATAAATTTCATATCATCTTGACAATTTTATTTCTTCTCCTTAATCTTTATTTTTTTTGTCGAAAATAAATTTTGTTGTTATTTATAACCTTGACTCTTTACTTTGAATTAAAACATAAAAGTAAGTATATAATCTTTATAGCTGAATCCATACATGTCCTCACTAATATAATAAGAAGAAAGTGATTAAATTGTATATGTATAATTCAACAAAATTATGTACATTAACATTTAATTGATAAACAATTTTATATGTATATTTCGCAAAATGGCCATTATTTACAATAGTAAGGGTTGCATTCAATAATAATTGGTATGATCTGATATACATCATTAATAACTCTTTCATAAAGTTCAATCGACAAAACGCTCAATCTTTGTACCCTTGTTTTCACCATTTTTTCGAGTTCTTTAAAGAGTTTCAATGAGGAGTTTAAGTATTTAATTATCAATTTAATCGTCAATTATTATTCTCGATCTCTGGGAGTAATTAATTTCAGTTTCTATTTCTTTCTTTTTGCAGTTTTTATTGAATTGAATTCATTTATTCAAATAGCCTCCACTACGTTAGATTTTCTACTCCAAAAGGCCACCATTAACTTGAAATGTTTCTTTAATTATTTTCAGTTTTGAGTACCTTTTCTTTTGCGTATATTATTTGTTGAGTCGTCATGTTATTTTGAGTCAATGGCCCATGGGTAGGTAGCTTGAATAATACAATACTTCAAACGCGAGGCAAATTGGATCAATATAATTGCTAAAGTTGACCAAATTATCAAAATGAATTTGGTAGATGACGATTACCAATTAACTAATAAGAGGTCAATTACTTGAGAAAAAAACATTTATAACGTCCAGTAACAACAATATAAATCACAATAAATTACCCATACATGTCATCACTATTATAATCGGAAGAAATTGATTAAATTGTATATGAAAAATTCAACAAAATTATGTACATTAACATGTAATTGATAGACAATTTTATATGTACATTTCGCCAAACCTCCAGTATTTACAATAGTAAGGGTTGCATTCAATAATAATTGGTAAGTTTTGACATACATCATTAATAACTCTTTCATAGAGTTCCATCGACAAAGCGCCCAATCTTTGTATCTTTGTTTTCACTTCTTTTTTGAGTTCTTTTGATAGTAGCTGTAATTTGTCTTCTTGGACAGTTTTTTTTACATACAGCTGAATCTTGTATAAATAACTTCCTATGCGTAACTTTTTTCTCGCCGTGAAATTAAATAGCCAACATAAGTTTAGAATCCAACAATTTTGACTAAAGTTCTACAAGTGACCCTCATATCTACAACGTATTGGAATCAACATCGCGTCCGTAAAAAAACCTGTCCATCTTGGATTGTAGATCCCCGAACACATTTCTTCACTAATTAGATTTTTGACTTATAATTTGTACCTGAAAAGCATTCATTAATTATATAATTTTCCATTATCACTACCTATCATGTACTAAAGTCTAGAGGTGCAAAGGTTGCAAAATCTTTTGTCAGGTTTCATGAAATGGTAGATCTCATAGAATTACTATTATCATTACACAAAATCAACCAAAGTATGGATTCGGAGAAATGAAAAAAAAAATTCAAGGTGCAAGAAGTCGTGAATGTTGTATAAAATAATAGATATATGAAAATAATAAAAGATCGTGATTGAAGAAGTTGACAAAGTTGCAAACATTTTAGCAAATAATAGTCATGTGTCGCACGACATAAACGCCTGCTACTTCTATCACCGGTTTACCCAAGCCCATTAAACTCAAAGCAGAGAAACGGAAACAAACAAAACCGATTCATTCCTTACCGGGCGAACCGGTTAAGCCAGTCCAGACCATCGAACTATATACAAATGTTCGAAAAATGTGCCCAAATTTGATGAAGAGCATGTAATTCTTTTTTTTATTTAAGTATAATGTTTTTAGAATAGGATAATTAAAATATTGAATGCAAATTTTTTTTATTATCACCAGAGAGATATTTTGATTATTTTTTTTAGGCAACTCAATCTTATTTATATAATAATCTATATCATAAAATTTAAATGTACATTTTAATTAGAGGAAAAAAATTATTTATTTTGGTATTTTTTTACTTATATCATTTTTTATTTGGCAGATTCAATTTAATTTTTTGTTTTTATGATGGGATTCTTATTTATCATGTCACCTTTGATATAAATTTGCAAAGTTTGATTAAATTATCAACGTCACCATTTTTTAATTATTTATTTTTCAGCGGCTAATTTTTTAAAAATTGTTATGTTCTCTTCTTTTTTTTTAAAGATCATTCCGTTACGATTGGAATATATCACTACCTTATTGATGTGAATATACGTTTGCAATAATCTCAATGATAGAGGCTCAATAATTTATTGTTATAGATATAATTACAATAAGAAGTTTGCAAGACGACAAATTCAATAAAGTTGATACAACTTTCCTAAATGTATATTAAATAAGAATTAAATATTATATATGATAAAAAAACAAAAAACTAACTATTTATCATGTGAACATTTATATATACCTTATTGATGTGAATATACGTTTGCAATAATTTCAATGATAAAGGCTCAATAATTTATTGTTATAGATATAATTGCAATAATAAGTTTGCAACACGACAAATTCAATAAAGTTGATACAACTTTCCTAAATGTATATTAAATAAGAATTAAATATTATAAATGATAAAAAAACAAAAAACTAACTATTTATCATGTGAACATTTATATAAACCAGTAGAAGTGGTTAGATATTATGGGGATAGTAGAGGTGGGAGCCACTGGTGTGAAATTAAAATTTAATTTACATTTGCGTTTGAGTTTCATTTAGCGAGAGAGGGACAGAAGGAGCTTCATTGATGGGTACAGCCTTTTTGACCGTAGTAGAAGTAGAAAAAAAATAAAAATAAAAATAAAGAAAGAGGGAAGAAAAAGAACCTCTCTTTCCTCTCTAAATTTTTATTTAATTGAATTGTTTCTTCTTGGCTTTAGTTAGTAAAAAAAATGTATGAATGAAACCATGAAAAGGAAAGGTGTCATTTCGGCTTTAGCCCATGTGCGGATGGGCCTTTGCACAGGTGTCTCTCCCTTCCTCTCTCTCTACTTTTTATTGCTTTCTTTTCTAAATTAACATGAAAGTGACACTGTAGGTTTTTCGAATTTTATAGCACCTAGTCCATAGTCCATAGTGCCCAGACACAACAAACAACTCATTTAAGTCCTGCCCCACCCTCTTCATGACAAAGTAACAGTAGTAATACTAATACTCTCTCTCTCTCTTAACAATTTTACCTTTTCTTCTTTTTTACTTTCTTTTCCTTTCTATCTCATCCCTGCTTTACTTCCTCTCTTTTCGGCTTCAGCTTTCCTCTTCTTCTCTTCTTCTTCTCCCCTCACTCCTCCCCCTCTTTTTATTTCACTGAGCTCTTCCCTTGCTGTGTGTGTGTATCTGTTCTTTAAACACTCTCTCTCCACAAACCCTATTATATTTTCTCTTAGGTGTTCTTCATAATTGCAATAATAAGTTTGCAACACGACAAATTCAATAAAGTTGATACAACTTTCCTAAATGTATATTAAATAAGAATTAAATATTATAAATGATAAAAAAACAAAAAACTAACTATTTATCATGTGAACATTTATATAAATCAGTAGAAGTGGTTAGATATTTTGGGGATAGTAGAGGTGGGAGCCACTGGTGTGAAATTAAAATTTAATTTACATTTGCGTTTGGGTTTCATTTAGCGAGAGAGGGACAGAAGGAGCTTCATTGGTGGGTACAGCCTTTTTGACCATACTAAAAGTAGAAAAAAAATAAAAATAAAAATAAAGAAAGAGGGAAGAAAAAGAACCTCTCTTTCCTCTCTAAATTTTTATTTAATTAAATTGTTTCTTCTTGGCTTTAGTTAGTAAAAAAATGAATGAATGAAACCATGAAAAGGAAAGGTGTCATTTCGGCTTTAGCCCATGTGCGGATGGGCCTTTGCACTGCACAGGTGTCTCTCCGTTCCTCTCTCTCTACTTTTTATTGCTTTCTTTTCTAAATTAACATGAAAGTGACACTGTAGGTTTTTTGACTTTTATTGCACCTAGTCCATAGTCCATAGTGTCCAGACACAACAAACAGCTCATTTAAGTCCTGCCCCACCCTCTTCATGACAAAGTAACAGTGGCAATACTAATTCTCTCTCTCTCTCTCTCTTAACAAATTTACCTTTTCTTCTTTTTTACTTTCTTTTCCTTTCTATCTCATCCCTGCTTTACTTCCTCTCTTTTCGGCTTCAGCTTTCCTCTTCTTCTCTTCTTCTTCTCCCCTCACTCCTCCCCCTCTTTTTATTTCACTGAGCTCTTCCCTTGCTGTGTGTGTGTATCTGTTCTTTAAACACTCTCTCTCCACAAATCCTATTATATTTTCTCTTAGGTGTTCTTCATAATTGCAATAATAAGTTTGCAACACGACAAATTCAATAAAGTTGATACAACTTTCCTAAATGTATATTAAATAAGAATTAAATATTATAAATGATAAAAAAACAAAAAACTAACTATTTATCATGTGAACATTTATATAAATCAGTAGACGTGGTTAGATATTCTGGGGATAGTAGAGGTGGGAGCCACTGGTGTGAAATTAAAATTTAATTTACATTTGCGTTTGGGTTTCATTTAGCGAGATAGGGACAGAAGGAGCTTCATTGGTGGGTACAGCCTTTTTGACCATACTAAAAGTAGAGAAAAAATAAAAATAAAAATAAAGAAAGAGGGAAGAAAAAGAACCTCTCTTTCCTCTCTAAATTTTTATTTAATTGAATTGTTTCTTCTTGGCTTTAGTTAGTAAAAAAATGAATGAATGAAACCATGAAAAGGAAAGGTGTCATTTCGGCTTTAGCCCATGTGCGGATGGGCCTTTGCACTGCACAGGTGTCTCTCCCTTCCTCTCTCTCTCTATTTTTTATTGCTTTCTTTTCTAAATTAACATGAAAGTGACACTGTAGGTTTTTTGACTTTTATAGCACCTAGTCCATAGTCCATAGCCTCCAGACACAACAAACAGCTCATTTAAGTCCTGCCCCACCCTCTTCATGACAAAGTAACAGTAGCAATACTAATTCTCTCTCTCTCTCTCTTAACAATTTTACCTTTTCTTGTTTTCTACTTTCTTTTCCTTTCTATCTCATCCCTGCTTTACTTCCTCTTTTTTCGGCTTCAGCTTTCCTCTTATTCTCTTCTTCTTCTCCCCTCACTCCTCCCCCTCTTTTTATTTCACTGAGCTCTTCCCTTGCTGTGTGTGTATCTGTTCTTTAAACACTCTCTCTCCACAAATCCTATTATATTTTCTCTTAGGTGTTCTTCCAATTTTAGATTTTCATGATGTCTCTGGGAATTTTCTAAGCTCCTTTCCTTCTTCTTCTTCTTCTTTTCATATCTCACTCTGTGTTCTGGTAAGTACAGTCCCCTGACTTCTGTTTTCTTTTTTTTTTATTCAAACCTATTTTCTTGTTTGTTTTATTCGTGTCTTTGAGCAGACTTGCTTGATCATCCATTCACAACTCAACTCAGAAAAACCTAACTTTTTAAGGTAAGTTGGGTTCAGTCTTCCATCTGTTGTTTTAATTTCAGTTCTTGTTGGATGATGATTTGTAGAGACTGGTTCAGCATCAGCCGACGCAGTATTCGACATCGGAGGAATTAAGCATTGGGAAAATCAAGTTCAAGGCCTTTGATTTGGGAGGACATCAGATTGCTCGAAGAGTCTGGAAAGATTACTATGCTAAGGTAGATTTTTCGTTCTTTGTATGATTTCATGGTAGATGATGATGTAATCATGAAAAAAAATTCATCTTTGTAGTACTTTACGACCAATCTTCTCCATGCGTCCCGGGTTTTGGCGGATCTCTGCTTGAGTACTTTGTGAAGGAAACAGAGATTGTCAACGCCAAGGTCTGAGCTTTTTCTCTATTTTGAGGTTGGGGTTTCGCTTTACCTTCTTGCATTAGGAAAACTATACATACTCAAGAATCGCTTCGATTTTGATAAAGTTTAAACCAACCTTACCATATGCTTATTGTACCATGTACAAACTTCTAGGTGTACAAAATAAAATAAATAAATAAAAAGAAAAGCAAAACGCCAATTCTGCTTTTAATTCTAAGGGTTATCACAGCTCCCCTGTACCCACATCAGTATCTATTTTATATTATGTTTTATGTACCCAAGCTTGCATCAAATAATGTGAAATGAGGTTGAATTCATTTTTTTAAGAGATCTGACATCTCTGCTTTTGATGCTTACAGGTTGGTAGATATGCTGAAGTGTGTTTATTATAATAATGTTATTAGTCAAAAAGCATGTTATGCAAACATCATAACAAAATAAGTTACATAACAATGGAAACAAACAAAAGATTTTGAATGACTCTCGAAACCTATAGAATTTATAAACAATAAATCTTATCTTTCATATGCTTGGCAAGAAGAGTCATAAAAAAACAATCCATAAAGGTTAGCTATGAATGAAAACAGAAAATTTATTAAGCTGACAGGATGATACCTTAGTAGTTTCGTGGGTAATATGTGCTGATAATTTTTGTCGTTGTACAGTAATTGTGTAGCGTCTTTATTTGTTGAAAAACTTCCGGCATACAAATGGGAAGAACATCCTAAAATTTATAGTGAGTTTCAAGAAAAGGATAACACATGTAACAGTACTTCATGGAAAATAGTCAAGAAAGGCTGCAAGATCACATGGGCATCTCTCAGACTTGGACAAAATTAAGCAAAAGATTAGGACGGACAACCATCCATGGGCATCTCTCACAACTGAGACAAAACCAGAAAAAAGATGAGGTGGCTAACTTTTGTTTGTTTTTATTGTTTATTATAATAGTCATGTGTCATTGTTTTCTTATCCTTCATATGCTCCAGGAAAAATCTTCATGTAACAGTACTTCATGGGAAATAGTCAAGAAAGGCTGCAAGATCACATGGGCATCTCTCGCATCTCTCACAACTAAGACAAAACCAGGAAAAAGATGAGGAGGAAAAATCTTCATGTAACAGTACTTCATGGGAAATAGTCAAGAAAGGCTGCAAGATCACATGGGCATCTCTTGCATCTCTCACAACTAAGACAAAACCAGGAAAAAGATGAGGTGGCGCGCTGAGGAGTCTCCTTTGGAGTGAGTTATTAAGTATATATTATAGATATGGGAAAAAAGTCTTGCGATTTTGTTTGATATAATAACTAAAAGGACAAGCACTTCGGAAATCAAATTAAGTTAAATAATGGCCACACTATAATAAATTGGGAATCGACTTTAAATGTTTAACTACAAGAGAACATATATCTAACTACAAGAGAACATATATCGCTACATGTAAGCACAAAATTTTGTAGCTAATTTCTCTACTTCTTATAGTGTAAGTCTGATTGACATAATTACAATATTCTAAAAAAGAAAAAAAGAAAAAATAATAATATTAATAATAATAATAATAATTGTCCGAGACCTTCTTAAAACTTCTTGTAGTGGTTATCTTGTATGCCTAGATGGCTTATTTTTATGGTCTAATAAAATAGTTTTTCTTCTTAACAAAAAAACAAATACCTAATCAGCTATCTTTTCTACTTTATTATTTAAAAACTAAACCCTCTTCGATTTGTGTAATCCCCCAGAAATTTCAAGGGTATTTACGTAATTTTAACCTGAGGGGCATTTTCATAATTCTGCACATCTAATTGAAATGAAACCATGTGTGACATGCGTTAGGTCTGAAACACTACAAAATGTATTCGTAAGTGAATCGTGTCGAGAACGAGTGAAAACGAACTTCTATTGAGGGCGAACGCGTACAATAACGACACAAACATTTCTTAGCCGAATTAGACGAGAACATGATCAAACAACCTCGTTCTGAAAATTTGATGTCACGGATGAGTTCGTAATGTCGAAAAATCCTTGGAAACCTAATTTCATAAATTTTAGACGTCTGTTAACGAAAAGTGAGAAAAAATCACGTGGGAATATCCATGCATTAGCCACGCTATGCATACAAATCGATCTATTAATGGCCAATGATTTGTCACATACTTGAAAATTTACATTTTTCTCTCCTTTCCTTTCCAACAATATTCATTAATCTTTTTATTGGCAATAACCAAAATTACTCCTTCATCTACTTTAAATTTTCCTTCATGCAAGATGAATATTGGAAACCAAATCACTACCCAAAACCCCCAACCCTATTACATTAATAAGAGGACCTTTTCCTAGCCGTCACACTCAACACCATCTTCATCTCTCCCTAGAGCTCTCCCTTGTGCTAGCAACGGAAGCACGCGACGACACCAGAGAAACACAAGTACCCACGGTAAGCAACCTCTCCACTCCTTTCTTTTTCTCCTTTCTCTTCTCTTTCTTCCCTCACCATAACCATCCCCTGTTTTTGGGATCAAAGGACAATGGTGGCATCAGATGCCACCACCATGTTTTCTTAGTAGTTTTGCTATTATTCTCATGTCAATACACCCATCTCTCCCTTTATTGACAATCCCCTATGATGACCAGACAAGTTTTTGCCGGAAACAGCGAAGGGTAGTGTTAGAAATCAATGTTTTTGGAACATTATAATAGTCGTTGAAGATTTCATGGGTTATTGTATATGTTTATGCCTTGGACTTGAATTTGTTAATTCTACTTGATGAATATATTTAAAATGTTCTGTCCATAATGGATGGACAAGGGCAAGTATCCTCATGGCTCAATATTCAATTTGTGTAATGAGAATATATAGTCCGTGGTATAGAAATTGAAAGAGTATTCATCTTTCTTAACTTGTCACCTTATATTGAATATAAATGGTATTATTAAAATTTTCTACCAGTGTAAAGATTTTGGGGTTAAGGTAGATGGATACAATTCACGCCTCAATTTTTTTGGCTATTTTCTTGATAAGATCAAATATTTATTCTTATTACCTTAAATTTTAGTGTTGAAAATCGGGGTGTGACAATTTGTCATTAAGATTATTTGTTATTTCCTACATTCAAAAATGTGAAAATACAAAAAAGATTCATATTATAAGTTATAAAATGTGAAAATCATCATTAGATGTGTTAATTACGAACACGATCTATATATTGACAATTAACAATATAGTTTTAGAGGCAAAAAAAAAAAAACTTCAAATCGGTGTTCATTATATGCCCCACAAGTCCCTTGTACCACCAATCTTTCAGTGATGACCACGAGGAGCAGGGGCCACATGCTACTGGCTTTCTTGATGGTGTATGTCTTGCTATTTATCCACCAAATCCGTACATCAAAATAACATCCATGATTCTTGAATTACTCCAGTTTTCAAATAACTGTACAACAAAAAATCATTTCAATTCTATTGAAGAGTAAAATATTATGAAATTAACTCTCTAACTTAATTGATTCACATTCTAAGTTAATTTTGTTACCTTGTAATGTTGACATGTTGTTTCTAAATGTAACACCTCAACACCCTTGTTTGCAAAATGTCAAAGGATCTTCAATGCTTAAGCCGAAAGTCCTTTCTCTTCTCAAGAGCAAGTACACAAAAGCACCAATATCTCCTGGGCATCCACCTGTTAACAACCACATATTTGCCTGTGACGACATACTTGTAGGTTAGTCTTTACACAATTAGTTAATACTTGAATAAAAAATTAAAATGTGTATACATATACATATATATTAATACGATGTTTCGACGTGGATGATGGTGAAGCGCATGGAATAAAATGCCAGCAACTGTTACTACAAGTATGTAGAAATTAAAAGCTTTAAATTACACATATAGTCCAAGCTTTGTAATAGTATTCCTCGTTGCAGTAGCATGCAGTTGTATGTTTAAATCTTTGACGAAGTTCATCGTTACTGAGCCATCTACATAAAACATGTAAACAATCTATTACTTAAATTACAGTCGTTACAACAAAATAAATATTTAACAATATAACAACAAGTGTTACTAATTAAAAATAATGTCATTAAATATTAAAGATTTTGATGATATTTAAAAAATATTATTTATTTCAAAATTAACTACATGTGTTTTGTTTTTCTAAAAATTATTATTTAAAAATAACATTTATTATGAACATTAAAATACTATTTGTTTCCAAATCTTACTAATATTTTGAAAAATTTAATACAAATTTTTAATAATATTTTTAAATTTTAATAATAAATTAATGAAAATTTGTGATTTTTTTTTGTATAATATTAAATAATTAGATTTTAACTTTAAAGTTTTAATTATTTTAATAACATTTTTTTAATATAATCAAAACTTTTAAATAATTAATGACATTCATTTTAACAACATTTTCACTATGTTGTTAAACATTTATTTTGTTGTAATGAGATATGAGGCAAAAAAAAAAAAAAAAGACTATAAATGACAATAAAAATACGTAAATATATACAAAGAAAGGTAACCTGGGCAAATCCATATGACTTATATCAACCATCACACCTAATCGGAACACGTTGTATTCCGACGCATTTATTGTTATTTCAATAATTGTGGGTTAAACAATATTAGTACGATGAAATAATCTTCATTTGATGTTTATTATAAACTTAACTAAAACAATAATGTACCAACTCGGTCGACCAGTTTTAGTCAAAACATAAAACTATGTTATTTAGAGAAAACAACAATAAAATAATGTTATTATTTTACTTAGATTTTTAATGTTTCTAGTCTACTTTCACATTGCTTTAATAGTGGAAACAACTTTAACCTAATAAATTGATCAATAAACAAAAAGAAAAATCCAAAAACAAATCAAAATTTTGAAGATATCTCCTAAAAATGGTTGAGAATAGTCCTCAAAGCTTAGTTGTAATTTTTAAGTTATATATTCAACATAAAATACTCAAATCTAAAAGACCTAGTTCATAGTTCATATAATCTTTGTTGTTGTTGGCCCAGATACAAGTTTTTCACCTTTCAAGAATTAAATAAAAAAAAAATGCAGGCAATGTAAATGGCAAGAGACAAGACACAGTAATTAACGTGGTTCGACACCAAAGGCCTTAGTCCACGACTTGATATCCCAAATCAAGATTTTTTCAAACCACTCATTAAGGATCCTACTGCAAGGGTGAGGATCAGACTAGTTACACACACATTCAGTGTAAGCTACCTTTACAAGAGTCTAAACACTCTTCTCACAACTCACAGTGACACACGTCACTGTACAGAAATTGAAGATGAATATTACGACTTTGAAGATGTTCTCTTACCAAGAACATTTCATAACTTATAATTTAACTTTTGATCTCCTCAAGATTGCTCAGCAAATGTCACACCCTGGGTTGCATAGCGTGCCCCCTACCCAGGTGTGGGCGCACCCCCTCGGGGCCAACGCCTAGCCATTATGGATCCATAATATTGTCATATCGCCATGTAGCAACCCAACCGCAGCTGGTCTACATCGAAACGATTATTTGTCTGCCACTATTTTACCATGAATAGTACAGGGCCTCCCCCAGAATCGAACTCGAGACCTCCCTTAAGGAGTATAATTTCGCATTCTGAGTAGCCACTGAACATTGGGCCTCCCCCAGAATCGAACTCGAGACCTCCCTTAAGGAGTATAATTTCGCATTCTGAGTAGCCACTGAAATGTGCCCTGCACTATTCATGGTAAATAGTGGCAGACAAATAATCGTTTCGATGTAGACCAGCTGCGGTTGGGTTGCTACATGGCGATATGACAATATTATGGATCCATAATGGCTAGGCGTTCGCCCCGAGGGGGTGCGCCCACACCTGGGTAGGGGGCACGCTATGCAACCCAGGGTGTGACAAAAAGGCCTTATGTATACGTACTCTTTATTTCACAAAAAAAAAATTTACTATTTGGGCAACGCCCGAACGTTCAGGCGCATGACAGAACGTTCAGGCGCATGCCAGAACGTTCAGGCGCAATGCCAGAACGTTCAGGCGCAATGCCAGAACGTTCAGGCGCCAAAAATCTCTATATAAGGAACCCTCCTCATTCTCATTTCTCACACCAAAATCACTCTCCTTATGATTTTCCTTCTCTTTCCACTCATTTTAAGTTTTTAGTTTTTGAGACTCTCTGATCGAGACTCTCGGTACGGTGCGACGAAGTTCTGTCCGGAGGAAAGCGCCAGATCGGAAAAAAACAAGTTTTTATCTGAAGCTGGGGAACGAAACATAGGTTTGCGTGTTTCATAACTTTAATTAAAGTATACATTCAATTATTATTATGTCTACTATTCATTTACACTGCATTATGTCAATAATGTTTATGACCTGAATGTCCTAACTTTGCACGTCGTGATACCAACCCTGATAAGGATCACTAGACGTTGCCAAAGTCAGTCTAAATGTCAAGAAAAGACCAGACCAGTAGACTAGACTAGTTCATGCATTGGCATCATACATATCACCACCTAGGGACGTATATGGTTTATGACTTATAGAATAGTTAGAAGCATTGCTCACTATTCATATTATTTCTCTGGAGAGGGACGTACATGAGAACTCGGCTACGCCGGGGAGGGACATCAGTACGTGAATCCAGAGCATCGTTCCTGAGGAGGGACGTACAAAGAGAACCTGGCTATGCCGGGGAAGGACACATGTACGTGAACTCAGGCGATATACGCTCATCAAACCATTAATACGTGACGGTGTCATGCATACATACATATTGATTGATTACGACGCTTATATGTGTATTTAAGATATTTGATATTGAAGTATGTTTTATTAATTGTTATACTCATGCACTATTTACCCACTGAGCGCGTTAAGCTCACTCCATTATTATCCAATCTTTCACAGGAAATTAGGGTGGACTGGGTGCAGGTTATGGGTCCCACAATTTATACCCTTTGTATGATTCATTGGGAATTTTGGGAGTATGTTTCATTGACCATTTTATGTACAAAAGTATTCTGAATTAAATGAAATCAGATTTGTACTGTGTACTGTATTTCCGCTGCGCACTCTGTTATTACCATTGTGATTATTCCAAATGCACGCCCCGTCCGCGAGTGTACCGCCGGTTTAGGCGCGTCCGGGCGGGGTGTTACATTTAATGGTATCAGAGCGTACGGTCCACGGCCCGCCCAAGTCCACCAAATTAGGGGAAGACAAATTTTATTAGATATATATATATCTCTAGAACTATATATACATATGTCAATTATATATAGTTGAGATTTGTATTAAATATATATATCTAGAAAACTATATGATTTTTATATAGTTTGATTTAAATATACATATAGTCATAATTTACTAGAAACTATATGTGTAGTTGTTATTGAATATATGTATCTATATACCTTAGTGTATATGAGGTACGTATAAAAAAAAAAAAAAAATTCGAAAAAAATTTTATTTTTTGAAAAATATTTATTCGAAAAAAAAAAAAAATTTCTTTGATATATATGAATGAAATTGTTTTGTTTAAAGACTATCTTTGGTGGGCAGACTTACAACCATTCTTTCTTTGTATCACTAACTTTGGAGTGGTATGGGACACAACAAAATTGGATGATACTAAATAAAATGTGGAAGTAAGAAAACCCATGACCTTGTGTGAAAAGAAATATTTGGAGAAAGTTGCATTACTAATATTATCACTAAGTTTACACGGTATGGGACGAGTAAATTTGGACGATACTATTAGTGAACTTCTATTCAGCCAATGTTTTTAGAGACCATGTTCATCCAACTTAACTTGGTTTACACCCTTATTACCAAAGTCATGTGGTATGGGACACATGAACTTGGATAATAATTGAACAGACTAAGCGTAAGCGTATGAATGCATAAGATTGCGATAGAACGTTAGATCAGGATATTTACCGAGGCAAATCTTAGACTTCTTATGACTCGTATGGTTTTTCAATAAAACATATATGTATGTTCACAAAGCCCACAACAAAATCATTTTAAATACTTGCACATGTTTGTAATTATTATATAAACATTCTAACCTTGTTTTTTTTACACCATGGCCACACATACGAGTTCTATAAGATTCTTTGATTCCTCATCAAAAACCTTACACTATACTTAGAAAAGTAGGTGACTTTAATATTGCAGTACTCTCGAAATTGTTGCTGAACATATTATAACATTATACTTGGCTCGAGTTCCTAAATCTTGGTTTTCTTTTCTCTTTACCAGTGAGACAATGCAAACCAGAAAGAGAGGACGGCCACGTACTGTTCGTCCAGCAGTGGAGGCACCTCCTGAGATTCAGGAACCGCCGCCTCAGACAACAGCACAGGCCACACCCACCACTGCCACTACATCTGGGCAGGCAATACCACCACCACCCGCACCCTTTGCCATGCCTTCAAGCATTGAAACCTTCTTCGCTGGATTTATTGAGGCGATGAAGGTCACTGTTCAAACTGCCGTTCGTGAGACTGCGGCAAGTCAGGTTGCCACTATTCAGGCACCTTTACGATTTGGATCGGAATTTCAAACCCAGCAGATTACCAAGTACAAGAGGCTACAATCTCTTACCTTCGCTGGCACCATTGATGCAGAAGAGGTGCAAAAGTGGCTGGATGAGTCAAAGAAGGCTCTTGATGCAATGGGAGTCGATGAGACTCGTAAAATTCCACTAGTGACCTACCAACTTGTTGGTGGAGCAAACACATGGTGGATCACAGTGAAAGAAGACCCAAGGGTCAACATAGCCGATATGACTTGGCAACAGTTCGAGTCAATGTTTATTGATGAGTATTTTCCCAGCGCTGTGAAGCGGCAGAAGCGCCAGGAATTCGCTAAGTTATACCAGGGCACCATGACCGTCAAGGAATATGCTGGAAAGTTCAAAGAATTATCAGTTTACTCTCTCTCCACCATCTCCACTGAGCAAGATAAGACTGAGAAATTTTATAATGGCCTTCGTCCTGATATTCGACAAGCCTTGTCGATCTTGGATCTCAAAATTTACAAAGAGGTTGTTGACAAGGCCATGAACTTCGAACAAGAGAAAATCTTACAGGAACAGAGAATGAATAAAGGAAAAAGGCCTGCAACGTTTTCCCAACATGGCTCACAACAGGGCAACAGGAAGAAGCCCTACTACAATCACAACCCAGCCCTCCCGGCCCCTATTTCGAAGAATGAAGCCACAACACCTGCGGCTGCACCTTCTAACTCTAACCACCAGGGTTTCCGAAATCATGGCTGTGACGGTCGTTATGGACGAGGTAGCCGTAGCAACGGCAATGGCAGAGGTGGTGGTCGACACCACAATCTACAAGGCCAGCAGAATAATCAGAATGGCCAGTAAAACAATCAGTAGTACAGGCCGACTTGTTTTAACTGTAGCCAGAAGGGTCATGTCAAACATCTCTGTCCGCACCTTCAGCAACCTATTCCTGCTGTTCCTGTCCAACACGCACCACCTGCTGCTAATGCCCCACCCAGGCAGACCCAACAGAACCAGGGTCAACGGAATCATGGCAGAGCATTTGCCATCGCTCAACAACCCCTCCCAGACAACAATGTAGTTGAAGGTACCTTTCCTTTGTTCAATACATTGGTGCATGTTTTGTTTGATTCTGGTGCTACGCATTCTTTTATATCGTCGTCATTGATAAGCCATTTAGGCCTGCATCCTGAACCCACAAACATCACACTCCATGTCACATCACCGTTCGGATCTAGTACTGACATCAATCTGCAGTGTTCTCGCTGTGAGCTTCGAATGTCAGACCAACTAATATATGCCGATCTTTTTGTGATGGATTTTGACGACTTCGACATCATCCTCGGCATGGACTAGCTAGCACCACTGAATGCACAGATTGACTGTATGAACAAGCAAGTTCACTTAACCTTGCCTACAGGAGAGTTTGTCAAGATTCAGGGAACAAGGCAATGGATACACAAATCCACAGTTGCACTTCTCAAGTCACAACTTCGAGCGTTGTCCCTTAGTGAAGGCACTGAATCACCAGCACTGTACCCTCCCGAAGTACGCGATGTTCCAGTCATATCTAAATTCCCAACCGTATTTCTTAATGACCTTCCTGGTCTACCTCCAGTTAGGGAATTCGATTTTGAGATCAACCTCATACCTGGAACAGGGCCTATCTCAATTCCACCATACAGAACGTCAAATATCGAGCTAGTTGAATTAGACAAACAACTGCAGGACTTAGAGAGTAATGGCTTCATCAGAAAGAGTTCATCACCCTGGGGCGCTCTAGTTCTATTTGTTCGCAAAAAGGATGGTTCGTTACGACTTTGTATCGATTATCGAAAGTTGAATAACGTCACCATCAAGAACAGATATCCATTGCCCAGGATCGATGACTTGTTCGACCAACTTAGAGATGCCAGATACTTCTCTAAGATTGATTTACGGTCCGGTTATCATCAACTCCGGATCCGAGAGTCGGACATTGCTGAGACAGCATTCAGAACTCGGTACGGTCACTACGAGTTCTTGGTCATGCCGTTCGGTCTAACAAATGCACCTGCTGCATCCATGGATTTGATGAATCTCATATTCAGGTTATACTTAGACCGGTTTGTGGTGGTTTTTGTCGACGACATCTTGATATATTCCTCAACCGAGGAAGACCATAAAATACATTTGAAGATCGTCCTCCAGACCTTACAAAGACACCAACTATATGCAAAGTTGAGTAAGTGCGAATTTTGGGCGCAGAGAGTTCAATTCCTCGGCCATGTGGTTTCAGGCAATGGCATTGAGGTCGATCCTTCTAAGGTTGAAGCAGTCTTAAACTGGAAGCAGCCTACCACTGTTACTCAGATTAGGAGTTTTCTTGGTTTGGCTGGCTATTACAGACGCTTCATTAAGGACTTCTCAAAGATTGCTGAACCTATGACCAAGGTCACTCGAAAAGACGTGCGCTTCATCTGGAATCCCGCCTGTGAAACATCATTTCAGGAATTGAAGAAACGCCTCACGACAGCACCTGTACTTATCACTCCAAGAAATGGAATTGGTTTTTCATTATACACCGATGCCTCTCTCCAAGGCTTGGGTGCCGTACTAATGCAAGAAGGCCAAGTTGTTGCATATGCCTCCAGGCAACTGAAGATTCATGAGGGTAATTACCCAACCCATGACTTGGAACTTGCGGCTGTTGTGTTTGCACTTAAATTATGGCGTCATTACCTATACGGTGAACGGTTCGAGGTATTCTCAGATCACAAGAGTCTTATGTACATATACACTCAGAGAGACCTAAACCTCCGCCAAAGAAGATGGTTGGAATTCTTGAAAGACTATGACTTTCAACTCCAGTACCATCCCGGAAAGGCCAATGTTGTGGTCGATGCTTTGAGTAGAAAATCTTATGTTGCTTGCACTCTTAACTATGAAATGGGGAAGTTGGCTACAGAGATGGAGAACTTTAACCTCCAGCTGAACGAAAAGGGACCACGCCCACGACTCTCTCAATTATCAGCCACCTCTGAACTCGTTCGAAAGATTTCAGCTACTCAAGCCAATCACCCTATGTTAATGGAGAAACGAGACCTTCTACTCCGCGGCTAGGACCTTCCTCATTGGTCAGTCTCTGACGACGGAGCCGTTTTTTATAAAAACGTCTTTGTTTACCGAATGATCCTGAGGTTCAGAACGACGTGCTTACTGAGATGTACTGTTCCCGGTACGCTATGCATCCTGGGGGTGACAAGATGTACAACGATGTCAAGCGACAATTCTGGTTTTCTGGAATGAAGAAAGCAATTGCAGACTTCGTTGCTCGATGTCTCGTTTGCCAGAAAGTTAAGGCAGAACGAAGACTTCCCTCTGGACTTCTCCAGTCGTTACCTATTGGAGAATGGAAGTGGGAGAACATCACAATGGATTTTGTTACAGCCTTACCTCGCAATAATAAAGGGCAAGATGCTATCTGGGTTATCATTGACAGACTTACCATGTCTGCCCACTTCTTGCCAATAAAGTTCACGGATAATCCCACCAAACTAGCAGAACTATATGAAAGAGAGATCGTACGCCTTCATGGCATCCCACTCACAATCATCTCTGATCGAGACCCTCGATTCACCTCAAACTTTTGGAAAAGCTTCCAGAATAGAATGGGTTCTAAGATCACTTTGAGCACAGCCTTCCACCCTCAGACTGATAGGCAGTCAGAACGGCTTATCCAAATCTTAGAAGACATGCTACGATGCTGCATTTTGGACTTTAATGAAGGCTGGGCAAAGTATTTGCATCTAGCTGAGTTTGCATACAACAACAGCTACCAATCTAGTATCGGCATGGCACCATACGAGGCTCTTTATGGTCGGCCTTGCAGATCTCCGGTATGCTGGTTAGATATGGCCGATTGACCACAGTTAGGCCCTGAACTAGTTCAAGAGACTTCTGAGAAGATCACACTAGTAAAGGAACGACTTCGTGTTGCACAAAGGTGACAGAAGAGCTATGCTGACAAACGGCGACAGCCTCTGAAATTCGATAAGGGGGACTTTGTTTTTATACAAGTCCAGCCCACCCGAGGTGTCAAACGCTTTGGGATCAAAGGAAAGCTCTCCCCGCGGTATATCGGTCCATTTTCGATCATTGAACGTATTGGCAAACTTGTTTATCGTCTGTCCCTTCCCTCGTCCATGCCTAAGGCTCATGACGTTTTTCATGTATCTATGCTTCGCAAGTATCGTCCTGATCCTTCGCATATCATCCCTTTAGTCGAGGTTCGGGTTGAAGAAGGAAATAAGTATCAAGAGAAAGCAATACAGATTTTAGATAGAAAAACTCAAGAACTACGGAGACGTAGCATACCACTTGTGAAAGTGCTCTGGGATCACCACGGCATAGAGGAAGCCACATGGGAACTAGAATCCACAATTAAACAGAAATACCCTGAATTGTTTTCTAGTACCACCAGATGATGTGATACATTGAATTATTTTCACTTATAAATACCAGGATGAAACATTGCTTACACCTATCTTCATACATTGTTTTTCTTGAATAACTACGCAGATGTCTGAAAATCATATCAATGGATATAGTGATGCACACACGCAGTGGCTCCATAGCAACCTGCGGTTACTTCGCAAGCAATACCCCTCATCCATACTTGACTCGATTTCGAGGGCGAAATCCCTTTAAGGGGGGTAGAGTGTAATACTCTGTATTTCACAAAAAAAAAAAAAAATTTACTATTTGGGCAATGCCCGAACGTTCAGGTGCATGACAGAACGTTCAGGCGCATGCCAGAACGTTCAGGCGCATGACAGAACATTCAGGCACAATGCCAGAACGTTCAGGCGCAATGCCAGAACGTTCAGGCGAATGCCAGAACGTTCAGGCGCATGTCAGAACGTTCAGGCGCCAAAAATCTCTATATAAGGAACCCTCCTCATTCTCATTTCTCACACCAAAATCACTCTCCTTATGATTTTCCTTCTCTTTCCACTCATTCTAAGTTTTTAGTTTTTGAGACTCTCAGATCGAGACTCTCGGTACGGTGCGACAAAGTTCTGTCCGGAGGAAAGCGCCAGATCGGAAAAAAAGAAGTTTTTATCTGAAGGTGGGGAACGAAACATAGGTTTGCGTGTTTCATAACTTTTATTAAAGTATACATTCAATTATTATTATGTCTACTATTCATTTACACTGCATTATGTCAATAATGTTTATGACCTGAATGTCCTAACTATGCACGTCGTGATACCGACCCTGATAAGGATCACCAGACGTTGCCAAAGTCAGTCTAAATTTCAAGAAAAGACCAGACCAGTAGACTAGACTAGTTCATGCATTGGCATCATACATATCACCACCTAGGGACGTATATGGTTTATGACTCATAGAATAGTTAGAAGCATTGCTCACTATTCATATTATTTCTCTGGAGAGGGACGTACATGAGAACTCGGCTACGCCGGGGAGGGACATCAGTACGTGAATCCAGAGCATCGTTCCTGAGGAGGGACGTACAAAGAGAACCTGGCTATGCCCGGGGAAGGACACCTGTACGTGAACTCAGGCGATGTATGCTCATCAAGCCATTAATACGTGACGGTGTCATGCATACATACATATTGATTGATTATGATGCTTACATGTGTATTTAAGATATTTGATATTGAAGTATGCTTTATTAATTGTTATACTCATGCACTATTTACCCACTGAGCGCGTTAAGCTCACTCCATTATTATCCAATCTTTCACAGGAAATTAGGGTGGACTGGGTGCAGGTTATGGGGCCCACAATTTATACCCTTTGTATGATTCATTGGTAATTTTGGGGGTATGTTCCCTTGACCATTTTATGTACAAAAGTATTCTGAATTAAATGAAATCAGATTTGTACTGTGTACTGTATTTCTGCTGCGCACTCTGTTATTACCATTGTGATTATTACAAATGCACGCCCCGTCCGCGAGTGTACCGCCGGTTTAGGTGCGTCCGGGTGGGGTGTTACAGCAAAAGAATGAAAGATGATGCACAGTGTTGAAAAGAGGATGTGCTTCAAAAGCTCAAAAACCTTTCTGAGAGATTTGAAGATGAACTTGATCAAAGTGTAAGAGCAACTTGAGAACTTTCAAAAGTGCTTTGAAAAATTGAAGTTTAACTTTCAAAACGTTTGCAATACTTGTCTTCTAATGAGCGTAGTTTTTTTTTTTCTTTTGAGGTTAGGGGTATCAAGGCCCCACCCCCACTAGTCTCCTGGGGCATGACCACAAACACCTTAGGACGTTGTTGTATGAGTGAGGAGGCTCGAACTCATGACTTTGCCACTCGCCCAACCTAACGTTGGGTTCTAATGAGCATAGTTTCAGTATATATAGAAGAACAAGTTTTAGTTCAAAACAAGGGTTTCAATCTCCAAGAGAACTAAGAGAGATTCAAAATTCAAATATTGCGTTTGCAGGTCAAAGATGGAGATCTTTCATCAAAATAGAATGCAAAAAAATGTTAAAAACCCTAGTGAAAATGGCATAACATGAAAATAGAAAGAAAAGTACACACAACATTAGAAAACCCAAAAAATGTCGGTGTGCTCTGACATGCTTGGCTGGCGCGCTGGCGAGACCTCTGAGAAATTAGCACAATGTATTATTCTTGGTCTCTAGCAGTGTAGGCTGCCTGTTCCAACGAACTAGGTCAAAACTCGAGACCCGACCATTCTTTGGCCGTTGGCTAGCGCGCTGGCCAAAGTGACTGAGAGCCACTTCATAGAATAAGGACTCTCTAGCGCGCTGGTCACTGAGCTAACGCACTGGGTCATTTTCTAGATACTGAAATTCCTAGTGTTCTAAGGCCTGTGCTAGCACACTAGAGGCCTTAAAAACATAGAGATTGTTCTTTTTGAAGATCAAGGACACTCCAATAACTTAGAAAAACATTTTGACTCAAGATCAAATACTTTTAAATCATTCAACAGTCATTAAACTCATTTAAAACAATTTGAAAACCTTTTTTTGATGCAATCAATGATGAAGATTAAAGAAATTTAGAACACTTGAAGTATTTTAAAAAAACAACTTTTGCTGAGACAAACTTAGAGAGATCTTACAAACCTAAGATCAAACTAGGGGTGTACATTGGTTGGGTTGAGTTGGTTTGTGGCCAAAATCTAACCCAACCCAAACAGTTCAGGTTGGTAAATTTGAAACCCAACCCAACTCAACCAAAACAATTCGAGTTCTGTTTGAGTTGGGTCGGTTGATCGGTTTAGACTTGAGCCTAATATTTGATCAATTTCAAGCTAACATTCACCTTTAATGAAAGGTTAACTTTAGTTACATTCACCTTTTAAAGGAGTCATTATCAAGCATCTTTAGCAATTCTGATAATAGTGGCCGCTTGTGTCGATGGCAGTTATAGCTAAAAATCAGAATTAAAATATGTTAGTGACTTTAAGTTCGATAGAACAACCTCAAACTCCAACATTAATCAAGGTCAAAGACATGATATTCATGTTTTAAAGGCCATGTCTATCAGTTTTAAAATCATGTTAGTTTCAAAGTTTCAAACTCACATGTGAGATCCAAGATGGCACATTTTAGAGGACTTTCCTTCTTGACTTGGATTCTCCTTCTTCTTCCCTCACCCATCTCAAAATCCTACAGTAAATAAATCTTGTTAAATGCCATCTTCGCATTTCTCTACTTATAAGTTTACAAATGATTTTTTTTTTAATATTTAGTTTTGAATTTCATTAAAAGAATAAAAATGATAAAAAGAATTAACAAACTTGGCTTTGAATTAAATTTTAAAACCAAAAAGTAAAAAGGATATATATAAAAACAATGATAGTCACGACCCCCTCTATAGGGTGACGTCATGACCGACACAGAATATCATATATGTTGTATCTAGACGTATATAATACTTTGTCAGCCTCTTCCTAAAAGAAATACACTCAAAATTCACTAAAAATTTTGACAGAACCTCCCCATAAATGCAAGGTTCCACATACACCTAATAATCTCATCATATCTCATCCAAACACATAATCAAATTATCAACATCACTCCAGTCCATGATACCCATGTATTGACAACCATAGTCTCAAAACCATGATCCATTTATGCATGAACAAAGTTCAAACATCACATACATCTACTAACATGTATCATTTTCATTTATGTACAACTCACTACCATTTTATACATATTGTAGTGTTATGTATACATATACATATCCAAAATAAAGTGCTCAAAACCAACTCCCTATAAACATACTCACAATATCAAAGAGACAAGCTCAATCAGCTCTTTGGAGCCTTGCCCTTGCCCTTGAAATCTGTACCTAGGAAAAAGGGAGTGGGGCGAGCTATAATAAACTCAGTGAGTAAACTATCTATTGCTTTACATGTACATTTACAAAAAAAATCATGGCATGTAACATGTTATAAAACTCAAATGATATTCACATATAACTTTCAATATATGATTCAAATATATTTTTTGCCACTCTATACATATCATACAATAAATACAAATCCTCACCATCAGTATGTACATCAAAGAGAAATGCCTCATCTGACCATCCACTCATAATCCGGTGTATGAGAAAGTCAGTGTCCCTACTATCAATTCGTAAGGAGAACTTAACTCATCTAACCATCCAATTTAATCATTCCTACGGATTTGATTCATATGTCATCTTCTTACAGATTCTCCCTTACTATGGAATTGATCACATGCCTTTCTTACATTAAGAAGCCTAGGCATATTCGATATTTAAAACAAAGTTCGATGCATATATAACCAATGCAAAAAACTTATGATTCAATTTATAAAACAGAGTTTATACTACAATGCCACACCTAGAAACCAATGATAAGTATTGTGGCGACCCCGCGCCCCGGACTACCAACCCCGCAGGGAATGGCCTGTGGAATGCCGGGGCGGGATGCCCGGCGTAGGCATCTCCGACCACTCTTCAACTCCCGTGAGGTGGCTGAGACCCTACGAGCCTTATCTCAAACAACGACATAATATCAAAAGGTACTAAACAAAACTACCCACCGTATTAATCATCAAAGACAAGAGATAATCCATAAAAATGAACCATAAATAAAATCATAATCCCTACAGTCCATTAAAATTGACATACACATAAAGTCCAAAATTGTGGGTACAAATAAAAACCGTCATATGCCCACATGGTCTATCTAACAAGTCCCAACTCACCCATACTACAATGTGGTAAGTGTTATAATTACATAATCCAAAATATAATACTTCATAATTTAAAACACAGTTCAATCAAAATGCCTCTCAACTCACATCGAGGCCTTGGATTCTCTCACAGGCAAGGCCCTCAAGATATAAATACTCCTTTGCCCTTATTCGGGACAGAAGGACCTGAAAGAGGAAAATGAGGGTGAGCCAACGGTGCCCAGTGAATAGAATTCAAATATGCTATCAATACTCATCAATAAATATCATGTATGCATGTCAATGTGTAGCATGATTAAAAGCTCATACCATATAGATATCATGCATTTATAATAAGTTCGATGGAAGTAAAAGCTTATCAATTTGGATCCACATTCCACATGCATTGGGTTACTAGTGCACGTCTATTTCACCATAAAGTTGACCCCAATCATGTTTATTTGGGTTACTAGTGAACGTCTATTTCACCTTGCCGTTGACCCCAATCATTTCCTTTCCTAAAACCCTCCTATGACAAGGTTAAGTCCCCCTATTAGCCAGATAGATGAGCCCAACCAAAGTCATAAGGTTTTCTCAAATCAATGCATCATTCAAAACATTAGAACACATTCATGCTTTCAACATACAATATATATAAGTGATATGATGACATAAAAGATATAATCATAAATGAAGTCTACTCACAACCAAGCCTCGCGAGAGTATTTAACCACACACGACTGCCAAACCGAATCAACCCAATCAAGATCCTGAAACATACATCAATATCCTACCATACATCAATTTCTATGCTCAATCACATAGACATTACACATCAACCCTAAATCAGCCCACATATAAACAATAGGCCTAAATCCCATCTAATCCCATCATTCAACTCAAATCACATGACTTAGGCCTCTAATGCATAGTTCTCATTCATAAACCATTCTATTAATCAAAAATACTTATTTTCAATTCCTTAGGCATAAACATGCCCAAATTGGGTCACTTGATCACAAGTAGGCCTAACCCATGATATGGTCACAACCACCAAATCAGTAGCATAATCAACCATAATCATGCTTAATTAAACATAAGTTGCATCAATTCAATGATTCTAGGCCAAAAGCATCAAAAGCCCTAAAATATGAAAATTTTCATACTTAGGCCATATTGCCGATTTACACTAGGTCACCATGTTCAGCCATGTATATCACTGATTTTGCATCATGGGTTCATCAACAATGGAAACTAGGTCAACATAGTTGACATGCAAGCTATTTGGAAAGGTCTAAGTTCATATTCTAAATTTAGGTCTAATACAAGCAACCCTACCAATTCTTCATTTACTATTCTGTTCAAATGTATTAATCTACCAACAGAAATATGTAATCACAAAATCAACCGTACAGATTGAAGTATGTGAAGAAACAAACCTTCTGTCCAAATATCAGCCCAATCCAACGGTGCACCTAAACGATAAGTTTTTTTGATGAACAAGTCTCTAATCAGACAATTTCTCCTTTCCTGCTGCAAATACTCAAACTCAGATGACTATATCACACAAAATACTAAACGCATAAACATCTCCACGGTGCAGAATACAGAAATATCAGTTATAAACTACACCCAAATTTGATATCCATCCAACGGTATATTGAGGAGATCTACAAGTTTGAGCGAAACGGCACAAGAAATCCAGACTTTCCGACCAGCTTTGTTTGAGAGGTTAGATCTCTTAGATGTAACCTCTAATCAAGATCTCTACCGTTCAGAATGCAGACATATCAGTTGGACACTACATACCAAAATTTTATATCCATACAACAGTATATTAAGGAGATCTAGAAGTTTGAGCAAAACGGCGCGAGAAATCCAGACTTTCCGACCAGCTTTGTTTGAGAGGTTAGATCTCTTAGACGAAACCTCTGATCAAGATCTCGACCAACCATAATGAATAACCATAAGCTACGAACTTGCTGAAAAATTTTGAGCTCAATCTGACCATTTATCCTAAAGATCCAGCTCTTTGATGAAAACGTTGCAAAGATCTTCCTCTTGCAACTCCCTCCTTCTTTCTCTTCTTCTTTCCTTTCTCTTCTTTTCTTTTACTTTTTTTTCCTTTCTCTCCACTCACCTCTTTCTAGCACTTCCTTGATTCTCTCCTTGATTCTCTCCTTGATTCTTTCCTTGATTCCCTCCACTCATTCTAGCACTTCCTTGAAGAAGAGAAGTGGGCATGGGACACTTGTCCACTTTCATGCACCAACCTTCACATGTGTTGGTCTCATACTACCCATACCAACCACATGTACTTTAACCAATCTCATGCTTCCATGTATTTTAAATGCCCAATCTATTTAATACACCAAATTTTTATTCTCATTTATCCTTTTATTTAATCAATCCTAACCCATATCAATTCATGGTTTAATGGGCCCATGCATAAATAATAACATATGCATTATACTTTAATTTAACATGACTCATATACAATTTATGATACACATATTTATATACATTATCAAGCATCAACTATACAAACATTAAACAACCATCAAACAAACACCAAACATATCAAGGCAACGCATAGAGTTTGGGCAAAGTGCAATTGGGTTATGGGCTAGATGAAATAATTTTCGGGGCGTCACAAGTATTACTCACAATACACGACAAATTTGGCTAAGTCCACACTAGCCCAAATTGCCCACTTTTATAGCACAACTCTTCAATTGTGTGTATCACCAACAAAAAGCCAATCAACTAGCTCAATTGTACAACATAAGGACCTCACTTAACTTGTTGTCCAATTCTCAATTCATTATCTTTCATCCACAATTCTCTGCAATTCAACATTGCAATTCATCCAACATCAATTCCTAATCATAAAACATATCAAAAACAGATCATTTACCTTTGAAATGCACCTCCAAACCCTTAGCTATTTCATCACAACTGGGTTGGGGAATTCATCATTTCAATCATGGAAACACAGTAAATTCATCTTCAATTAACTTAGAAATGAGTAAGGAATTGATTACCTATGATTTCACCTAGCAAAATCTACAATTCCAGCTCAAAACCCACATCTAACAATATCTGGAAAACATGTTTCCAACCGTTTAAAATCAATCCATTTATCACCAAATGAACCACAAAACAACCATGAATTACTTACCCAAGATGTAATCCCCTGAAAAAGAAAAAAAAAATATATACTTTCCAATTTCAAACATAATCCCTGAAATCTCGCCTGAAATTGCGCGTGAAATCTCGCCTGAAATTGCGCCTGAAACCTCGCCTGAAATTGCGCCTGAAATCTCGCCAGAAATCTCGCCTGAAATCTCGCCTGAACTCTCGCTTGAAATTCTGCCTGAAATCTCGCCGAGAATCTCGCCCTCTCTCTCTCAAAACCCTAATCACACAAGCCCCTCTCTCAAAACCAATCGCCCCTCTCATCTCTCTTTTCTCCGCCAGCACACACTGCAACTCATCACCGTTGCTGCTCATCGCCGCTGCGACTAATCGCCGCTGCAACTCATCACCGCCTCTACTCTCTCGCTCTCGCCAGGTTTCTCTCTCAACCCTCTGCTCAAAACCTGAAACCCCAACTCGCTGTTGCTCTCGCCGCCGCCGCCCTCTCTTCTCTTCTCCGCCACTGCTCTCGCCGCCCTCTCTCTCTTCTCTTCTCTTCTCGCCGCTCTTTCTTTTCTCTTCTCCGCACTCTTTTTCTCTCTCTTTTCCGCCATCCGCCATTTTTCCCTGCCCTCGCCATGCTCCGATCTCTCACTTCCGATATCTCGCTCCCAATCTCTCACTCTCGCTCTCGATCTCTCGCTCTCGCTCTCGCTCTGAATCTCTCTCTCTTCTCTCCACCACCACCTCTCTGCAATTTCACTATTCTATTTTGATTTTTTTTTAAAACGTTCAATAGCATACTCCTTTTACCTTTTCAAAAAGCCCCACACACACCCTTCTTCTTTATTTCACTATTCCAATTTTAATTTTTTTAAAAGTCCAACAGCAAACACCTATTACTTTTTCAAAAAGCCCCACACATCATCACACCTTATATATATACCACATATTATATTATATCATATTAACACCTATTATATATTATATTATATATCACACATTTTCAAAACCACCACACTTTATATTGTATTATATCATGTTATCACCTATTATATATTATATTATATATATCACACCTTTTCAAAACCACCACACCTTATATTGTATTATATCATGTTATCACCTATTATATATTATATTATATATATCACACCTTTTCAAAACCACCACACTTTATATATATACCACATATTGTATTATATCATGTTATACCATACACATCATTATATCATATCACAAGGCACTATAATATGTTATTTTATATATATATATATACTTAGTTTAAACATCCCACCACTATATATATGTATATATCTCTACACTCATAATCGTTCTTATGAGTAATCATATTAACAAACGTAATATACGTGTACAGGTTGAGTACTAGGCGTGACGAGGAATTTAAGGGATTTGGAATTTAGCGATTCAGGTGGGGATGATTCTAGACCTTCATAATATTTTATTTTGATATATAGAGAGGAATGTTAAATTAATTAGGTCTATAGTATTATTAGATTGCTTATGCATGCCTATTGTACATGATTTCATATATACAATGTTGTGATTGTTAGCCATGATGATATGTGTGTCAACATGATTTTTATTTTGATCAAATGATAATTGGATGCATGAAACTCATGTGGTAATTGAAGTCATTTATAAATTTTAATGCATGATAATGAAATGTATGACTTGGAATATTGACATAGTAAAGTTTATGCTTGAATACTATTATAATTGACTTTGTGACATGATACCATGTGTAGTGCAGTTTGAATATGTTTTGTGAATGCACTTACTATCATATTTATACCGTACGTATGGCGTGACATCACTAAAGAACACGATTAAGATAAGAATCACACATATGAGACAGTTATTCTAAGGAATATCGCCAATGTTTATTATGGGGCAGTTATTCATGATGAATATCACCAACGAGTTCTAATTTTTGGGTAGTGCCACCCCTGAGTTTGGTTTCCTAAAGGTACGTGATTTAGAACGTGATGAAATTCTCGACTCAAACAATCTAATGTTGCAACGATTAATGTGTGAAACTTGTTTGTAATGTTCTTATGTATGTATCATAATAAAATATCGTGAATTGTTTAGATGACCCACTGGGCTTTCAAGCTCACCCCTATTTTTCATATGCAGGTGCTTAGGAGAATAAAATTGCGAGTTCAAGACATAGTTCAGAGTAGTAGGGGTGGGTTAATTAATTAGTATTGTGGTGATAGGACTGAATATTTTTATTTGATTTTTAAAAGTTTATTATTTGAACGGATTGTATTGACAATAGAAATTCAATGAACATTATTACGGTTAGTAACGGCCCTATGATTTATTTCACGAGTGAATGCCTTGGACTTGAATTCTATTGATGGATGTATTTAAATTATTGTGTCCATGATGGATGGACAAGGGCAAGTATCCTCATAATTCATTATAGAAATTTGTATAGTGAAATATTGTGGTCCTTGGTATGAAAAAAAAAAAAATTGGTTATGGGTTAAGATAGACGGATACGAATAACATCTCGATTTTCAAGGATTTTTCTCGATGAAATTAAAATATTCATTATTTTACAAAAAAATTAAGTTTTGAAAATCGGGGTGTTACAGATTGGTATTAGAGCTTTAGGCTTCAGATCATGGAAAGTGTTACAACAAATTTTGAGAAGTTTAGTATCAGTGAGTAAGTATCAAATCTTTATGAGATTAGGGTCCAACTTGAACTAGATAAATATGCCAATTATAAACTTTATAACATAATATCGAGAATGAAAGTACAGTGGGTCTAACAAACTCAAAGCTTTTAGGACATCGGTTAGAGACGACAATTTGTATGGAAACTGTTTGGTTAGAATCTGAGATCAGGATGAATCTTTTCTTCTTGGTTCCAAAGCGGTATGGGACGTGGAGGAATTTAAGGGTATTTGAGGAGTCTTGATCTTGAAGACTAGCAGACCATGTTTGGTGAATGACTAACAACTCTGGACGAGCTTGTATCGCTACGTTCAACTGGTATGGGACAACTTGGACATAGTGGGTACTCTTAGTTGGTAGGACATTTGCGCATTGTTTGGGTGTATTGAAGTTTCTTTATGGAAGCTTATATCACCGGGCTAGAGTGGTATGGGACACTTGAATACGGAAGGTATAAGTGAAAGTTTGGGAATTTTCTTTATACCATTGATGTGTGGTATGTTGTTTGTTTGTTCGCTTGTCTTGTTTACTTGTATCAAAACCAAATCCTGTACCCTATGACAATCATGGATTGCCAAAATTTTGTTAAACCTAGAAACTGAAACAATAGGATCATTTTATTTTCGAGAACTTAGAATTCTGAATCTAGAGTCACCCTAAATGAAAATAATTATCTCATGTAGTACTAAAGATGAGTTGAAATTTTATAGATGGCTGCACCTCGAAGAAGAAACACAAGGTCTATGAGTGATCTCCTAAGGGACACTAAACCAGCTGTGCAGACACAACCGACATTTGAACCTCAGCCGACGGAGCAAGAACATGCAAATCTAACAGCAAATGTTGACTCTACTGGAACAGAGAACGTCCGACCTACAGCAGTTCCAACCCCTGGAATTGTTTTGGGACCAGAGATGATGGCAGAATTTGTGAGGCAAGTAGTGGAACAGGTGACCAGACAGATGCCTTAACCTCAACTGAATCCAACAATTGTAGTGCAGAATGAACCAGGAGCTCGAAACATCAGGAGGCCTGAAGAAAAGGAATGGGTAGATCAATTGAAAGATTTCCAACGTATGCATCCTTTGAAATTTGAAGGAATACCAGATCCAAGGGAAGCTGACAAGTGGTTCCAGGAGGTTAAGGAACACTTGGAAGTTCTTGGAGTGACTGGTCCAAGAATGGTGGCGATTGCGGCTCACCAATTCATAGGTGAGGCCAAACATTGGTAGAGAATGGTTAAAGAAAGTCCTACAGTGGATGTGAACACTATGACCTGGGCAACTTTTGAAGAAATATTTTATAACAAATTCTTCCCCAAGGAGAACAGAAAAGAACTACAATTTGAATTCTCGAGGCTGACACAGAGGAACATGACATTGGCAGAATATGAGGCTAAGTTCATCAAACTTTCCAGATTTGCTCATGAACTGGTAGTCAATGAACATATCAAAGCTAGTAGATTTGCAGAAGGTCTCAGAATGAAGATTAGAAAGGTGGTTGTTCCGATGAATCTGGAGACTTATAAAGAGGTGGTTGAACGAGCTCTGTTAGTAGAAAGAGAGCTGAACCTACAAGAGACAATATGGAATAAAAACAAAAGGCCTCAAGGACAGAATTTTGATTACCAGGGTAATCACAACAAGAAGCAGAATCTGAATAACTTTGACGAAAATGGTAATAATTGGAATAGAAACAAGTTCAACAATGGGAACCAGTGGAACAGGGGGCAGAATCACAACAACAGATCAGGATGGTCTAGGCATAATGGTGGACAACAGATGCAGCAAAACAATATTCGTACACCCCAACAAAATCAAAATCAAGTAGTAGCTACGAGACTTTGCTTCAAATGCAACCGACTGGGTCATGTGGCACGAAACTGCACTATGTAAGGAGTTCGACAAAATTTTCGTCCGGGCAACTGGCAGAACAACAACAATGGGCAAGGACGAAATCAAGCCAATCGTCCAAGTTATAATCAGAACCAAATCCAAAACCAAAATCAAGGCAGAGTCTTTGCAATGACAGAAGGAAATCCTAAACTAGAAGTTGGTGCAAACGAAGTAGTGGAAGGTACTTTCATTTTATTTCATGTTACAGTTAAAATCTTGTTTGATTCTGGAACATCAAGGTCTTTTATTTCTGAAAACTTAGCCAAGAAACTACAACTTTCCATTGTACCTTTATCTGTCGTTATGAAGATTTCAACACCAGTAGGAGTAAACGTCCCAACAACTGAAAAATGTAGTTGTGACCTTAGAATTAATGATAAGTTGATTTCAGCTGAATTGATACTCTTACCCATTAATGATTATGTTGTAATCTTGGGTATGGATTGGTTATCTGAGTACCAAGCCCAGATCGATTGCCTTTGAAAGAAACAAAATCCCGAGGAATATCATGTTCGCACTTCTCGAATCTGTGAATCAAAAAGAGGAATTCAAAACCCTAACAAAAGCTGAGCCTCTAAAGACCTTGAGAAATTTAGAAGAACACTTGGTGGTTAGAGACTTCCCTGAAGTGTTTCCCGAAGAATTACCAGAATTACCTCCTAAGCGAGAAGTCGAGTTCAAGATAGAACTATACCCTGGAACAGACCCTATAGCCATGTCACCCTATAGAATGGCCCTTGGCGAACTAATAGAACTAAAGACTCAGCTTGATGATCTTAGTGCGAAGGAATTTATCCAGCCAAGCGAATCACCCTGGGGAGCACCAGTATTGTTTGTCAAAAAGAAAAATGGGTCGATGAGACTGTGTATTGACTACAAAAAATTAAATCAAGTCACAGTCAAGAACAAATACAACCTTCCCAGAATAGATGATTTGTTCGATCAACTGAAGGGAGCAACTTGTTTTTCCAAGATCGACCTAAGGTCCGGTTATCACCAGCTTAAAATCAAAGAGTCAAACATACCGAAGACAGCATTCAGGACTAGGTATGGACACTTTGAATTCAGAGTCATGCCATTTGGACTCACTAATGCACCAGCAACATTTATGGACCTAATGAATAGGACGTTTAGGCCTCATCTAGACAAATTTGTAGTGGTATTTGTTGATGATATTTTGGTTTATTCGAAGACCAATGAGGACCATCAGGAACACTTTACGGTAGTTTTGGAAACATTGAGACGAAATCAATTGTATGCCAAATTTGAAAAATGTGAATTTTGGATGAAGTCAGTCAAATTTTTGGGCCATGTAGTGTCATCAGAAGGGATATCCGTAGATCCAACAAAAGTTGAAGCAGTAATGAACTGGGAAAAGCCAAAGTCAGTGACAGAAATTAGAAGTTTTTTGGGACTAGCTGGTTACTATAGAATATTTATTCTAAATTTTTCGAGACTAGCTGAGCCTATGACAAAGCTAACAAGGAAGGATGCCAAATTTAGTTGGGATGAGAAATGTGAGAATTCTTTTCAAGAGTTGAAGAGACGATTGACCACAGCCCTAATATTGATCACTCCTGCAAGCAGAGTCGGTTATGTTATTTACACTGATGCTTCTAAGAATGGCCTTGGCGCTGTTCTGATGCAAGAAGGTAAAGTGGTTGCTTATGCTTCTAGGCAACTGAAGACTCATGAACAGAATTACCCGACTCATGATTTAGAATTGGCTGCTATTGTATTGTTCTTGAAGATATGGAGACACTATCTTTATGGAAAGAAATTTGATCTATACTCTGATCATAAGAGTTTGAAGTACATCTATTCACAAAAGGAGTTAAATTTGAGGCAAAGGAGATGGATGGAATTGCTGAATGATTATGATTTTCAGCTGCATTATCACCCAGGGAAAGCCAACGTAGTCGCCGATGCTTTAAGTCAAAAATCCTATAAGAACGATGCAGAAAAAGCCCAGATGTACCAATTGATTGAAGATTGTAATTTGGGCGTACAAAAAGGTGAAAATCAGATTTTCTTATATTATATGAGATGCAAGCCAGACCTACTACATCAAATTAAGGAAGGTCAAGCTCAGGATAGAAAACTGATAAAATGGGTGGCAGATGCAAGAGCCAATAATGGAAATGCAAATTTCAAGATCGATTCAGAAGGGTTATTGAGATTTAGAGATCGAATTTGTATACCCAGAATTAAGGAAATTAAAAAGATTTTATTTGATGAGGCACATCAGACTAAATATACTTTACATCCTGGTGGAGATAAGATGTACCAAAATTTGAAGAAAAACTACTGGTGGAAAGGTATGAAGAGAGATGTAGCCAAATATGTGTCTAAATGTCTTACATGTCAACAAGTTAAGGCCGAACATAAAATACCGTCTGGATTGTTACAACCTTTAAAAATCCCTAAATGGAAATCGGATAACATAGCAATGGATTTCGTCGTAGCTCTTCCTAGAAATCAGAAAGGTGAGGATAAAGTTTGGGTAATTGTGGATCGACTTACTAAAGTGGCACACTTCTTACCTATTAAATCCACATATACGATTAGTAAACTGGGTGAGCTGTATGTTAAAGAGATTGTGAAGCTACACGGAGTACCCAAATCGATAGTGTCAGATAGAGATTCCTTATTCACATCTCAATTCTGGCAGAGCTTACAACTGGAATTGGGAACCAAATTAACCATGAGCACTGCCTAGCATCCTCAAACAGATGGTCAATCCGAAAGGGTTATTCAGATCTTAGAAGACATGTTGAGAGCTTGTGTACTAGATTTCAAGGGAAATTGGAGTAAATACTTACACCTAGCAGAGTTTGCTTATAACAATAGTTACCAGGCAAGCATACAAATGGCTCCATATGAAGCTCTATATGGACGACCATGTAGGTCACCACTGTGTTGGGTCGATTGGGAAGATAAGGTACTTACAGGACCTGATATGATAATGGAAATGAACGAAAAAGTAAAGTTGATCCAGGAAAGGCTAGTTACTGCACAGAGTAGGCAGAAGAGCTACGCAGATAAGAGGCACCGACCTCTAGAGTTCCAAAAAGGCGGTAAGGTATTTCTGAGAATAAGCCCTCAAAAAGGCATCATGAGGTTTGGTAAGAAAGGGAAATTATTGTCGCAATTCATCGGTCCGTTCAAGATCGGTGAACGAATTGGCGAGAATGCTTACAAACTAGACTTACCAACTAGTTTATCCGCCATCCACAACGTATTCCATGTGTCGATGTTGCGAAAATATGAACCAGACCCTTCCCACACCATCGATTGGAAAGACGTAAAAATACAAGTTGATGCCACCTATGAAGAAGGACCTTTAAAGATCCTAGATTGGAAAGTTCATAGTTTGAGAAACAAATACATTCCATTAGTTAAAGTGTTGTGGAAGCATCATGGAGTTGAAGAAGCCACTTGGGAACCTGAAAGTGAAATGAAGGCCAAATACGCCGACTTATTTCAAAGAACACTCTAGGTTTCGAGATACAACTGGTCAACAGTGGAAAAAGTTGAACATCATCAAGTAAGTAAGCTTATACTTTAATTTCGGAACGAAATTCCTTTTAAGGCGGAAAGAATGTAATCCCCTGAAAAAGAAAAAAAATATATATATATACTTTCCAATTTCAAACATAATCCCTGAAATTTCACAGGAAATCTTGCCAAAAATCTCGCCTGAAATTCCGCCAGAAATCTCTTAGAAAATCTCGCCTTCTCTCTCTCTCAAAACCCCAATCGCACAAGCCCCTCCCTCAAAACCAATCGCCCCTCTCTTCTCTCTTTTCTCCGCCAGCACACACTGCAACTCATCACCGCCGCTCATCACCGTTGCTGCTCATCGCCGCTGCAACTCATCACCGCCTCTGCTCTCTCACTCTCGCCAGGTTTCTCTCTCAACCCTCTACTCAAAACCTGAAACCCCATCTCGTCCCTGCTCTCGCCGCCGCCGCCCTCTCTTCTCTTCTCCGCCACTGCTCTCGCCGCCCTTTCTCTCTTCTCTTCTCGCCGCTCTTTCTCTTCTCTTCTCCGCTGCTCTTTCTCTCTCTCTTCTCCACCATCCGCCATTTTCCCCTGCCCTCGCCATGCTCCGATCTCTCGCTCCCGATCTCTCGCTCTCGCTCTCGATCTCTCTCGCTCTGAATCTCTCTCTCTTCTCTCCACCACCACCTCTCTGCAATTTCACTATTCTATTTTAATTTTTTTTAAAACGTTCAACAGCACACACCTATTACCTTTTCAAAAAGCCCCACACACACCCCTTCTTCTTTATTTCACTATTCCAATTTTAATTTTTTTAAAAGTCCAACAGCACACACCTATTACTTTTTTAAAAGCCCCACACATCATCACACCTTATATATATACCACATATTATATTTTATCATATTAACACCTATTATATATTATATTATATATCACACCTTTTCAAAACCACCACACCTTATATTGTATTATATCATGTTATCACCTATTATATATTATATTATATATATCACACCTTTTCAAAACCACCACACCTTATATTGTATTATATCATGTTATCACCTATTATATATTATATTATATATATCACACCTTTTCAAAACCACCACACCTTATATATATACCACATATTGTATTATATCATGTTATACCATACACATCATTATATCATATCACAAGGCACTATAATATGTTATTTTATATATATATATATACTTAGTTTAAACATCCCACCACTATATATATGTATATATTTCTACACTCATAATCGTTCTTATGAGTAATCATATTAACAAACGTAATATACGTGTACAGGTTGAGTACTAGGCGTGACGAGAAATTTTTGGGATTTGGAATTTAGCGATTCAGGTGGGGATGATTCTAGGCCTTCATAATATTTTATTTTGATATATAGATAGAAATGTTAAATTAATTAGGTCTATAGTATTATTAGATTGCTAATGCATGCCTATTGTACATGATTTCATATATACAATGTTGTGATTGTTAGCCATGATGATATGTGTGTCAACATGATTTTTATTTTGATCAAATGATAATTGGATGCATGAAACTCATGTGGTAATTGAAGTCATTTATAAATTTTAATGCATGATAATGAAATGTATGACTTGGAATATTGGCATAGTAAAGTTTATGCTTGAATAATATTATAATTGACTTTGTGACATGATACCATGTGTAGTGGAGTTTGAATATGTTTTGTGAATGCACTTACTATCGTATTTATATCGTACGTATGGCGTGACATCACTAAAGAACACGATTAAGATAAGAATCACACATATGGGGCAGTTATTCTAAGGAATATCGCCAATGTTTATTATGTGGCAGTTATTCATGATGAATATCGCCAACGAGTTCTAATTTTTGGGTAGTGCCACCCCTGAGTTTGGTTTCCTAAAGGTACGTGATTTAGAACGTGATGAAATTCTCGACTCAAACAATCTAATGTTGCAACGATTAATGTGTGAAACTTGTTTGTAATGTTCTTATGTATGTATCATAATAAAATATCGTGAATTGTTTAGATGACCCACTGGGCTTTCAAGCTCACCCCTATTTTTCATATGCAGGTGCTTAGGGGAATAAAATTGCGAGTTCGTGACATAGTTCAGAGTAGTAGGGGTGGGTTAATTAATTAGTATTGTGGTGATAGGACTGAATATTTTTATTTAATTTATAAAAGTTTATTATTTGAATGGATTGTGTTGACAATAGAAATTCAATGAACATTATTACGGTTTGTAACGACCCTATGATTTATTTCACGTGTGAATGCCTTGGACTTGAATTCTATTGATGGATGTATTTAAATTATTGTGTCCATGATGGATGGACAAGGGCAAGTACCCTCATAATTCATTATAGAAATTTGTATAGTGAAATTTTGTGGTCCTTGGTATGAAAAATAAAATAAAATTGGTATTCGTTTATCTTAACCAGTAAGTTGGTTAAAAGAATATAAATTCATAGTTTGTTTTAAATTTTATTACCTATATAATGGTTATGGGTTAAGATAGACGGATACAAATAACATCTCGATTTTTAGGGATTTTTCTCAACCAAATTAAAATATTCATTATTTTTTAAAAAAAATTAAGTTTTGAAAATCGGGGTGTTACACAAGATTTCTTCCAGCAATTCATTAAATTTCTAGCTAAAACTGTCACACCTGGGTTGCACATAGTGCCCTCTACCCAGGGTTATGGGTACCCCCGCAGGGAAAAGACCAGCCATTATGGAACCATAATATTGTGCATCTGGGTTGCGCAAGCGCCCCATACCCAGATCATTTGTCCACACTATTCCCTCATGAATAGTGCAGGACCTCCCCCAAGATTAGAACCTCAGACCTCATATAGGTTAATTACTGGCATTGTAAACTTTTCTTTGATATATATGAATGAAATTGTTTTGTTTAAGGACTATCTTTGGTGGGCCGACTTACAACCATTCTTTCTTTTGTATCAGAAACTTTGGAGTGGTATGGGACACAACAAAATTGGAAGATACTAAATAAAATGTGGAAGTAAGAAAACCTACGACCTTGTATGAAAAGAAATATTTGGAGAAAGTTGCATTACTAATATTATCACTAAGTTCACACGGTATGGGACGAGTAAACTTGGAAGATACTATTGGTAAACTTCTATTCAGCCAATATTTTTAGAGACCGTGTTCATACAACTTAACTTGGTTGACAACCTTATTACTAAATTCATGTGGTATGGGACACATGAACTTGGATAATAATCGAAAAGACTAAGAGTAAGAGTTTGAATGCATAAGATTGCGATAGAACGTTAGATCAGGATATTTACCGAGGCAAATCTTCGAATTCTTATGACTCGTATGGATTTTCAACGAAATATATATGTATGTTCACAAATACCATAACCAAATCTTTTGAAATACTTGCAAAGTTTTGTACTTATTATATAAACATTCTAACCTTGTTTTTACAACATGGCCAAACATACGAGATATATAAGATTCTTTGATTCCTCAACAAAAACCTTACACTATACTTAGAAAAATAGGTGATTTTAACATTGCAGTACTCTCGAAATTGTTGCTAAGCATACTATAACATTATACTTGGCTACAGTTCCTTAACCTTGGTTTTATTTTTTCCTTGCAGGTGAGAAAATGCAAACCAGGAAGAGAGGAAGACCACGTACTGTTCGTCCAGCAGTGGAGGCACCTCCTGAGATTCAGGAACTGTCGCCTCCGACAACACCACAGGCCACACCCGACACTGTCACTATACCTGGGCAGGCAATACCACCCCCACCTGCACCCTTTGTCATGCTTTCAAGTATGGAAACCTTCTTCGTCGGATTTATTGAAGCAATGAAAGTCACTGTTCAAACGGTCGTTCGTGAGACCGCGGCCAGTCAGGTTGCCACGGTTCAAGCACCTGTAAAATTTGGGTCGGAGTCTCAAACAAATCAGATTACTAAATACAAGCAGCTACAACCTCTTACTTTCGCTGGCACCATTGAGGCTGATGAGGTGCAAAAATGGCTGGATGAGTCGAAGAAGACTCTTGATGCACTGGGAGTCGATGAGACTCGAAAAATTCCACTAGCGACCTACCAACTTGTTGGTGGGGCAAACACATGGTGGATAATAGTGAAAGAGGACCCAAGAGTCAACATAGCAGATATGACTTGGCAACAGTTCGAGTCATTATTTATTGATGAGTATTTCCCCGGCGCTGTGAAGAGACAGACCGTCAGGGAATATGCTGGCAAGTTCAAAGAATTATCAGTCTACTCTCTCTCCACCATCTCAACGGAGCAAGATAAGACTGAGAAATTTTATAATGGCCTTCGCCATGATATTCGACAAGCCTTGTCGATCTTGGATCTCAAGATTTATAAGGAGGTGGTTGACAAGGCCATGAGCTTCGAACAAGAGAAGATCTTACAGGAGTAGAGAATGAATAAGGTAAAACAGGCTGCAACGTTTTCCCAACAAGGCTCGCAACAGGGCAACAGGGCAACAGGAAGAAGCCCTACTACAATCAAAACCCAGCCCTCCCAGCCCCTGTTTCGAAGAATGAGGCCACACCACCTGTCGCTGAACCTTCTAACCCTAACCATCAGGGTTTCCGAAATCATGGCCATGGAGGTCGTTATGGAAGGGGTGGCCATAGAAACGGCAATGGCAGAGGTGGTGGTCGACACTACAATCAGCATGGCCAGCAGAATAATCAACACGGCCAACAAAGCCATCCGCAGTATCAGCTGACGTGTTTCAACTGCGGCTAGAAGGGCCATGTAAAATATGCCTGTCCTCACTTTCAGCAACCTATTCCCGTTGTTCCAGTTCAACAAGCACCACCTGCTGCTAATGCCCAACCCAGGCAGCCCCAGCAGAACCAGGGTCAACGAAATCAGGGCAGAGCATTTGTCATCGCTCAACAACCCCTCCCAGACAACAATGTAGTTGAAGGTACATTTTCTTTGTTCAATACATTGGTGCATGTTTTGTTTGATTCAGGTGCTACGCATTCTTTTATATCGTCGGCACTGGTAAGACATTTAGGCCTGCATTCTGAACCCACAAACATCACACTCCATGTCACATCACCGTTAGGATCTGGTACTGACATGAATTTGCAGTGTTCTCGATGTGAACTTCGAATGTCAGAACAGATAATATATGCAGATCTTTTTGTGATGGATATTGAAGACTTCGACATCATCCTCGGCATGGACTGGCTAGCACCACTGAATGAAAAGATCAACTGTATGAAGAAGCCAGTTTAGTTAACCTTGCCTACATGAGAGTTTGTCAAGATTCAGGGAACAAGGAAATGGATACACAAATCAACAGTTGCACTTCTCAAGTCACAACTTCGAGCGTTATCCCTTGGTAAAGGAATCACCAGCATTGTACCCTCTCGAAGTACATGATGTTCCAGTCATATCTGAATTCCCAATAGTTTTTCTAAATGACCTTCCAGGTCTACCTCCAGTTAGGGAATTCGATTTTGAGATCAGCCTCATACCTGGGACAGGGCCTATCTCAATTCCACCATACAGAATGTCAAATGTCGAGCTGGTCGAATTAGACAAACAACTGAAGGAATCAGAGAGTAATGGCTTCATCCGACAGAGTTCATCACCCTGAGGCGCTCCGGTTCTGTTTGTTCGCAAAAAGGATGGTTTGTTACGACTTTGCATCGATTATCGCAAGTTGACTAACGTCACCATCAAGAACAAATATTTGTTGCCCAGGATCGATGACTTGTTCGACCAACTTAGAGATGCCAAATACTTCTTTAAGATTGATTTACGGTCTGGTTATCACCAACTCCAGATTCGAGAGTCAGACATTACCAAGACGGCATTCAGAACTCGGTACGGTCACTACGAGTTCTTGGTCATGCCGTTCGGTCTAACAAATGCACCTGCTGCATTCATGGATTTGATGAATCGCATATTCAGATTATACTTAGATCGATTTCTGGTGGTTTTTGTGGACGACATCTTGATATATTCCTCAACCGATGACAACCATAAGATACATTTGAAGATAGTCCTCCAGACCTTGAGAAGCCACCAACTGTCTGCAAAGTTGAGTAAGTGCGAATTTTGGGCGAAGAAAATTTAATTCCTAGGCCATGTGGTTTCAGGCAACGGCATTGAGGTAGATCCTTCTAAGGTTGAAGTCATTTTAAACTGGAAGCAGCCTACCACTGTTACTCAGATTAGGAGGTTTCTTGGTTTGCCTGGCTATTATAGACGCTTCATCAAGGACTTCTCAAAGATTGTTGAACCTATGACCAAGCTCACCCGAAAAGACGTGCGATTCATCTGGAATCCCGCTTGTGAAGGATCATTTCAGGAATTGAAGAAACGCCTCACGACGGCACCTGTACTTATCACTCCAAGAAATGGAATTGGTTTTTCATTATACACCGATGCCTCTCTCCAAGGCTTGGGTGCCGTACTAATGCAAGAAGGCCAAGTTGTTGCATATGCCTCGAGGCAACTGAAGATTCATGAGGGTAATTACCCAACACATGTCTTGGAACTTGCAGCTGTCGTATTTGCACTGAAATTATGGTGTCATTACCTATACGGTGAACGGTTCGAGGATTTCTCAGATCACAAGAGTCTTAAGTACATATACGAGACCTAAACCTCCGCCAAAGACGATGGTTGGAATTCTTGAAAGATTATGACTTTCAACTCCAGTACCATCCCGGAAAGGCCAATGTTGTGGCCGATGCCCTGAGTAGAAAAGCTTATGTTCCTTGCACTCTTAACTACGAATTGGGGAAGTTGGCTACAGAGATGGAGAACTTTAACCTACAGCTGAATGAAGAGGGACCAAGACCATGACTCTCTCAATTATCAGTCAACTCTGAGCTGGTTCGAAAGATTTCAGCAGCTCAAGCCAATAACCCTATGTTAATGGAGAAACGAGAACTTCTACACAGCAGACAGGACCTTCCTCATTGGTCGGTCTCTGAAGACGGAGCCGTTTTCTATAAAAAACGTCTCTGTTTACCGAACGATCCTGAGGTTCGGAAAGAAGTGCTTACTGAGATGCACTGTTCACGGTACGCTATGCATCTTGGGGTGACAAGATGTACAAGGATGTCAAGCGACAATTCTGGTTTTCTGGAATGAAGAAGGCAATTGCAGACTTCGTTGCTCGATGTCTCGTTTGCCAGAAAGTTAAGGCAAAACGAAAACTTCCCTCTGGACTTCTCCAACCGTTACCTATTGGAGAATGGAAATGGGAGAACATCGCAATGGATTTTGTTACAGCCTTACCTCGAAACAATAAAGGGCACGATGCTATCTGGGTCATCATTGACAGACTTACAATGTCTGCACACTTCTAGCCAATAAAGTTCACGGATAACCCCGCCAAACTTGCAGAACTATATGAACGAGAGATTGTACGCCTTCATGGCATACTACTCACGATCGTCTCTGATCGAGATCCTCGATTCACATCAAACTTTTGGAAAAGCTTCCAGAGTAGAATGGGTTCTAAGATCACTATGAGCACAGCCTTCCACCCTCAGACTGATGGGCAGTCAGAGCGGCTTATCCAAATCTTAGAAGACATGTTACGATGCTGAATTTTGGACTTCAATGACGGATGGGCAAAATATTTACATTTAGCTGAGTTTGCATAGAACAATAGCTACCAAACTAGTATCGGCATGGCACCATACGAGGCTCTCTATGGTCGGCCTTGCAGATCTCTGGTATGCTAGTTAGATATGGCAGTTAGGCCCTGAACTAGTGCAAGAGACTTCTGAGAAGATCACACTAGTAAAGGAACGACTTCGTGTTGCACAAAGTCGACAGAAGAGCTATGCTGATAAGCGGAGACAGCCTCTAGAATTTGATAAGGGGGACTTTGTTTTTCTAAAAGTCCAGCCCACAAGAGGTGTCAAACGCTTTGGGATCAAAGGAAAGCTCTCCCCGCGGTATATCGGCCCATTTTAGATCATTGAACGTATTGGCAAACTTGATTATCGTCTGTCCCTTCCATCGTCCATGCCTAAGGTTCATGGCATTTTTCATGTATCTATGCTTCGCAAGTATCGTCCTGATCCTTGGCATATCATCCCTTTAGTCGAGGTTCGGGTTGAGGAAGAAAATAAATATCAAGAGAGAGCGATACAGATTTTAGATAGAAAAACTCAAGCACTACGGCGACATAGCATACCACTTGTGAAAGTGCTCTGGGATCACCACGGCATAGAGGAAGCAACACGGGAACTAGAAGCAACAATTAAACAGAAATACCCTGAATTGTTTTCTAGTACCAACTGATGATGTGTTATATTGTACTATTTTCACTTATCCATAAAATGATGAAACATTTTTTACACTTATCTCAATACATTGTTTCACTTATATAACTACGCCGATGTCTGAAAATCATATCAATGGATATAGTGATGCACACACACGGTGGCCTCCTTGGCACCCTGTGACTACTTCTCAAGAAGCAGAGTCAAGTCACAACTACTTTGCATCACCAACTCCATCACCACCCAGACAGCGATCCATATCGCTAGAGTGTAGGTTTTTATCTGAAGGTGGGGAACGAAATATAGGTTTGCGTGTTTCATAACTTTTATTAAAGTTTACATTCAATTATTATTATGTCTACTGTTCATTTACACTGCATTATGCCATATAATGTTTATACTGCCGCACTTATGCCTATATATTTAGAATTCACGTATTACATTGTTATAATGCCGGATTTGTGGTCAATCTGACTCAACTAGACTCTGTCTTGTCCTCAATAACTTTAAATAGTGAATGGGAGGCAGCGGGCTGCTCTAGGCGATTGGTATTTAAGCAGACCTTGTGTCTCACCTCTCAACTGGGGACTGATCTAGTTGGTCTTATTGAAAGCTATCAGCTTATACATGTAATACTGAATGTCCTAACCTTGCACGTCGTGAGGCCAACCCTGATAACGATCACCAGACGTTGCCAAAGTTAGTCTAAATATCAAGAAAAGACCAGACCAGTAGACTAGACCAGTTCATGCATTGGCATCATACATATCACCACCGAGGGACATATATGGTTTATGACTCATAGAATAGTTAGGAGCATTGCTCACTATTCATATTATTTCTCTGGAGAGGGAGGTACATGAGAACCCGGCTACGCCGGGGAGAGCCATCAGTACGTGAATCCAGAGCATCGTTCCTGAGGAGGGACGTACGTGAGAACCTGGCTACGCCCGGGGAAGGACACCTGTATGTGAACTCAGGCGATGTACGTTCATCAAACCATTACGAGACGGTGTCATGCATACATACATATTAATTGATTATGATGCTCACATGTATATTTTAGATATTTGATATTGAAGTATGTTTTGTTAATTGTTATACTCACGAACTATTTACCCACTTAGCGCGTTAACCTCACTCCATTATTTTCCAATTTTTCACAGGAAATTAGGGTGGACTTGGTGCAGGTTATGGGGCCCACATTTTGTACCCTTTGTATTATTCATTGGGGATTTTGGGGAGTATGTTCCCTTGACCATTTCATGTACAAATTATATTCTGAATTAAATGAAATCAGATACTGTATGTATTATATATCTCCACTGCGCACTCTGTTGTTACCATTGTTATTGTTCCAAATGCGTGCCCCGTCCGCGAGTGTACCGCTGGTTTTGGCGCGTCCGGGCGGGGTGTGACAAAAACCCTTTTTTTCCATCTTTCAATCTAACCATGAAAATCATATGAATTTCACATATGTTAAACAACTTGTAGAGAAGAATCCAAAAATGGAGCTTTTAGCTAAAAAGGAGCAATCATTACCTTAGATTTGGGTTGCCCTAGCTATTTCCTTTTCTTCCTCTTGCTTGCTTCCCAATTTTCTAGCTCTTAAGCCAAAAAGATTGCAAGGTGGCGTTAAAAATGCATGCAACCACCACACCGACTTTTAAAAGAAAAAACTGTCAGGCCCACTGAGGAGCGTGCTTCTCTCCTTGGGGACCGCCCCCTGACTAGAAAATAGATTTATGGAAATCCCGTGAGGAGCACACTTCTCTTTTCCAGGAGCGTGCTTCTCGCCTTAGGAGCGCGCTTCTCCCTTAAGGAGCACGCTTCTCTGAACATTCCTGAATATTCTACTTTCGGGTTTGTCATAGGAGCGCGCTTCTTGCACGCAAATCTGAAATTTTACTAAGTATTGGGCATTTTATGATACAACAAGCCTCCTAGGGTACCAATAGCCCTACAATATTTGTATTTTCTCTATTTTAAGGTCTTGTGCATGCGTATACACATACAAATACACCTTAAAATAAGTATTAGTCAACGAAATTTAAATTAAGGAAAATACCTCAAGTGGTGAACAAATCAGGAAACTGCTCCCGCATTTGATCATCTCGCTCACACGTTTGTTCTTCATTAACATGAAACTTCCATTTAATCCTAACCAGTGGAATCTCCTTATTCCTAAGTTTTTAAACTCGTCTGACTACGATCTGAATTGGCTCTTTCAGGATATGTAGTGTCCTCCCCAACTTGTAACTTTGTTACATCGAAAATATGTGATGGTTTTGGATACTGAGTCGGGTCTGTATGGTATTTCCTCAACATAGAAACATGAAACACATTATGAACACCAGGCAATTGTGATGGTATAGTAAGTCGGTAAGCTAATGGACCTATCCTCTCAAGGATCCTGAATGGTCCAACAAATCGCTGTGCTAGCTTTCTTCTAACCCCAAATCTCTTCTGACTTTTCATTAGAGAAACCTTTAATAGAACCTGGTCTACCACTGAAAACTCTAGAGGTCTATGCCTCTTGTCAAAATAACTCTTTTGACGGTCTTGGGCTGACTTAATCTCTGCCTGATTTGCTTAATCTTTTCTGTGTGATCCATAATAATTATTGGCTCCAATAACTGTGACTCTCCAACCTCAAACCAACAAGCCAGAGATCTACAAGATCGACCATACAAAGCCTCAAAGGGTGTCATACCAATACTAGCCTAATAGCTATTATTGTATGCAAATTCACACAGATGGAGATACTCTCCCCATTTTCCACCAAACTCTAAAATATAAGATTTGAGCATATCCTCCAGCATTTGTACCACCCTCTCAGTCTGGCCATATGTCTGTAGATGGATTGTTGTGCTGAGACGGAGATGAGTCCCAAATTGAGTCTGTATCGAATGCCAAAAGCTCGATGTAAATCTTAGATCTCTGTTTGATACAATATATACGGGAGCTCCATGTAATCTCACTATCTCTCGTATATACAATCTGCTCAGTCTATCAACAATGTCTTTGATGTTTATCGGAAGAAAATGTGCAGATTTAGTCAGCCTGCCAACAATAACCCATATGGTATCGTATCTACCATAAGATCTAGATAATCCTGTGATAAAGTCCATAGTAATATGCTCTTATTTCCATTTTGGAATAGATAATGGTTGCATTTGCCCTCCAGGTCTCTGATGTTCAACCTTAACCAACTGACACACCCCACATTTCTGAACATACTCAGCTATATCCTTCTTCATCCCATGCCACCAAACTATTTTTTTCATGTCATGATATATTTTGGTTGAACTTGGGTGGATAGTATACTAAGATTTATGTGCTATCTAGAGTAATTCAGCTCTCAACTCATAATTGACAGGAACCCATAATCTTCCTTGAAATCGTAATACACCATTTGAATCTCTTTGTCAATCAACACGTTCAGCTCTATCAGGCCATGAATTATACATATCATAATCAGGATCATGCTGCTACAAATCCTTAATCTTCTAAATATGAGTATCAGTCAGTTGTATATGCATTTGAGCACAAATATCGACATGCGTGGTGATAGAGAGTACACTCATCATCGTAGCTCTCTCCAGTAGTCGCCACTCATGGGCCATCTGACAAGCTACCACGCCAGTCTTTATACATTTCCTACTCAGCGCATCAACAACTACATTAGCCTTCCCAGGATGATACTCCAATATGAAGTCATAATCCTTCAGGAATTTCAGCCATCTTCTTTGTCTCATATTCAACTTTTTCTTATCAAATAGATATTTCAAACTCTTATGATCAGAAAATAATGTGAACTTCTCACCGTAGAGATAATGCCTCCACAGTTTCACTGCAAAGACAACTGCAGCTAGTTCCAAATCATGCACAGGGTAATTCTTCTCATGCACCTTCAACTGTCTAAATGCATAAGCTACCACTCTAACCTCTTGCATCAATACACAACCCAATCCGGAATGTGATGCATCTGTATAGATTACCAACTCTTTCCCGAGCTCTGGAAGTACTAACATTGGTACAGTAGTCAACTTTCTCTTCAACTCTGTGAATGCCTCTTCACAAGCTACATTCCACACAAATGGTACGTTCTTCTGAGTTAGCCTAGTAAGTGGTACAACAAATTTAGAAAAGCCTTCCACAAACTTTTTTTTATAGCCGGCTAAACTCAGAAAACTTCAAATTTTTGTCATTGTGGTCGGTCTCAGCCAGTTTATAATCGTCTTCACCTTAGTAGAATCAACAGATATCCCATCTGTACTCACCACATGACCTAGAAATTTCACTTCATTTCTCCAAAACTCACACTTACTGAGCTTGGCATACAACCTATGCTCTCTCAATGTCTGCAGTGTAATGCTGAGGTGTTGCTCATTCTCCTCTCGAGTCTTGGAATAAATCAAAATGTCGTCAATGAAGACTACAATAAACTGATCCAGATATGGCTTAAATACCCTTTGCATCAAATCCATAAACATGGCAGGTGCATTGGTCAAACCAAATGGCATTACAAGGAATTCATAATGCCCATATCTTGTCCTGAATGCAGTTTTCGATACATCCTCTTCCCGAATCCTCAATTGATGGTACCCTGATCGCAAATAAATCTTTGAAAAGAACTTTGCTCCATTCAATTGATCAAATAAATCATCAATAAGTGGTAGAGGATATTTATTCTTTACAGTCACCTTATTCAACTGACAATAATCTATACACAAGCGTAGACTACCATCCTTCTTTTTCACAAATAAGACGGGTGTTCCCCATGGTGATATACTGGGTGTAATAAACCTTTTTTCCATCAACTCATCAAGCTGCACTTTGAGTTCTTGCAACTCTTTTGGTGCCATTCTATATGGAAGAATAGAGATAGGTTTTCTGTTAGGTATCAGTTCTATAATGAAATCTATATCCCGCTTAGGTGGTAATCCCGGTAGATCATCAGGAAATACATCCGGATACTCACACACTATGGGGTTCTCAGACAACTGAATACTCTTGTCCTTCTCTCCCTCTGGCCTTATACTAGCCAAAATTTCCATTTCTTCATCTGTAACCAATCTACCTCTAGTAGATGGTTTAGATGCAATTGTACCTCTGTACACAAATGATGGTTGGCCTGGTATCTGAAATACCACCCTTTTGAAAAAACAACCCCCTAGGGCATGATATGCAGCTAACCAATCCATACCTAAGATTGCATCAAATTCCAGGAATTCTAATATTTTGAGATTAACAGTCATTTCATGTCCCTCATATCTAACTATACAGTTCTGACAAACCATGTTAGGGTAGATTCTCTCCCCTGCTGCTATACTCAAAATCAATGGTGTACTAGCTCTAACAGGAGTCAAATGCAGTCTATCTACCATACTACCAAAAATGAAAGACAAGGTAGATCCAACATCAATCAGAATATACATTAAAGTATCGCAAATACTGATCATACCTTTTATCAATGTCGTACTAGCATATGGATCTGGCTCTGTCACTGCTCTAGCTTACTACTGTGTACCAAAAGGTATCACACTAGAAGGTCTTGCCAAAATCTTTGGAACAGGTTGAAATGGACATTGTTTGACTCTGTGGCCCTGGATGGCACACCTAAAACATGTAATCGGTGGTCGGGGAGTAGAAGAAGTTGTCTGGGACTCTAAACCAGGCATTGGGATCCAACTATCACCGGATCCCTTCAACTGTGGTCACGGTGGCTTAACTGAAGAACTCTGACTCTGAGATCTATCTGTCTTCTGTGTATCTCTGCCTGCTAGGGAAGGTACATATGGCACTCCTGGGATTGGTGCCATCTGTGTCACCAAAGGCTCACCACTGGTTGCTTCAGTCATCCTGGCCTTCTTCATGTCAACCCCAAACTTCTTTCCCCATTTTTCCCTTTTTTTTTCCTAGGAAACGAGAAATATTGCTCTGTATATGCTGGTTGCTAAGGTGGTATTGACGGTGTCATTTGTACAATAGGTCTGACTGCTGCTGTTTCCACAGTCTCAAAGTTCATCGCCTATCGTAAAGCATGATCATAAGCCTGCACTCCTGACAATGCCAAACCTTGCTTAATGAGATCTCTGAACCCATCTCGAAGCTACCTCAATCTATTCTTCTCAGTCTATACCATCTCTGGTGCATAAACAGACAATTTGTTAAACTCGTGCTCGTAATGACGCACAATTATATTTCCCTGCTTCAAATTCGTAAAATCCATTCTCTTTTTATCACACTTAGCCTTAGGATAGAAGGAATCACATAATACATTCTTGAATTTGGCCCAAGTATTTATCTCAGCATGAGCTCTTTCCATGGACTTCCACCATTTCATAACATCATCAGCAAACTTGAACTTGGCCAATCTTACTTTTTCTTTCTCCAAAACTTGCATGTCATAAAAAATGGCTTATATTCAAAAAACTAATTTTCAGCTGTTTCTAATTCCAATCCCCCTACAAACACAGGTGGATCTCGCCACTTGAAGGCCTTCATAACTTCCTCATATCTCTTCTTTTCTTTGATGTCCCCTCTGACATCCAACACTGGGGCATCAACCTCAGCCACATGCTCTGCTGCAGGTGCACCCACATTATGAGCTCCAACATGAGGAACTACCGGTGCCCTAGGTCTCTACCTGTCAGCCTACAGCTTTGCCACAAGTTCTATTAGTTGGGCCTTTTTGTTTTTGTTGGGCAACCAATAATTCTTCCAACCTTCTGATCTTCTCTTGATCAATTGGATCCATGATCTTTCCTGACTATCTTTTTTCAATCTAAAATTCACAGATATAAGAGATCATTAGTCAATTGATCATGATATTTTTCATAATCTAACTAGCCATACACTATACCCATACATAGAAACATATCATAATAAAACTTTTATCTTTTTAAGGCTTTTAAACCTAACAATCTCAACACTCGCTCTGATACCAATCTTGTCACGACCCCCTCCATAAGCTGACGTCATGACCAGCATAGAATACCATATACATCGTACCTAAACGTACATAATACTCTGTCAGCCTCTTCCTGAAAGAAATACACTTAAAAGTTACTAAAAATTTCGACAGAACCTCCCCATAAATGCGAGGTTCCACATACACTTGATAATCTCATCATATCTCATCCAAACACATAATCAAATTATCAACATCAATCCATTCCATGATACCCAAGTATTCACAACCATAGTCTCAAAACCATGATCCATTTATGCATGAACAAAGTTCAAACCTCACATACATCTACTAACATATATCATTTTCATTTATGTACAACTCACTACCATTTTATGCATACTGTAGTGTTATGTATACATATGCATGTAAATAATAAAGTGCTCAAAACCAACTCCTTATACACACATACTCACAATAACAAAGAAACAAGCTCAATCAACTCTCTGGAGCCTTACCCTTGCCCTTGAAATCTGCATCTGAGAAATATGGAGTAGGGTGAGCGACAACAAGCTCAGTGAGTAAACTATCTATGACATTACGTGTACATTTATAAAAAAAATCATGGCATGTAACATGTTATAAAACTCAAATGCAATTCACATGTAACTTTTAATACATGATTCAAATATATTTTCCGCCACTCTATACATATCATACAATGCATAAATACAAATCCTCACCATCAGGTTCATGAGCACATCTTCCCTTCTATGTACATCAAAGAGAAATGCCTCATCTGACCATCCACCCATAATCTGGTGTATGAGAAAGTTTGTGTCCCTACTATGCATTCCTAAGGAGAACTTAACTCACCTAACCATCCAATTCGATCATTCCTAATGGTCTGATCCATAAGTCATCTTTTTACAGATTCTCCCTTACTATGGAATTGATCACATGCCTTTCTTACATTAAGAAGCCTAGGCATGTTCGATATTTAAAACAAAGTTTGATGCATATATAACCAATGCAAAACAATTATGATTCAATTCATAAAACAGAGTTTATACTACAATGCCACACATAAAAACCAAAGATAAGTAATACTCACAGTACACAACAAATTTGGCTATAATACTCACAGTACACAACAAATTTGGCTAAGTCCACACTAGCCAAAATTGCCCACTTTTACAACACAACTCTTCAATTGTGTGTATCACCAACAAAAAGCCAATCAACTAGCTCAATTGTACAACATAAGGACCTCACTTAACTTGTTGTCCAATTCTCAATTCATTATCTTTCATCCACAATTCTCTGCAATTCAACATTCCAATTCATCCAACATCAATTCCTAATCATAAAACATATAAAAAATAAATCATTTACCATTGAAATGCACCTCCAAACCCTTAGCTATTTCATGACAACTGGGTTGGGGAATTCATCATTTCAATCATGGAAACACAGTAAATTCATCTTCAATTAACTTAGAAATGAGTAAGGAATTGATTACCTATGATTTCACCTAGCAAAATCTACAATTCCAGCTCAAAACCCATATCTAACAATATATGGAAAACATGTTTCCAACCATTGAAAATCAATCGATTTATCACCAAATGAACCACAAAACAATCATGAATTACTTACCCAAGATTTCTTCCAGCAATTCATTCAATTTCTAGCTAAAACCCTTTTTTTTCCCATATTGCAATCTAACCATGAAAATCACATTAATTTCACATATGTTAAACAACTTGTAGAGAGGAATCCAAAAATGGAGTTTTTAGCTAAAAAGGAGCAAACATTACCTTAGATTAGGGTTGCCCTAGTTCTTTCCCTTTCTTCTTCTTGCTTGCTCTGCAATTTTCTACCTCTTTCTGCTGCAAATGAGCCAGAAAGATTGCAAGGTGGCGTTAAAAATGCATGCAACCGCCACACTTACTTTTTGAAAAAAAAATTTGTCAGGCCCACTGAGGAGCGCGCTTCTCCCTTAAGGAGCGTGATTCTCTGAACTTTCCTGAATATTCTACTCTAGGGTTTGTCATAGGAGCGTGCTTCTCCCTTTAGGGAGTGCGCTTCTTGCACTCAAATTCGACATTTTACTAAGTATTGGGCATTTTATGATACAACTAGCCTCCTAAGGTACCAATAACCCTACAATACTTGTATTTTCTCTATTTTAAGGTTTTGTACATACGTATACACTTACAAATATGCTTCACAATAAGTATTAGTCAACATACAAGTTTGACTCGTACATACAGGGCATTACACTGTTGAAGTGCTTTAAGTTGAATAGTTTGTTGTACTGTAATGTACTTTATATTGATCAAGTGGTAAACCAAAATTGAGCTTATTTTCTTACTATATTTATTAATATATATTAATATTTGATAAGGGTCAGGTTACTTGGGTTTCCATCAGTTGAACTCGTAACCCAACCCAAACTGATCGAGTTGGGTATTTTAGAACCCAACCCAACTCAAACAACCTATCTAACCCAACCCAAACCAACCCAAAAGGTTCGGTTCGGTCGTGTTGATGAACGCCCCTAGATCAAACTAAGACAAACATTTTACATTGAAGTTTTTCTTCAACAGCTTGATTTTGATCTCTATTATCTTTACCAACAACTTGAGTTTGAATATCTCCAACAGCTTTTTCTTGATGTGATCTTGATACTTAGCTGTAACACTTAGAGACAATGCAAACAAGTTGTTATAAATGTTATTTGTAATTATCAAAATTCCAATTTGAATTCCGACCATGAGGGACATTGGTCCTACAGTTGTCGCATCTCAGATTTCAGCTTCCAAAATTTAATTTCAAGTAATTAAAAAAATATTGAAAACCAATTTAACTGAATAACTCTGCCTTAAACCGCGGCTTGAATTTTGTATCTACTAACCTTAACCCTTATTGTGCTCCCAGGCAAATCCTTATATATATACTAGTTTGGCCACGTGCTTCGCACATTTTAAATATATAATTTAGGTTATATTTTAAGTGCTTTAATAGTGTTCAAACTTATAATAATCAAACTAATTCGATAAAACTAATTTAAAACAGAGAGATAAGAGATTAAGACAAAATGATGCTTACATGATCGAGATGTTGTTATCTAATACGATTTTAAAACCTTACTTTCTTTGAGATGTTGTGCTTGTGGGAGATCATGGCCATAGGTGTTTCTAGTTTAATCAAGGTCAAAGCATAGTGACAATACTTTGAGTCTTGATCGTTGTAAGTTTTCTTTTTACTTAATAAATGTCACACCCCGCCCGGATGAGCCTAAACCGGCGGTACACTCCCGGATGGGGCGCGCATTTAGAACAATAACAATGGTAACAACAGAGTGCGCAGAGAAAATACAATACACACAGTACAAATCTGATTTCATTTAATTCAGAATACTTTTGTACATAAAATAGTCAAGGGAACATACTCCCCAAAATCCCCAATGAATCATACAAAGGGTACAAAATGTGGGCCCCATAACCTGCACCCAATCCACCCTAATTTCCTGTGAAAGATTGGATAATAATGGAGTGAGCTTAACGCACTCAGTGGGTAAATAGTCCGTGAGTATAACAATTAATAAAGCATACTTCAATATCAAATATCTTAAATACACATGTGAGCATCATAATCAATCAATATGTAAGTATGCATGACACCGTCTCGTATTGGTTTGATGAACGTAGATCGCCTGAGTTCACGTACAGGTGTCCTTCCCCGGGCGTAGCCAGGTTCTCACTGTACGTCCCTCCTCATGAACGATGCTCTGGATTCACGTACTGATGTCCCTCCCCAGACGTAGCCGGGTTCTCATGTACGTCCCTCTCTAGAGAAATATAATGAATAGTGAGCAATGCTCCTAACTATTCTATGAGTTATAATCCCTAGATGGTGGTATGTATGATGCCGATGCATGAGCTGGTCTAGTCTACTGGTCTGGTCTTTTCTTGACATTTAGACTGACTTTGGCAACGTTTGGTGATCCTTATCAGGGTCGGTATCACGAGGTGCAAGGTTAGGACATTCAGTATTACATGTATAAGCTGATAGCTTTCAATAAGACCAACTAGATCAGTCCCCAGTTGAGAGGTGAGACACAAGGTCTGCTTCAATAACCAATCGCCTAGAGCAGCCCTGCCTCCCGTTCACTATTTAAAGTTACTGAGGACAAGACCGAGTCTAGTTGAGTCAGATTGACCACAAATCCGGCATTATAACAGTATAATACGTGAATTCCAAATGTACAAGCATAAGTGCGGCAGTATAAACATTATATGACATAATGCAGTGTAAATGAACAGTAGACATAATAATAATTGAATGTAAACTTTAATAAAAGTTATAAAACACGCAAACCTATGTTTCGTTCTCCACCTTCAAATAAAAACTTCTTCTGTCAGATCTGGCACTTTCCTCCGGACAAAACTTCGTTACCCCGCACCGAGAGTCTCGAACAGAGAGTCTCAAAACTAAAAACTCAGAATGAGTGGAAAGGAGAAGAAAATCACAAGAGAAGGCGATTTGGTGTGAGGAATGAGAAATGAGGAGGGTTCCTTATATAGAGATTTTTGCGCCTGGAAGTCCAGGCGGGCTGCCTGGACTTTCGGGCATGTGCCTGGACTTCCAGGCATGTGCCATGTGCCTGAACTTCCAGGCATATGCCATGTGCCATGTGCCTTGTCCTAAAAAAATTATTATTATTATTATTTATTTATTTTTGTGAAATACAGGGTATTACACTCTACCCCCCTTAAAGGGATTTCGCCCTCGAAATCAGTTCAAGTGGTTATGATGGTTATTTGCTTGAGATTCACTGCCGGCGTCATCTCTTGCGAGTTCAGGATAATGCTAGTATGGTCCCTGAATTGCACTGTGGCCGGTGGAATCCTCATCAACATAAAACCATGGAGAGCAAATGGAATCGGATTCATCCTCTAAAGATTTCTACATTTGCATAACAGATGGTGGTGGAAGGCGATGGTTACATCGTCTGAGGGGAGGTAGGTTGAGTGGTGGAATACTTTTTCGTGTTGTTGCTTGAATTCGACCTCTTGGCAATTGTGGTAGAAGGTCTTGCCAACATGAGGGCACGGGATTGTTGCGAAAAAGTCATTCACGTTCTTGCGATAATGATCATTGTGCGGTGATAGAATTGGTGATGCAAAGTAGTAGTGACTTGACTCTGCTTCTTGAGAAGTAGTTATAAGTTGCCAAGGAGGCTACTGCGTGTGTGCATCACGATATTCATGGATGTTAGTTTCAGACATCGGTGTAGTTAGTCAAGTGAAACAATGTTTTAAGATAAGTGTAACAATGTTTCATCAGTTTATTGATAAGTGAAAATAGGACAATGTATAGCATCATCAGTTGGTACTAGAAAACAATTCAGGATATTTCTGTTTAATAGTTGCTTTTAGTTCCCATGTTGCTTCCTCTACGTCGTGGTGATCCCAGAGCACTTTCACAAGTGGTATGCTACGTCGCCGTAGTTCTTGAGTTTTTCTATCTAAAATTTGTATCGCTTTCTCCTGATACGTATTTCCTTCCGCAACCCGTACTTCGACTAAAGGGATGATATGCGAAGGATCAAGACGATACTTGCGAAGCATAGATACGTGAAAAACGTCATGAACCTTAGGCATGGACGATGGAAGGGACAGACGATAAGCAAATTTGCCAATACGTTCAATGATCTGAAATGGACCGATATACCACGGGGAGAGCTTGCCTTTGATCCCAAAGCGTTTGACACCTCTTGTGGGCTGGACTTTCAGAAAAACAAAGTCCCCCTTATCAAATTCTAGAGCTTGTCTCCGCTTGTCAGCATAGCTCTTCTGTCGACTTTGTGCAACACGAAGTCGTTCCTTTACTAGTGTGATCTTCTCAGAAGTCTCTTGAACTAGTTCAAGGCCTAACTGCGGTCAATCTGCCATATCTAACCAGCATACCGGAGATCTGCAAGGCCGACCATAGAGAGCCTCGTATGGTGCCATGCCGATACTAGTTTGGTAGCTGTTGTTGTATGCAAACTCAGCTATATGCAAATACTTTGCCCATCCGTCATTAAAGTCCAAAATGCAGCATCGTAACATGTCTTCTAAGATTTGGATAAGCCGCTCTGACTGCCCATCAGTCTGAGGGTGGAAGGCTATGCTCATAGTGATCTTAGAACCCATTATATTCTGGAAGTTTTCCAAAAGTTTGATGTGAATCGAGGGTCTCGATCAGAGACGATCGTGAGTGGTATGCCATGAAGGCGTATGATCTCTCTTTCATATAGTTCTGCAAGTTTGGCGGGATTATCCGTGAACTTTATTGGCAAGAAGTGTCTAGATTTTGTAAGTCTGTCAATGATAACCCAGATAGCATCTTGCCCTTTATTACTTCGAGGCAAGGCCGTAACAAAATCCATTGCGATGTTCTCCCACTTCCATTCTCCGATAGGTAACGGCTGGAGAAGTCCTGAGGGAAGTCTTCGTTCTGCCTTAACTTTCTGGCAAACGAAACATCGAGCAACGAAGTCTGCAATTGCCGTCTTCATTCCAGAAAACCAGAATTGTCGCTTGACATCCATGTACATCTTGTCACCCCCAAGATGCATAGCGTACCTCAAACAGTGCATCTCAGTAAGCATGTCTTTCCGAACCTCAGGATCGTTCGGTAGACAGAGACGTTTTTTATAGAAAACGGCTCTGTCTTTAGAGACTGACCAATGAGGAAGATCTTGTCCGCTGAGTAGAAGTTCTCGTTTCTCCATTAACATAGGGTCATTGGCTTGAGTAGCTGAAATCTTTCGAACGAGCTCAGAGGTGGCTGATAATTGAGAGAGTCGTGGTCGTGGTCCCTCTACGTTCAGCTGTAGGTTAAAGTTATCCATCTCTGTAGCCAACTTCCCCATTTCATAGTTAAGAGTGCAAGCAACATAAGATTTTCTACTCAGGGCATCGGCCACAACATTGGCCTTTTCGGGATGGTACTGGAGTTGAAAGTCATAATCTTTCAAGAATTCCAACCATCGTCTCTGGCGGAGGTTTAGGTCTCTCTGAGTGTATATGTACTTAAGACTTTTGTGATCCGAGAAGACCTCAAACCGTTCACCGTATAGGTAATGACGCCATAACTTCAGTGCAAACACAACAGCTGCAAGTTCTAAGTCATGTGTTGGGTAATTACCCTCGTGAATCTTTAGTTGCCTCGAGGCATATGCAACAACTTGGCCTTCTTGCATTAGTACGGCACCTAAGCCTTGGAGAGAGGCGTCGGTGTATAATGAAAATTCAATTGCATTTCTTGGAGTGATAAGTACAGGTGCCGTCGTGAGGCGTTTCTTCAATTCCTAAAATGATGCTTCACATGCGGGATTCCAGATGAATCGCACGTCTTTTCGAGTGAGCTTGGTCATAGGTTCAGCAATCTTTGAGAAGTCCTTGATGAAGCGTCTGTAATAGCCAGCCAACCCAAGAAAACTCCTAATCTGAGTAACAGTGGTAGGCTGCTTCCAGTTTAAAATGGCTTCAACCTTAGAAGGATCTGCCTCAATACCATTGCCTGAAACCACATGGCCTAGGAATTGAATTCTCTTCGCCCAAAATTCGCACTTACTCAACTTTGCATATAGTTTGTGGCTTCTCAAGGTCTGGAGGACTATTTTCAAATGTATTTTATGGTCTTCCTCGGTTGAGGAATATATCAAGATGTCGTCCACAAAAACCACCAAAAATCGGTCTAAGTATAACCTGAATATGCGATCCATCAAATCCATGAATCCAGCAGGTGCATTTGTTAGACAGCACGGCATAACTAAGAATTCGTAATGAACGTATCGAGTTCTGAATGCCGTCTTGGTGATGTCCGACTCTCGGATCCGGTGTTGGTGATAACCGGACCGTAAATCAATCTTAGAGAAGTATTTGGCATCTCTAAGTTGATCGAACAAGTCATCGATCCTGAGCAACGGATATCTGTTCTTGATGGTGACATTATTCAACTTGCGATAATAGATGCAAAGTCATAACGAACCATCCTTTTTGCGAACAAACAGAACTGGAGCGCCCTAGGGTGAGGAATTCTTTCGGATGAAGCCATTACTCTCTAATTCCTAAAGTTCTTTGTCTAATTCGACTAGCTCGACATTTGATATTTTGTATGGTGGAATTGAGATAGGCCCTGTCCCAGGTATGAGGTTGATCACAAAATCGAATTCCCTAACTGGAGGTAGACCAGGAAGGTCATTAAGAAAAACTGTTGGGAATTCAGATATGACTGGAACATCGCGTACTTCGGGAGGGTACAGTGTTGGTGATTCATTTCCGTCACCAAGGGACAACGCTCGAAGTTGTGACTTGAGAAGTGCAACTGTTGATTTGTATATCCATTTCCTTGTTCCCTGAATCTTGACAAACTCTCTTGTAGGCAAGGTTAACTGAACTTGCTTGTTCATACAGTCGATCTTTGCATTTAGTGGTGCTAGCCAGTCCATGCCGAGGATGATGTTGAAGTCTTCAATATCCATCACAAAAAGATCTGCATATATTATCTATTATGACATTCGAAGCTCACATCGAGAACACTGCAAATTCACGTCAGTACCAGATCCAAACGGTGATGTGACATGGAGTGTGATGTTTGTGGGTTCAGGATGCAGGCCTAAATGTCTTATCAATGACGACGATATAAAATAATGCGTAGCACCTGAATCAAACAAAACATGCACCAAGGTATTGAACAAAGGAAAGGTACCTTCAACGACATTGTTGTTTGGGAGGGGTTGTTGAGCAATGGCAAAGGCTCGGCCCTGATTCCGTTGACCCTGGATCTGTCTGGGTTGGGCATTAAGAGCAGGTGGTGCTTGTTGGATTGGAACAACTGGAATAGGTTGCTGAAGGTGCGGACGGGCATATCTTACATGGCCCTTCTGGCCGCAGTTGAAACAAGTCGGCCTGTACTGCTGATTGTTTTGCTGGCCATTCTGATTATTCTGCTGGCCTTGCTGATTGTGGTGTCGACCACAACCTCTGCCATTGCCGTTTCTATGGCCACCTCTTCCATAACGACCTCCACGGCCATGATTTCGAAAACCCTGATGGTTAGGGTTAGAAGGTTCAGCCGCAGGTGTTGTGGCCTCATTTTTTGAAATCAGGGCTGGGAAGGCTGGGTTTTGATTGTAGTAAGGCTTCTTCTTGTTGCCCTGTTGCAAGCCTTGTTGGGAAAACGTTGCAGGTCGTTTGCCCTTATTCATTCGCTGTTCCTGTAAGAGCTTCTCTTGTTCAAAGCTCATGGCCTTGTCAACAACCTCTTTGTAAATCTTGGGATCCAAGATCGATAAGGCTTGTCGAATGTCATGGCGAAGGCCATTATAAAATTTCTCAGTCTTATCTCGCTCCGTTGAGATGGTGGAGAGAGAGTAGGCGGATAATTCTTTGTATTTTCCAGCATATTCTCTGACGGTCATGGTGCCCTGGTATAACTTAGCGAATTCCTGTCGCTTCTGCTTTGTCACCGCGCTGGGAAAATACTCATCAATAAACATTGACTCGAACTGTTGCCAAGTCATATCTGCAATGTTGACCCGTGGGTCTTCTTTCACTGTGATCCACCATTTGTTTGCTCCACCAACAAGTTGGTAGGTCGCTAGTGGAATTTTGTGAGTCTCATCGACTCTCATTGCATCAAGAGCCTTCTTTGACTCATCCAACCACTTTTGCACCTCATCAGCATCAATGGTGCCATCGAAAGTAAGAGGTTGTAGCCGCTTGTATTTAGTAATCTGATCGGTTTGAGCTTCCGACCCAAACTTTACAGGTGCTTGAACCGTGGCAACCTGATTGGCCGCTGTCTCACGGACGGCCATGTGAACTGTGGCTTTGATTGCTTCAATAAATCTGGCAAAAAAGGTTTCCATGCTCGAAGACATAGTAAAGGGTGCGGGTGGTATTGCCTGCCCAGATGGAGTGGCAGTGTCGGGTGTGGCCTGTGCTGTTATCGGAGGCGGCGGTTCTTAAATCTCAGGAGGTGCCTCCACTGCTGGACGAACAGTACGTGGCCTTCCTCTCTTCCTGGTTTGCATTTTCTCGCTGGCAAGGAGAAAAATAAAACCAAGATTTAGGAACTGTAGCCAAGTATAATGTTAAAGTATGCTCAGCAACAATTTCGAGAGTACTGCAATATTAAAATCACCTATTTTTTCTAAGTATAGTGTAAGGTTTTTGTTGAGGAATCAAATAATCTTATATATCTCGTATGTTTGGCCATGGTGTAAAACAAACAAGGTTAGAATGTTTATATACTAAGTATAAAACTTTGCAAGTATGTCAAATGATTTGATTTTGGTCTTTGTGAACATACATATATATTTCAATGAAAATTCATACGAGTCATAAGAATTCTAAGATTTGCCTCGGTAAATATCCTGATCTAACATTCTATCTCAATCTTATATATTCAAACTCTTACTCTTAGTCTTTTCGATTATTATCCAAGTTCATGTGTCCCATACCACATGACTTTGGTAATAAGGGTGTTAACCAAGTTAAGTTGTATCAACACGGTCTCTAAAAACATTGGCTGAATAGAAGTTCACTAATAGTGTCACACCCTGGGTTGCACAGCGTGCCCCCTACCCAGGTGCGGGCGCACCCCCTCGGGGCGAACGCCTAGCCATTATGGATCCATAATATTGTCCCATCTCGGCCAGCCACGCCACACAAGGACGCCGGTCACCGAGATCATTTATCCCCCTGCACAATCCACAGCACAGGGAGGGCCTCCCCCAAGTTCGAACTCGCAACCTCTTCCTCATAAGGTTAGATTTCGCAACTTGAGTACCCATTACATAAGGCCTTTTTGTCACACCCTGGGTTGCACAGCGTGTCCCCTACCCAGGTGCGGGCGCACCCCCTCGGGGCGAACGCCTAGCCATTATGGATCCATAATATTGTCCCATCTCGGCCTGCCACGCCACACAAGGACGCCAATGGCTCAATGGATACTCAAGTTGCGAAATCTAACCTTATGAGGAAGAGGTTGCGAGTTTGAACTTGGGGGAGGCCCTCCCTGTGTTGTGGATTGTGCAGGGGGATAAATGATCTCGGTGACCGGCGTCCTTGTGTGGCGTGGCTGGCCGAGATGGGACAATATTATGGATCCATAATGGCTAGGCGTTCGCCCCGAGGGGGTGCGCCCGCACCTGGGTAGGGGGCACGCTGTGCAACCCAGGGTGTGACAAATAGTATCGTCCAAATTTACTCGTCCCATACCGTGTAAACTTAGTGATAATATTAGTAATGCAACTTTCTCCAAATGTTTCTTTTCACACAAGGTCATGGGTTTTCTTACTTCCACATTTTATTTAGTATCCTCCAATTTTGTTATGTCCCATACCATTCCAAAGTTAGTGATACAAAAGAAAGAATGGTTGTAAGTCGGCCCACCAAAGATAGTCTTTAAACAAAACATTTCATTCATGTATATAAAAGAAAAGTTTACAATGCCAGTAATCAATTTTGATTTCCCTGCTTACTTCCGCTCCTTCTAGATCTCCTGCTAGGTACAGAACAACTACTAACAGAAGGTTGAGAGTTTGCTCGCTCTGCTTCAGAGTTGTGGATATGTGTTAATATATAATTTTGAGTCGCTCTCATTTCTGCCATATTGGATTCCATTTTATTTAACCTTTCAAAAAGGTTAGTCGATTGGTCCATTGGTGGTTGATGGCTCGATTGTCCCATAGGTGGAGGGTACGCCATAGGCATTGGGGGAAAGTATTGGTTGTACGTGTGATTCATAGGTGAAAGGTAATTATTTTGATTATACGGGGATCCCTTAACTGGAACCCCTTGTATATCTAGATATGTATGAGGTGAAAAATTTTGAAATAGTGGGCTCATTGGGATGTTCTGCCCTCCAAAATTTGGTGCTTCTCTGACGGGAATCTTGCGTCGACTTTTTCGAAGGCAACGTTCATGCTTGTCCCTCATTCTCTCGACATTTCCTATCGTTATGCCGAATACTTCCTCGTCAGTTACTCCTCCCCTTGGAACATATATCTTGAAGATAGAGGATGTTGTAACTGGCTCAACGATTTGTGTAGAAGTCCCATCAAAAGTGTCGATGTTTACTTCGCGTAGCATCCTCATGATCAAGACTCCGTAACCGAGGAATTCCTTTCTCAAAGGGTTTTGAATCACCCTCAACATTTGTTGGATGATGATGTGTGGTAGGGAGACCTTTATTCCCTTCTCTATGCAATATAGCACAAGGAGTTGGGCCCTTAACATAGTGCCATTAGGCCTCCTTTCTGGCAAGATGTTGCCGAACACGATCTTTCCAAGGCCGGCAAGAGATGGTTTAAGATAATTGTTTGGGAGGTTGGTGAACGTCGATTGAGTGTATGGCTCCTTGGTGAGGGAATTGAATAATTGTTCATTAGACTTCGCAATCTCTGTAATTGTCTGCGGTTCATGTGGATCAATAATTCTTTCCTCAATCGGAATCTTCATAAGTCGAGCGATGATTTCGACGTTGATAGAAATTGTTATCCCCATAACTGTTGTCTCCAATACAGGGTTGATTCCTTCTTCTGGAATTCCCACGTAATTCATGGCTTCGTAGAAGGATCTCACCAAGTTGTAAGAGACGTGGCCCTCAACCGTTATTATGTTCAACCAACCCACAGTTGCGAGTTTGTTGTGAAGGATTGGGTGGAGGCGGAGATATCTGTTGTCGATGCTCCTCATAGTCATAACCTCCTCTTAAACAATTCCTTGAATCTAGTGGGAATTGGTTCCCTACTACTGGAAGTTGTTCCTTCATTTGAGGTCATTTTTTTTTTTAACTGAAAGAAAAATAAATTTGTGAAAGACACAAAATATATTCCTAACATTTTTTTTAAGATTTATTCTTTGTCTTTTAGACAATATTTTCTATTTTTCTCTTGATGTTTATGCCATCATAAAAGTTTCTTCATTAGCAATATGATATATATATATATATATATATCGTATACGTATATGAATGTATAGATCTATATATTTAATCATAACTGTATATATAGTTTTCATAAATCAACTATATATATATTTGAAATTTAAACTATATAAAAATCATATATAGTTTTCTTAGATATATATTTAATACAAATCTTAACTATATATAATTCATATATATATAGTTCTAAAGACATATATATCTAATAACATTTTTCATTCGAATTTTTTTTTTTCAGTAATAATATGATATATATATATCTCATATATACTAAGGTATATAGATATATATATATTCAATCATAATTATACATATAGTTTTTAATAAATCTTGACTATATGTATTTTAAATCTAACTATAAAAAATCATATAGTTTTTCTAGATATATATTTAATATAAATCTCAACTATATATAATTGACATATATATATAGTTCTAGAGATATATATATATATCTAATAAAATTTTTCATTAATTTTTTTTTTTTTAACAATATATATAGTTTTCATAAATCATAACTATATATATATATAAAAATCATATAGTTTTCTTTAATATAAATCTCACTATATATAATTGTCATATAATATATATATATATATATATATATCATATACACTAAGGTATATAACTATACATATAGTTTTTAAATAAATCATGTCTATATGTATATTTAAATCAAAAAATCATATAGCTTTCTAGATATATATTTAATATAAATCTCAACTATATATAACTGACATATATATATATAGTTCTAGAGATATATATATCTAATAAAATTTTTCATTCAAATTTTTCATCAATAATAACAAGGTATATATATATCTCCTATATGCATAGATATATAGATATATATTTAATCATTAATATATATAGTTTTCCTAATTCACAACTATATATATATTCAAATCAAACTATATAGACATCATATAGTTTTTTAGATATATATTTAATATAAATCTCAACTATATACAAATCATATGTATATATAGTTCTAGAGATATATATATCTAGTAAAATTTTTCATTCAAATTTTTCATCAATAATAACAAGATATATATATATATATCTCCTATAGCATAGATATATATAATCATTAATGTATATAGTTTTCATAATTCACAACTATATATATATTCAAATCAAACTATATAGACATCATATTGTTTTCTAGACATATATTTAATATAAATCCCAACTATATACAAATCATATATATATAGTTCTAGAGATATATATATGTAGTAAAATTTTTCTTCTCCTAATTTGGTGGACTTGGGAGGGTCGTGGACCGTACGCTCTGATACTATTAAATGTCACACCCCGCCCGGACGAGCCTAACAATGGTAACAACAGAGTGCGCAGCGAAAATACAATACACACAGTACAAATCTGATTTCATTTAATTCAGAATACTTTTGTACATAAAATAGTCAAGGGAACATACTCCCCAAAATCCCCAATGAATCATACAAAGGGTACAAAATGTGGGCCCCATAACCTGCACCCAGTCCACCCTAATTTCCTGTGAAAGATTGGATAATAATGGAGTGAGCTTAACGCGCTCAGTGGGTAAATAGTTCGTGAGTATAACAATTAATAAAGCATACTTCAATATCAAATATCTTAAATACACATGTGAGCATCATAATCAATCAATATGTAAGTATGCATGACACCGTCTCGTATTGGTTTGATGAACGTAGATCGCCTGAGTTCACGTACAGGTGTCCTTCCCCGGGGGTAGCCAGGTTCTCACTATACGTCCCTCCTCAGGAACGATGCTCTGGATTCACGTACTGATGTTCCTCCGCAGACGTAGCCGGGTTCTCATGTACGTCCCTCTCCAGAGAAATATAATGAGCGAGCAATACTCCTAACTATTCTATGAGTCATAAACCATATACGTCCCTAGGTGGTGGTATGTATGATGCTAATGCATGAGCTGGTCTAGTCTACTGGTCTGGTCTTTTCTTGACATTTAGACTGACTTTGGCAACGTCTGGTGATCCTTATCAGGGTCGGTATCACGACGTGCAAGGTTAGGACATTCAGTATTACATGTATAAGCTGATAGCTTTCAATAAAACCAACTAGATCAGTCCCCAGTTGAGAGGTGAGACACTAGATCTGCTTAAATAACTAATCGCCTAGAGTAGCCCGCTGCCTCCCGTTCACTATTTAAAGTTACTGAGGACAAGGTCGAATCTAGTTGAGTCAGATTGACCACAAATCCGACATTATAACAGTATAATACGTGAATTCCAAATGTACAGGCATAAGTGTGGCAGTATAAACATTATATGACATAATGCAGTGTAAATGAACAGTAGACATAATAATAATTGAATGTAAACTTTAATAAAAGTTATAAAACACGCAAACATATGTTGTCACACCCTAGGTTGCACAGCGTGCCCCCTACCCAGGTGCGGGCGCACCCCCTCGGGGCGAACGCCTAGCCATTATGGATCCATAATATTGTCATATCGCCATGTAGCAACCCAACCACAGCTGGTCTACATCGAAACGATTATTTGTCTGTCACTATTCATGAATAGCGCAGGGCCTCCCTAAGAATCGAACTCGAGACCTCCCTTAAGGAGTCTAATTTCGCATTCTTAGTAGCCACTGAACCATTGGCTCAGTGTAATACCACGTATTTCACAAAAGAAAAAAAAAATTATTTGGGCAACGCCCGAACGTTCAGGCGCATGCCAGAACGTTCAGGTGCAAAAATCTCTATATAAGAAAGCTCCTCATTTCTCATTCCTCACACCGAATCACCTTCTCTTGTGATTTTCTTCTCCTTTCCACGCATTCTAAGTTTTTAGTTTTTGAGACTCTCGATGCGGTGCAACAAAGTTCTGTCCGGAGGAAAGCGCCAGATCTGAAAGCGGTGCAACGAAGTTCTGTCCGGAGAAAAGCACCAGATCTGAAGGTGGAGAACGAAACATAGGTTTGCGTGTTTCATAACTTTTATTAAAGTTTACATTCAATTATTATTATATCTACTATTCATTTACACTGCATTATGTCATATAATGTTTATGACCTGAATGTCCTAACCTTGCACGTCGTGATACCGACCCTGATAAGGATCACCAGACGTAGCCAAAGTCAGTCTAAATGTCAAGAAAAGACCAGACCAGTAGACTAGACCAGTTCATGCATTGGCATCATACATATCACCTGTAATACCCTGTATTTCACAAAAAAAAAAAAAAAAATTACTATTTGAAATTTTTACTATTTGGCATGCCAGAACGTTCAGGCGCATGACAGAACGTTCAGGCGCCTGCCAGAACGTTCAGGCGCCATGCCAGAACGTTCAGGCGCATGCCAGACCGTTCAGGCGCCTGCCAGAACGTTCAGGCGGCTGCCAGAACGTTCAGGCGCCATGCCAGAACGTTCAGGCGTCATGCCAGAACGTTCAGGCGCATGACAGAACGTTCAGGGGCCTGCCAGAACGTTCAGGCGCATGCCAGAACGTTCAGGCGCATGCCAGAACGTTCAGGCTCAAAAATCTCTATATAAGAAACCTCCTCATTTCTCATTCCTCACACCAAATCACCTTCTCTTGTGATTTTTCTTCTCCTTTCCACGCATTCTAAGTTTTTAGTCTTTGAGACTCCCGGTGCGGTGCAACAAAGTTCTGTCCGGAGGAAAGCGCCAGATCTGAAAGCGGTGCAACGAAGTTCTGTCCGGAGAAAAGCACCAGATCTGAAGGTGGGGAACGAAACATAGGTTTGCGTGTTTCATAACTTTTATTAAAGTTTACATTCAATTATTATTATGTCTACTATTCATTTACACTGCATTATGTCAATAATGTTTATGACCTGAATGTCCTAACTTTGCACGTCGTGATACCGACCCTGATAAGGATCACTAGACGTTGACAAAGTCAGTATAAATGTCAAGAAAAGACCAGACTAGTAGACTAAACTAGTTCATGCATTGGCATCATACATATCACCACCTAGGGACGTATATGGTTTATGACTCATAGAATAGTTAGAAGCATTGCTCACTATTCATATTATTTCTCTGGAGAGGGACGTACATGAGAACCCGGCTACGCCGGGGAGGGACATCAGTACGTGAATCCAGAGCATCGTTCCTGAGGAGGGACGTACAGTGAGAACCTGGCTACGCCCGTGGAAGGACACCTGTACGTGAACTCAGGCGATGTACGCTCATCAAACCATTAATACGTGACGGTGTCATGCATACATACATATTGATTGATTATGATGCTTACATGTGTATTTAAGATATTTGATATTGAAGTATGCTTTATTAATTGTTATACTCATGCGCTATTTACCCACTGAGCGCGTTAAGCTCACTCCAATATTATCAAATCTTTCACAGGAAATTAGGGTGGACTGGGTGCAGGTTATGGGGCCCACATTTTGTACCCTTTGTATGAATCATTGGGGATCCGGGCGGGGTGTGACATTTAATGGTATCAGAGCGTACGGTCCATGGCCCGCCCAAGTCCACCAAATTAGGGGAAGAAAAAAATGTTATTAGATATATATATCTCTAGAACTATATATACATACGTCAATTATATATAGTTGAGATTTGCATTAAATATATATATCTAGAAAACTATATAATTTTTATATAGTTTGACTTAAATATACATATAGTCAAAATTTAGTAGAAACTATATGTGTAGTTATTATTGAATATATGTATCTATATACATTAGTGTATATGAGGTACGTATAAAAAATAAATAAATAAATAAATAAATAAAAATTGAATTTTTTTTTTTTCGAAAAATAAATATTCGAAAAAAAAAAAATGAAATTTTTTTTTTCGAAAAATAAATATTCGGAAAAAAAAAATAATACATATTCGACAAAAAAAAAAAAAAATTTAAATTTTTTTTTCGAAAACAATTTATTACCAAACCAAAATCCTCATAAAAATTTGAAAAAAAAATAAAAAAAATAAAAAAATAATAATAATAATAATTTATCACTCTATATATATATGACTTTTATATATAGTTAAGATTTGGATTAAAAACACCTATATATGATTTTATATATATATAGTTGCTTTATGGAAACTATATAGTTATGATTAAATATGCCAATTCATTTCTATGTGAATACGACATATATGCATCAACTCACTAATGAAGAAAATTTCATGATGGCATAAACATCAACAGAAACTATATAGTTATGATTAAATATGTCAATACATTTCTATGTGAATACGACATATATGCATCAACTCACTAATGAAGAAAATTTCATGATGGCATAAACATCAACAGAAAACTCGAAACTAATGTCTAGCAGACAAGGCATAAATCTTAAAAAAATATTAGGAATATATTTTGTGTCTTTCACACAAATTTATTTTCCTTTCAGCAAAAGAATGACCTCAAGGGAGGGAACAACTTCTACTAGCAGGGAACCAATTCCCACTAGACTAACGGAATTGTCCAAAAGAGAGATTGTGACCATGAGGAGCATCGACAATAGCGATCTCCGCCTCCGTCCAATCCTTCATGACAAACTCGCAACACTGGATTGGTTAAATATAACCAACGTTGAGGGTCAAGTCTCTTACAACTTGGTCAGATCCTTCTATGAAGCCATGACTTACGTGGGACTTCACGGAGATGAGTTCAGCCCTCATTTAGAGACAACAATCATGGGAACGACAATTCCTATCAATATCGAGATTATTGCTCGCCTCTTGGAGATTCCGATTGAGGAGAGGATTATTGAACCACATGACCCCCAGACAGTTGCAGAGATCGCAGAATCTAATGCACAACTGTTCAATTCCCTCGCCAAAGAGCCATACACTCAATCAACATACACCAACCTCCCAAACAATCATCTTAAGCCATCTCTTGTCGGCCTCGGAAAGATTGTATACGGCAACATCTTGCCAGAGAGGGGCACTAGGGGCACTATGTCAAGGGCCCAACTCCTTGTGCTGTATTGCATAGAGAAGAACATAAAAGTCTCTCTACCACACATCATCATCCAACAAATGTTGAGGGTGATTCAAAACCCTTTAAAGAAGGAATTCCTCGGCTACGGAGTCTTGATTATGAGGATACTTCACGAGGCCAACGTTGACACTTTCGATGGAACGTCAAAGCTGATCACTGAACCAGTTACAGCATCCTCTATCTTCAAGACCTATGGCACAAGTGGAGGGGTAACTGACGAAGAGGTATTCGGCACGACAATCAGAACTGCCGAAAGAATGAGAGACAAGCACGGGCGTTGCCTTCGCAAATGTCGACGCAAGATGCCTGTCAGAGACAGCCCAAATAATGATTCAAATCCAAATCCTACATCAGACCCAGCCCTGAATACTGATCCAATTGATCCACCACTTACTGACGAAGAATTATATGCCACACTAAATTCGCCAATACAAAGTCATGATAGACAAGGTCCACAAGCAAATCCACCAACTTGGAACGTGCCAACTCAAGGCAACACTTCGTACCAAAGATTTCAAACTTCTGCGGTACAGCATCAGCCAGTTCCACAAGTTGTCGTAAACCAACAACAACAGTACTGGGCCTCACCAAATCTTGCAGGACCACACATTCCAATGAGCCCATTGTTCCCAACTTTTTCATCTCAAACAAACCAAATTATCCAAGGGGTTCCGGTTAGGGGATCCCCGCACAATCAATACAACTACGTTCCACCTATGAATCACCCATACAACCAATAATTTCCTCCAATGCCTATGGCCTACCCTTCACCTACGAGACAACCAACCCATCAACCACCAATGGGACAACCGACTAACCTACTTGAACGGTTAGATGAAATGGCATCCAATATTGCTGCACTGAAAGAGAGCCACAATCTTGTATTAACTCGTTTGCAAAACTCCAACGCAGAGCGCGCACACTCTCAACCTTCTGTTAGTAGTCATTCTGTACATAACAGTAGATCTCGAAGAAATGGTAGTAGGCAAGAAGGTCAACATTAATTTCTGGCATTGTACAAATTTTCTTTGACATATATGAATAAAATTGTTTTGTTTAAAGACTATCTTTGGTGGGCTGACTTACAACCAATCTTTCTTTTGTATCACTAACTTTGGAGTGGTATGGGACACAACAAAATTGGAGGATACTAAATAAAATGTGGAAGTAAGAAAACCCATGACCTTGTGTGAAAAGAAACATTTGGAGAAAGTTGCATTACTAATATTATCACTAAGTTTACACGGTATGGGACGAGTAAATTTGGACGATACTATTAGTGAACTTCTATTCAGCCAATGTTTTTAGAGACCGTGTTCATACAACTTAACTTGGTTTCCACCCTTATTACTGAATTCATGTGGTGTGGGACATATGAACTTGGATAATAATTGAACAGACTAAGAGTAAGCGTATGAATGCATAAGATTGCGATAGAACGTTCGATCAGGATATTTACCGAGACAAATCTTAGATTTCTTATGACTCGTATGGCTTTTCAATAAAACATACATGTATGTTCACAAAGACCACAACAAAATCATTTTTAAATACTTGCAAAGGTTTGTACTTATTATATAAACATTCTAACCTTTTTTTTTTTTTTTTTTACACCATGGCCAAACATACGAGTTATATAAGATTCTTTGATTCCTCACCAACACCCTTACACTATACTTAGAAAAATAGGTGATTTTACTATTGCAGTACTCTCGAAATTGTTGCTGAGCATATTCTAACATTATACTTGGCTACAGTTCCTAAATCTTGGTTTTTCTTTTCTCTTTGCCAGTGAGACAATGCAAATCAGGAAGAGAGGAAGGCCACGTGCTGTTCGTCCAGCAGTGGAGGCACCTCCTGAGATTCAGGAACCGCCGCCTCCGACAACAGCACAGGCCCAACCCACCACTGCCACTACATCTGGGCAGGCAATACCACCCCCACCCGCACCCTTTGCCAGGCCTTCAAGCATTGAAACTTTCTTCGCTGGATTTATTGAGGCGATGAAGGTTACTGTTCAAACTGCCGTTCGTGAGACCGCTGCCAGTCAAGTTGCCACAGTTCAACCATCTATAAAATTTGGCTCAGAAGCTCAAACCGATCAGATTACTAAATACAAGCGGCTACAACCTCTTACTTTCGATGGCACCATTGATCCTGATGAGGTGCAAAAGTGGTTGGATGAGTCCAAGAAGGCTCTTGATGCAATGGGAGTCGATGAGACTCGTAAAATTCCACTAGCAACCTACCAACTTGTTGGTGCCGCAAACACATGGTGGATTACAGTGAAAGAAGACCCAAGGATCAATATAGCCAATATGACTTGGCAACAGTTTGAGTCACTGTTTATTGATGAATATTTTCCAAGCGCGGTGACAAAGCAGAAGCGCCAGGAATTTGCTAAGTTATATCAGGGCACCATGACCGTCAGAGAATATGCTGGAAAATTTAAAGAATTGTCAGTTTACTCTCTCTCCACAATCTCAACGGAGCGAGATAAGGCCTAAGAAATTTTATAATGGTCTTCGCCATGACATTCGACAAGCCTTATCGATCTTGGATCTGCAGATTTACAAGGAGGTTGTTGACAAGGCCATGAGCTTTGAACAAGAGAAGCTCTTACAGGAACAGAGAATGAATAAGGGCAAACGGCCTGCAACGTTTTCCCAACAAGGCTCGCAACAGGGCAACAAGAAGAAGCCCTACTACAATCAAAACCAAGCCCTCCCAGCCCCAGTTTCAAAGAATGTGGCCACAACACCTGCGGCTGAACCTTTTAACCCTAACCATCAGGGTTTCCGACTTTATGGTCGTGGCGGTCGTTATGGACGAGGTGGCCGTAGTAACGGCAATGGCAGAGGTGGTGGTCGACACCACAATCAGCAAGCCCAGCAGCATAATCAGAATGGCCAGCAAAACAATCAGCAGTACAGGCCGACTTGTTTCAACTGCGGCCAGAAGGGCCATGTCAAACATCTTTGTCCGCACCTTCAGCAACCTATTTCGGCTATTCCAGTCCAACAACCACCACCTGCTGCTAATGCCCAACCCAGGCAGACCCAGCAGAACCAGGGTCAACGAAATCAGGGCAGAGCTTATGCCATCGCTCACCAACCCCTCCCAGACAATAATGTCGTCGAAGGTACCTTTCCTTTGTTCAATACATTGGTGCATGTTTTGTTTGATTCAGGTGCTACGCATTCTTTTATATCATCAACATTGGTAAGACATTTAGGCCTGCATCCTGAACCCACAAACATCACACTCCATGTCACATCACCGTTCGAATCGGGTACTGACGTGAATTTGCAGTGTTCTCGATGTGAGCTTCGAATGTCCGAACAGATAATATATGCCGATCTTTTTGTGATGGATTTTGATGACTTCGACATCATCCTCGGCATGGACTGGCTCGCACCACTGAATGCAAAGATCGACTGTATGAACTAGCACGTTCAGTTAACTTTGCCTACAGGTGAGTTTGTCAAGATTCAGGGAACAAGGAAATGGATACACAAATCAACAGTTGCCCTTCTCAAGTCACAACTTCGAGCGTTGTCTCTTGGCGACGGCAATGAATCACCAGCTCTGTACCCTCCTGAAGTACGCGATGTTCCTGTCGTATCTGAATTCCCAACCGTTTTTCTTAATGACCTTCCTGGTCTACCTCCAGTTAGGGAATTCGATTTTGAGATCAACCTCATACCTGGGACAGGGCCTATCTCAAATCCACCACACAGAATGTCAAATGTTGAACTGGTCGAATTAGACAAACAACTTAAGGAATTAGAGCGTAATGGCTTCATCCGAAAGAGTTCATCACCCTGCGGCGCTCCAGTTCTGTTTGTTCGCAAAAAGGATGGTTCGTTACGACTTTGCATCGATTATCGCAAGTTGAATAAAGTCACCATCAAGAACAGATATCCGTTGCCCAGGATCGATGACTTATTCGACCAACTTCGAGAAGCCAAATACTTCTCTAAGATTGATTTACGGTCCGGTTATCACCAACTCCGGATCCGGGAGTCAGACATCACCAAGACGGCGTTCAGAACTCGGTACGGTCATTACGAATTCTTAGTTATGCCGTTCGGCCTAACAAATGCACCTGCTGCATTCATGGATTTGATGAATCGCATATTCAGGTTATACTTAGACCGGTTCGTGGTGGTTTTTGTCGACAACATCTTGATATATTCCTCAACCGAGGAAGACCATAAACTACATTTGAAGATCGTCCTCCAGACCTTACAAAGACACCAACTGTATGCAAAGTTGAGTAAGTGCGAATTTTGGGCGCAGAGAGTTCAATTCCTCGGCCATGTAGTTTCAGGCAATGGCATTGAGGTCGATCCTTCTAAGGTTGAAGCAGTCTTAAACTGGAAGCAGCCTACCACTGTTACTCAGATTAGGAGTTTTCTTGGTTTGGCTGGCTATTACAGACGATTCATTAAGGACTTCTCAAAGATTGCTGAACCTATGACCAAGCTCACTCGAAAAGACGTGCGCTTCATCTGGAATCCCGCCTGTGAAGCATCATTTCAGGAATTGAAGAAACGCCTCACGACGGCACCTGTACTTATCACTCCAAGAAATGGAATTGGTTTTTCATTATACACCGATGCCTCTCTCCAAGGCTTAGGTGCCGTACTAATGCAAGACGGCCAAGTTGTTGCATATGCCTCCAGGCAACTGAAGATTCATGAGGGTAATTACCCAACCCATGACTTGGAACTTGCAGCTGTCGTGTTTGCACTTAAATTATGGCGTCATTACCTTTACGGTGAACGGTTCGAGGTCTTCTCAGATCACAAGAGTCTTAAGTACATATACACTCAGAGAGACCTAAACCTCCGCCAAAGAAGATGGTTGGAATTCTTGAAAGACTATGACTTCCAACTCCAGTACCATCCCGGAAAGGCCAATGTTGTGGCCGATGCTTTGAGTAGAAAATCTTATGTTGCTTGCACTCTTAACTATGAAATGGGGAAGTTGGCTACAGAGATGGACAACTTTAACCTCCAGCTGAACGAAGAGGGACCACGCCCACGACTCTCTCAATTGTCCGCTACCTCTGACCTCGTTCGCAAGATTTCAGCTACTCAAGCCAATGACCCTATGTTAATGGAGAAACGAGCACTTCTACTCAGCGGGCAAGACTTTCCTCATTGGTCAGTCTCTGACGACGGAGCCGTTTTCTATAAAAAACGTCTTTGTCTTCCGAACGATCCCGAGGTTCGGAAAGACATGCTTACTGAGATGCACTGTTCGAGATACGCTATGCATCCTGGGGGTGACAAGATGTACCAGGATGTCAAGCGACAATTCTGGTTTCCTGGAATGAAGAAGGCAATTGCAGACTTCGTTGCTCGATGTCTTGTTTGCCAGAAAGTTAAGGCAGAACGCAGACTTCCCTCTGGCCTTCTCCAGCCGTTACCTATTGGAGAATGGAAATGGGAGAACATCGCAATGGATTTTGTTACAGCTTTACCTCGAAATAATAAAGGGCAAGATGCTATCTGGGTTATCATTGACAGACTTACCAAGTCTGCACACTTCTTGCCAATAAAGTTCACGGATACTCCCGCCAAACTTGCAGAACTATATGAAAGAGAGATCGTACGCCTTCATGGCATACCACTCACGATCGTCTCTGATCGAGACCCTCGCTTCACATCAAACTTTTGGAAAAGCTTCCAAACTAGAATGGGTTCAAAGATCACTATGAGCACAACCTTCCACTCTCAGACTGATGGGCAGTCAGAACGGCTTATCCAAATCTTAGAAGACATGCTACGATGCTGCATTTTGGACTTTAATGACGGATGGGCAAAGTATTTACATCTAGCTGAGTTTGCATACAACAACAGCTACCAAACTAGTATCGGCATGGCACCATACGAGGCTCTCTATGGTCGGCCTTGCAGATCTCCGGTATGCTGGTTAGATACGGCAGACCGACCGCAGTTGGGCCCTGAACTAGTTCAAGAGACTTCTGAGAAGATCACACTAGTAAAGGAACGACTTCGTGTTGCACAAAGTCGACAGAAGAGCTATGCTGACAAACGGCGACAGCCTCTGGAATTTGATAAGGGGGACTTTGTTTTTATACAAGTCCAGTCCACCCGAGGTGTCCAACGCTTTGGGATCAAAGGAAAGCTCTCCCCGCGGTATATCGGTCCATTTCCGATCATTGAACGTATTGGCAAACTTGCATATCGTCTGTCCCTTCCATCGTCCATGCCTAAGGTTCATGACGTTTTTCATGTATCTATGCTTCGCAAGTATCGTCCTGATCCTTCGCATATCATCCCTTTAGTCGAGGTTCGGGTTGAGGAAGGAAATACGTATCAAGAGAAAGCAATACAGATTTTAGATAGAAAAACTCACGACCTACGGAGACGTAGCATACCACTTGTGAAAGTGCTCTGGGATCACCACGGCATAGAGGAAGCTACATGGGAACTAGAATCCACAATTAAACAGAAATACCCTGAATTGTTTTCTAGTACCACTGATGATGTGATACATTGTATTATTTTCACTTATAAATACCAGGATGAAACATTGTTTACACTTATCTTCATACATTGTTTCACTTGAATAACTACGCAGATATCTGAAAATCATATCTATGGATATCGTGCTGCACACACGCAGCGGCTCCTTATCAACCTGCGGCTACTTCGCCAGCAATACCCCTCATCCATACTTGACTTGATTTCAAGGACGAAATCCCTTTAAGGGGGGTAGAGTGTAATACCCTGTATTTCACAAAAAAAAAAAAAAAAAAAAAATTACTATTTGGGCATGCCAGAACGTTCAGGCGCATGACAGAACGTTCAGGCGCCATGCCAGAACGTTCAGGCGCCTGCCAGAACGTTCAGGCGCCATGCCAGAACGTTCAGGCGCATGCCAGACCGTTCAGGCGCATGCCAGAACGTTCAGGCGCCATGCCAGAACGTTCAGGCGCCATGCCAGAACGTTCAGGCGCATGCCAGAACGTTCAGGCGCCATGCCAGAACGTTCAGGCGCAAAAATCTCTATATAAGAAACCTCCTCATTTCTCATTCCTCACACCAAATCACCTTCTCTTGTGATTTTTCTTCTCCTTTCCACGCATTCTAAGTTTTTAGTCTTTAAGACTCCCGGTGCGGTGCAACAAAGTTCTGTCCGGAGGAAAGCGCCAGATCTGAAAGCGGTGCAACAAAGTTCTGTCCGGAGAAAAGCACCAGATCTGAAGGTGGGGAACGAAACATAGGTTTGCGTGTTTCATAACTTTTATTAAAGTTTACATTCAATTATTATTATGTCTACTATTCATTTACACTGCATTATGTCAATAATGTTTATGACCTGAATGTCCTAACTTTGCACGTCGTGATACCGACCCTGATAAGGATCACTAGACGTTGACAAAGTCAGTATAAATGTCAAGAAAAGACCAGACTAGTAGACTAAACTAGTTCATGCATTGGCATCATACATATCACCACCTAGGGACGTATATGGTTTATGACTCATAGAATAGTTAGAAGCATTGCTCACTATTCATATTATTTCTCTGGAGAGGGACGTACATGAGAACTCGGCTACGCCGGGGAGGGACATCAGTACGTGAATCCAGAGCATCGTTCCTGAGGAGGGACGTACAGTGAGAACCTGGCTACGCCCGGGGAAGGACACCCGTACGTGAACTCAGGCGATGTACGCTCATCAAACCATTAATACGTGACGGTGTCATGCATGCATACATATTGATTGATTATGATGCTTACATGTGTATTTAAGATATTTGATATTGAAGTATGCTTTATTAATTGTTATACTCATGCACTATTTACCCACTGAGCGCGTTAAGCTCACTCCATTATTATCCAATCTTTCACAGGAAATTAGGGTGGACTGGGTGCAGGTTATGGGGCCCACATTTTATACCCTTTGTTTAATTCATTGGGGATTTTGGGAGTATGTTCCCTTGACCATTTCATGTACAAAAGTATTCTAAATTAAATGAAATTAGATTTGTACTGTGTGTACCGTATTTCCGCTGCGCACTCTGTTGTTACCATTGTAATTGTTCTAAATGCGCACCCCGTCCGAGAGTGTACCGCCGATTTAGGCGCGTCCGGGCGGGGTGTGACATTTAATGGTATCAGAGCGTACGGTCCACGGCCCGCCCAAGTCCACCAAATTAGGGGAAGACAAATTTTATTAGATATATATATATATCTCTAGAACTATATATACATATGTCAATTATATATAGTTGAGATTTGTTTTAAATATATATATCTAGAAAACTATATGATTTTTATATAGTTTGATTTAAATATACATATAATCATAATTTATTAGAAACTATATGTGTAGTTATTATTGAATATATGTATCTATATACCTTAGTTTATATGAGGTAAAAAAAAAAATCGAAAAATTTTTATTTTTCGAAAAAAAAAATAAAAAAAAACGGAAAAAAAAAATTTATTTTTCGAAAACAATTTATTTTTGAAAAACAATTTATTTGATATATCTAAAACTATATATATGAATTATATATATAGTTAAGATTTGGATTAAAAACAACTATATATGATTTTTATATAGTTTAAATTCAAATATATATATATATATATATATATATATATATATATAGTTGATTCATGGGAATTATAGTTATCATTAAATATGTCTATACATTCATATGTGAATACGACATACATACATCAAATCACTAATGACGAAACTTTCATGATGGCATAACCATCAAAAGAAAACTCGAAAATAATGTCTAGCAAACAAGGCATAAAACTTAAAATGTTAGGAATATATTTTTTGTTCTTCACACAAATTTATTTTCCTTTCAGCAAAAGAATGGCCTCAAGGGAAGGACCAACTTCCACTAGCAGGGAACAAATTCCCACTAGACTTAAGGAATTGTCCAAAAGAGAGGTTATGACTATGAGGAGCATCGACAATAGCGATCTCCGCCTCCGCCCAATCCTTCATGACAAACTTGCAACACTAGATTGGTTAAATATAACCAAAGTCGAGGGTCAAGTCTCTTACAACTTGGTCAGATCCTTCTATGAAGCCATGAATTACGTAGGACTTCCCGGAGATGAGATCATCCCTAATTTGGAGACAACAATCATGGGAACGAAAATTCCTATCAATATCGAGATTATTGCTCGCCTTTTGGAGATTCCGATTGAGGAGAGGATTATTGATCCACATGACCCCCAGACAGTTGCCGAGATCGCAGAATCTAATGCACAATTGTTCAATTCCCTCGCCAAAGAGCCATACCCTCAATCAAAGTACACCAACCTCCCAAACAATCATCTTAAGCCATCTCTTGCCGGCCTCGGAAAGATTGTATACGGCAACATCTTGCCAGAAAGGGGTACTAGAGGCACTATGTCAAGGGCCCAACTCCTTGTGTTGTATTGCATAGAAAAGAAAATAAAGGTCTCCCTACCACACATCATCATCCAACAAATGTTGAGGGTGATTCAAAACCCTTTAAAGAAGGAATTCCTCGGCTACGGAGTCTTGATTATGAGGATACTTTACGAGGCAAACGTCAACACTTTCGATGGAACGTCGAAGCTGATCACTGAACCAGTTACAGCTTCCTCTATCTTCAAGACATATGGCACAAGTGGAGGGGTAACTGACGAAGAGGTATTCGGCACGACAATAAGAAATGCCGAAAGAATGAGAGACAAGCATGGGCGTTGCCTTCGCAAAAGTCGACGCAAGATGCCCGTCCAAGAAGGGCCAAATAATGATTCACATCCAAATCCTACATCAGACCCAGCCCCGAATAGTGATCCAACCGATCAACCATTCACTGACGAAGAGTTATATGCCACACTAAATCAACCTACACAAAGTCATGATAAACAAGGTACGCAAGCACACCCACCAACCTGGAACGCGCCCATTCCAGGCACCACTTCGTACCAAAGATTTCCAACTCCTGCGGTACAGTATCAGCCAATTCCACAAGTTGTTGTCAACCAACAACAACAGTATTGGGTGTCACCATATCTTGGAGGGCCAAACATTCCAATGAGCCCATTGTTTCAAACTTTTTCACCTCAAACAAACCAAAATACCCAAGGGGTTCCGGTTAGGGGATCCCCGCGCAATCAAAACAACTACCTTCCACCTATGAACCAATATTTTCCCCTAATGTCTATGGCCTATCCTTCTCCTACGAGACAAACGACCCATCAATCACCAATGGGACAACCGACTAACCTACTTGAACGGTTAAATGAAATGGCATCCAATATTGCTACACTGAGAGAGAGCCACAATACTATATTAACCCGGTTGCACAACTCCGACGCAGAGCGTGCACCCACTCAACTTTCCGTTAGTAGTCGTTCTGTACGTAGCAGTCGATCTCGAAGGAGCGGTAGTAGACAAGAAAGTCACAATTAATTACTGGCATTGTAAACTTTCCTTTGATATATATGAATGAAATTGTTTTATTTAAAGACTATCTTTGGTGGGCCGACTTACAACCATTTTTTCTTTTGTATCACTAACTTTGGAGTGGTATGCGACACAACAAAATTGGAGGATACTAAATAAAATGTGGAAGTAAGAAAACCCATGACCTTGTGTGAAAAGAAACATTTGGAGAAAGTTGCATTACTAATATTATCACTAAGTTTACACGGTATGGGATGAGTAAATTTGGACGATACTATTAGTGAACTTCTATTCAGCCAATGTTTTTAGAGACCGTGTTCATACAACTTAACTTGGTTGACACCCTTATTACTAAATTCATGTGGTATGGGACACATGAACTTGGATAATAATCGAAAAGACTAAGAGTAAGCATCTGAATGCATAAGATTGCGATAGAACGTTAGCTCAGGCTATTTACCGAGGCAAATCTTAGAATTCTTATGACTCGTATGGATTTTCAATGAAATATATGTATGTTCACAAAGACCAAAACCAAATCTTTTGAAATACTTGCACAATTTTGTACTTATTATATAAACATTCTAACCTTGTTTGTTTTTACACCATGGCCACACATACGAGATATATAAGATTCTTTGATTCCTCAACAACAACTTTACACTATCCTTAGAAAAATAGGTGATTTTAATATTACAGTACTCTCGAACTTGTTGCTGAGCATATTCTAACATTATACTTGGCTACAGTTCCTCAATCTTGGTTTTCATTTTCTCTTTGCCAGTGAGACAATGCAAACCAGGAAGAGAGGAAGGCCACGTGTTGTTCGTCTAGCAGTGGAGGCACCTCCTGAGATTCAGGAACCGCCACCTCAGACAACAGCACAGGCCACACCCAACACTGCCACTACATCTGGGCAGGCAATACCACCACCACCCGCACCCTTTGCCATGCCTTCAAGCATTGAAACCTTCTTTGCTGGATTTATTGAGGCGATGAAGGTCACTGTTCAAACTGCCGTTCATGAGACCGCAGCCAGTCAGGTTGCCACGGTTCAAGCACCTGTAAAATTTGGGTCCGAAGCTCAAACCGATCAGATTACTAAATACAAGCGGTTACAACATCTTACTTTCGATGGCACCATTGATCCTGATGAGGTGCAAAAGTGGTTGGATGAGTCTAAGAAGGCTCTTGATGCAATGGGAGTCGATGAGACTCGTAAAATTCCACTAGCAACCTACCAACTCGTTGGTGCCGCAAACACATGGTGGATCACAGTGAAAGAAGACCCAAGGGTCAATATAGCAGAAATGACTTGGCAGCAGTTTGAGTCAATGTTTATTGATGAGTATTTTCCCAGCGCGGTGACAAAGTAGAAGCGCCAAGAATTTGCTAAGTTATATCAGGGCACCATGACCGTCAGAGAATATGCTGGAAAATTTAAAGAATTATCCGTCTACTCTTTCTCCACCATCTCAACGGAGCGCGATAAGACTGAGAAATTTTATAATGGTTTTCGCCATGACATTCGGCAAGCCTTATCGATCTTGGATCTCAAGATTTACAAAGAAGTTGTTGACAAGGCCATGAGCTTTGAACAAGAAAAGCTCTTACAGGAACAACGAATGAATAAGGACAAACGGCCTGCCACATTTTCCCAACAAGGCTCGCAACAGGGCAACAAGAAGCAGCCCTACTACAATCAAAACCCAGCCCTCCCAGCCCCGATTTCGAAGAATGAAGCCACAACACCTGCGGCTGAACCTTCTAACTCTAACCACCAGGGTTTTCGAAATCATGGCCGTGGCGGTCGTTATGGACGAGGTGGCCGTAGCAACGGCAATGGCAGAGGTGGTGGTCGACACCACAATCAACAAGGCCAGCAGAATCATCAGAATGGCCAGCAAAACAATCAGCAGTACAGGCCGACTTGTTTCAACTGCGGCCAGAAGGGCCATGTCAAACATCTTTGTCCGCACCTTCAGCAACCTATTCCTGCTATTCCAGTCCAACAAGCACCACCTGCTGCTAATGCCCAACCCAGGCCGAACCAGGGTCAATGGAATCAGGGCCGAGCCTTTGCCATCGCTCAACAACCGCTCCCAGACAACAATGTAGTTGAAGGTACCTTTCCTTTGTTCAATACATTGGTGCATGTTTTGTTTGATTCAAGTGCTACGCATTCTTTTTTATCGTCGTCATTGGTAAGACATTTAGGCCTGCATCCTAAACCCACAAACATCACACTCCATGTCACATCACCGTTCGGATCGGGTACTGACGTGAATTTGCAGTGTTCTCGATGTGAGCTTCGAATGTCCAAACAGATAATATATGCCGATCTTTTTGTGATGGATTTTGAAGACTTCGACATCATCCTCGGCATGGACTGGCTCGCACCTCTGAATGCAAAGATCGACTGTATGAACAAGCAAGTTCAGTTAACTTTGCCTACAGGAGAGTTTGTCAAGATTCAGGGAACAAGACAATGGATACACAAATCAACAGTTGCACTTCTCAAGTCACAACTTCGAGCGTTGTCTCTTGGTGACGGCAATGAATCACCAGCTCTGTACCCTCCCGAAGTACGCAATGTTCCAGTCATATCTGAATTCCAAACAGTTTTTCTTAATGACCTTCCTGGTCTACCTCCAGTTAGGGAATTCGATTTTGAGATCAACCTCATACCTGGGACAGCGCCTATCTCAATTCCACCATACAGAATGTCAAATGTTGAACTGGTCGAATTAGACAAACAACTTAAGGAATTAGAGAGTAATGGATTCATCCGAAAGAGTTCATCACCCTGGGGCGCTCCAGTTCTGTTTGTTCGCAAAAAGGATGGTTCGTTACGACTTTGCATCGATTATCGCAAGTTGAATAACGTCACCATCAAGAACAGATATCCGTTGCCCAGGATCGACGACTTGTTCGACCAACTTAGAGATGCCAAATACTTCTCTAAGTTTGATTTACGGTCCGGTTATCACCAACTCCGGATCCGAGAGTCAGACATCACCAAGACGGCGTTCAGAACTCGGTACGGTCATTACGAGTTCTTAGTTATGCCGTTTGGTCTAACAAATGCACCTGCTGCATTCATGGATTTGATGCATTGCATATTCAAGTTATACTTAGACCGATTTGTGGTGGTTTTTGTGGACGACATCTTGATATATTCCTCAACCGAGGAAGACCATAAAATACATTTGCAGATAGTCCTCCAGACCTTGCGCAGCCACCAATTGTATGCAAAGTTGAGTAAGTGCGAATTTTGGGCAAAGAGAGTTCAATTCCTAGGCCATGTGGTTTCAGGCAATGGCATTGAGGTAGATCTTTCTAAAGTTGAAGCAGTTTTAAACTGGAAGCAACCTACCATTGTTACTCAGATTAGGAGTTTTCTTGGTTTGGCTGGCTATTACAGACGCTTCATCAAGGACTTCTCAAAGATTGTTGAACCTTTGACCAAGCTTACTCGAAAAGGCGTGCGATTTATCTGGAATCCCGCCTGCGAAGCATCATTTCAGGAATTGAAGAAACGCCTCATGACAGCACCTGTACTTATCACTCCAAGACATGGAATTGGATTTTCATTATACACCGACGCCTCCCTCCAAGGGTTGGGTGCCGTACTAATGCAACAAGGCCAAGTTGTTGCCTATGCCTCGCGGCAACTGAAGATTCATGAGGGTAATTACCCAACACACGACTTGGAACTTGCAGCTGTTGTGTTTGCACTGAAATTATGGCGTCATTACCTATACGGTGAACGGTTCGAGGTCTTCTCAGATCATAAGAGTCTTAAGTACATATACACTCAGAGAGACCTAAACCTCCGCCAAAGAAGATGGTTGGAATTCTTGAAAGACTATGACTTTCAACTCCAGTACCATCCTGGAAAGGCAAATATTGTGGCTGATGCCCTGAGTAGAAAATCTTATGTTGCTTGCACTCTTAACTATGAAATGGGAAAATTGGCTACAGAAATAAAGAACTTTAACCTCCAGCTGAACGAAGAGGGACCACGCCCACGACTCTCTCAATTATCAGCTACCTCTGACCTCGTTCGCAAGATTTCAGCTACTCAAGCCAATGACCCTATGTTAATGGAGAAACGAGACCTTCTACTCAGCGGGCAAGACCTTCCTCATTGGTCAGTCTCTGACAACGGAGCCGTTTTCTATAAAAAAACGTCTTTGTCTTACGAACGATCCTGAGGTTCGTAAAGACGTGCTTACTGAGATGCATTGTTCGAGGTACGGTATGCATCCTGGGGGTGACAAGATGTACAAGGATGTCAAGTGACAATTCTGATTTTCTGGAATGAAGAAGGAAATTGCAGACTTCGGTGCTCGATGTCTCGTTTGCCAGCAAGTCAAGGCAGAACGAAGACTTTCCTCTGGACTTCTCCAGTCGTTACCTATTGGAGAATGGAAATGGGAGAACATCGCAATGGATTTTGTCACAGCCTTACCTCGAAACAATAAAGGGCAAGATGCTATCTGGGTAATCATTGACAGACTTACAAAGTCTGCACACTTCTTGCCAATAAAGTTCTCAGATAATCCCGCCAAACTTGCAGAACTCTATGAAAGAGAGATCGTACGCCTTCATGGCATACCACTCACGATCGTCTCTGATCGAGACCCTCGATTCACATCTAACTTTTGGAAAAGCTTCAGAATAGAATGGGTTCTAAGATCACTATGAGCACAGCCTTCCACCCTCAGACTGATGGGCAGTCAGAACGGCTTATCCAAATCTTAGAAGACATGCTACGATGCTGCATTTTGGACTTTAATGACGGATGGGCAAAGTATTTGCATCTAGCTGAGTTTGCATACAACAACAGCTACCAAACTAGTATTGGCATGGCACCATACGAGGATCTCTATGGTCGGCCTTGCAGATCTCCGGTATGCTGGTTAGATATGGCCGATCGACCGCAGTTGGGCCCTGAACTAGTTCAAGAGACTTCTAAAAAAATCACACTAGTAAAGGAACGACTTCGTGTTGCACAAAGTCGACAGAAGAGCTATGCTGACAAACGGCGACAACATCTAGAATTTGATAAGGGGGACTTTGTTTTTATAGAAGTCCAGCCCACCCGAGGTGTCAAATGCTTTGGGATCAAAGGAAAGCTCTCCCCGCGGTATATCGGTCCATTTCCGATCATTGAACGTATTGGCAAACTTGCTTATCGCTTGTCCCTTCCATCGTTCATGCCTAAGGTTCATGACGTTTTTCATGTATCTATGCTTCGCAAGTATCGTCCTGATCCTTCGCATATCATCCCTTTAGTCGAGGTTCGGGTTGAGGAAGGAAATAAGTATCAAGAGAAAGCAATACAGATTTTAGATAGAAAAACTCAAGAACTACGGCGACGTAGCATACCACTTGTGAAAGTACTCTGGGATCACCACGGCATAGAGGAAGCTACATGGGAACTAGAATCAACAATTAAACAGAAATACCCTGAATTATTTTCTAGTACCAACTGATGATGTGATACATTGTATTATTTTCACTTATCAATACAAGGATGAACCATTGTTTACACCTATCTTGATACATTGTTTCACTTCAATAACTACGCAGATGTCTGAAAATAATATCAATAGATATAGTGATGCACACACGCAGTGGCCTCCTTGGCAACCTGTCGCTACTTCTCCAGCATATCACCCTCATCACTGCTGGACTTGATTTCGAGGGAGAAATTCCTTTAAGGGGGGCAGAGTGTAATACCACGTATTTCACAAAAAAATAATATATATATATATATATATATATATATATATATATATATATATATATTTGGGCAACGCCCGAACGTTCAGGCGCATGCCAGAACGTTCAGGCGCAAAAATCTCTATATAAGAAAGCTCCTCATTTCTCATTCCTCACACCAAATCACCTTCTCTTGTGATTTTCTTCTCCTTTCCACGCATTCTAAGTTTTTAGTTTTCGAGACTCTCGGTGCGGTGCAGCAAAGTTCTGTCCGGAGGAAAGCGCCAGATCTGAAAGCGGTGCAACGAAGTTCTGTCCGGAGAAAAGCACCAGATCTGAAGGTGCTGAACGAAACATAGGTTTGCGTGTTTCATAACTTTTATTAAAGTTTACATTCAATTATTATTATGTCTACTATTCATTTACACTGCATTATGTCATATAATGTTTATGACCTGAATGTCCTAACCTTGCACGTCGTGATACCGACCCTGATAAGGATCACCAGACGTAGCCAAAGTCAGTCTAAATGTTAAGAAAAGACCAGACCAGTAGACTAGACCAGTTCATGCATTGGCATCATACATATCACCACCTAGGGACGTATATGGTTTATGACTCATAGAATAGTTAGGAACATTGCTCGCTATTCATAATATTTCTCTGGAGAGGGACGTACATGAGAACCTGGCTACGCCAGGGAGGGACATCAGTACGTGAATCCAGAGCATCGTTCCTAAGGAGGGACGTACAGTGAGAACCTGGCTACGCCCGGGGAAGGACACCTGTACGTGAACTCAGGCGATGTACGTTCATCAAACCATTACGAGACGGTGTCATGCATACATACATATTGATTGATTATGATGCTTACATGTGTATTTAAGATATTTGATATTGAAGTATGCTTTATTAATTGTTATACTCATGCACTATTTACCCACTGAGCGCGTTAAGCTCACTCCATTATTATCCAATCTTTCACAGGAAATTAGGGTGGACTGGGTGCAGGTTATGGGGCCCACAATTTATACCCTTTGTTTAATTCATTGGGGATGTTGGGAGTATGTTCCCTTGACCATTTCATGTACAAAAGTATTCTGAATTAAATGAAATCAGATTTGTACTGTGTGTACCGTATTTCCGCTGCGCACTCTGTTGTTACCATTGTAATTGTTCTAAATGCGCACCCCGTCCGAGAGTGTACCGCCAGTTTAGGCGCGTCCGGGCGGGGTGTGACATATGTTTCATTCCCCACCTTCAGATAAAAACTTTTTCTTTCAGATCTGACGCTTTCCTCCAGACAGAACTTCGTTGCCCCGCACCGAGAGTCTCGAACAGAGAGTCTCAAAACTAAAAACTCAGAATGAGTGGAAAGGAGAAGAAAATCACAAGAGAAGGTGATTTGGTGTGAGGAATGAGAAATGAGGAGGGTTCCTTATATAGAGATTTTTACGCCTGGATGTCCAGGCGAGCTGTCTGGACTTCCGGGCATGTGCCTGGACTTCCAGGCATGTGTCATGTGCCTGGACTTCCAGGTATGTGCCATGTGCCATGTGTCTGGACTTTCAAGCATGTGCCACGTGCCTTGTCCTAAAAAAATTATTATTATTATTATTATTTTTTGTGAAATACAGGGTATTACAAAAGTTTTGTTAAATTTTCAGTTTATGTTTTTTGTTTTTATTTCCTTTGTCTTATTCTCCTATTCTTCTCTTTTCTTTCCTTCCTTAGTCTATTTTAATTCTTTTATTTACTTTTTGCATGCCTTGTTTCTTATCACATCGATCGTTTCTTTGCTTGCACTTTGATTTACTATGTTTTAGGTGTTCAAAATAGTGATTTAATCTTCTTCTTCTTCTTTTTTTTTTGTGTGTGTGTTTGTTCTTAGTTTTAGGTTTTATTTTTAGTTTTCACTTGCTTTTGTTTTGTTTTGATAATTTTAAGTTAGGGTTTTGCTAAACCTAGTGCATAAAAGTGTGTTTTTCTTTAGGCTAGATTTGACTTAGAGGTACTATTACCAATTTTTATTTTTCAATTTTGTTTTCAGCAGTAGTTAGATCTTATTGAAATAGTTCAAAATACCGAGTTTTGTGATTTTTAGAATTTATTTAATATATTTTTCAGATTTTTAAAGTTTAGGTCATATTAGGGTTTTCTGGTGTGTTTTTTAGTTTTTAGGGTTTCTAGTTTGCTTGAAGGTATTTTCTTGAGTGTTCTAATTTATTTTTAGTTTATTTTCAATTCTGATATTTTTCACATGCATGCCTTAAAATTTTATTTATTTCTTTTAGCAATTTAATTATTATTATTATTATTATTATTGTTGTTGTTGTTGTTGTTGTTGTTGTTGTTGTTGTTGTTATTATTATTATTATTTTGCTTTATATTGAACATAGGTTGTTAGAAAAAAATTCACTTTATTTTGACTTGATAGTCTTATTTTAAGTTTATTAAACCTTAAGATTAGGGTTTAAGATTATATGTTGTTCTCTACATTCAAAAATGTGAAAATACAAAAAAGATTCATATTTTAAGTTATAAAATGTGAAAAATCATCATTACGAAAACGATCTATATATTGACAATTAACAATATAGTGTTGGAGGCCCAAAAAAAAAAAAAAGATCTGAATTAATATAAACAAAGGTGATATACTACTTATTACAAAAAATTTGATTAAGTACTTAATTAATTAGGGTTGATAAACTAGATATATTAATGTACATGAATCTTAATTAAATAGGCTGACCCCATGTATTAGAAATAGACTTAGTTGAGGTGAAATAAATCTTAATTAAATATATAAAAAAAATATTTTTTAAATTTTATTTTTTAAATTATATAATCTTGACGTTGACATTGTGATGAGAACAAATAGAGGGGAACAAATTAGAGCTAACATTATATCTTCTCAACTGGTTTGTAAATCTCTTATGAAAGATGAGTCATGGGAAAATGGAGAAGAAAATTAGACTTTTTTCTTATTACAGGAGAATGAACAAAAAAAAGAAAGTAAGTTAAAGGTGAGGAGAACTGAAACCTCCCTAACTACAATACTTAAATTAACAATTCTGGAGGAAGATCTCTGTCAAATCACTGTATAGCTTGAACCAACAATTTAAAGGAGGAATTGTATGCAATATGCTGGGCAATATTAATTTGCTTGTTTTTAATAACCAGTTTCAGCTTTCATACTTGAATTAATCTGCTCTTACCTAATTTGGAAATTAATTAATAAGTGTCATCCAAGCACAAGGAGAAAAATGCTCAAGTGTCATCCAAATTGCACACCTGAAGAGTACATCATCTTTAAGTTTCATTGGATAGTCTCAAATTATGTATTAACTAATAAATTGAAATAATTTAATAATATACAAAGGTGATGTATACTTTTAAATATATATTTTAAATATCAACATAGCACTACTTGTTCTCAAATTATCAAAAGTGTAATTTTGATGGGCCTCGTTTGTGTCTTTCCAAGAAAACTGGATCCAAGTTTGCAGAGATAGGGCCTGGGGAGAATGGAGTGGGGGAGGAAATACGAAGAGACACCTCCTCTTTTTTTATCTTCTTAATAGAATTGTGTTTTGATGGCTTTCAAAAAAAAAAAAAAAGACCATAAGATCTTAGTAATAATGATGATGAGATTTGAATTCATATTCTGTAAGAATATTGTTTCGGTTCAAATACATCGAATAAAAAGTCCTTTCAAACATAATATAAAAATATATATATTAATTAAAAACAAGGAGTTGCCCTTTTTATATTTTTTTATAGTATTTTTTCTTTAATTTTTTTTTTTTTTTGGCCTTGACTTAACAAAAAAAAAAATTAAAAAAAATAAGAAATAAAAAACGAAAACTCAATACACGAGAAACATGAGAGGCAAACAAAGTAGTCATCACATGAGAGACATGTTGGAGAGAAAATGTGGCATATATTTATATTAGAAGGCAGTGTGGAGATAAGATAATTGAAGGTTAAGGGAAATTGCACTTTCTATTAAACAAGCATGCTAGACAGTGTTGGGTAGGCTTTGGATCTTATAATTGCCCTAATTTTATCCCAACTTAATCATTTCTAGACCGGCTTGCTTTTGAATTTGCTTCAAGGCTTTATACTAAAGAGGAGATTTAACCTTACATGCCATGTGAGACTTGTTTCAGTTCAAATATCTCCGACAAAAAGTCTATTTAAATATAATATAAAAACTTCACAGGTAGTCGCCATGTCTATAATATAAAATATATTTTAATCAGCACAAGGAATCACCGAGTATATTTTTTACTTTTTTGCTTGAATTAATAAATAAGGGCATAGCTAAGAAAATTTTTCTTAAAAAAATATTATTTTTTCAAAAAACAATTTCAAGAAAATTATTATAATTGTTTGGCTAGACATGAAAAAATTATCTCATGGTTGGTTATTAAGTAGTTGTTCAATTAAATAATTGTAATTTCTTCAAATTTAATATAATTAAAGACATTTTCCCACGAATTTTTTTTTTATCTCACCCCTGAAAAAATGGTGGACCCAGCTTGATTCTCAGCTTTTTTGTCAATTAAACACTTAAAAATAAAATCTTTCCAGAAAATCACTATTTTCCTAAAAAATATTTTTCACCTACCAAACACCCTAAGTTAAAAACATAAGAAATAAAAAAATATAAATTCAAAACACGAGAAACATGAGAGGTGAAGTCGAACTCCAGAATTGTCAATATATATGAACTAAAACAATAGCCTCACGTTAGAAATAAAAAATTATTTATCCCAGATTTAAGTTTGAATATTTTTGTCCTTAATCCTTGGGTTTTTAGTAGTAAAAATCCTACACCTGACCTTATGTGAGGCTATATAAGTCGTTAATTGGTGATAAGATCAACATTTGTTGACATCTAAGCCTTCTATCATAATACTAAGAGCAACTACAATGCAAAGGTGGATTGTAAAAATTTAAGTACTACGTAGGATAAATAAAGATTAAGTTAAAATATATTTGTCAATACAACTATTCTTACTTATTATGGTGGCACAAAACAAGTGTGAACGTTTATGTTTAGGATAAATAAGAAAGTTTATGTTTTATAGTGTGAAAGGGGTTGGGGATGGAGTCTTGTGGCGTTTCAAAACAAGTGTGAACGCGAATAAATCGGGGGATCTTTGGCGACTTTTTGAAAGAGTAGAAGTGGCTCTTACCCGTAATCATTGGTGCATTGAGCACCTTATTATTATTTACCCCAAAATCCCGTAAACATTTTTTTTTTTTTTTAATTTCTCTTTTTTAACGAACCCAACCATCCTCGTCTTTCCCTGTCCTACTACAGGACTAATAACTAATAGGACCTTTTGACATTAGGCTTACGTCACTCTCTCATTAAATAATATTAGTATAAAAAATGTTTAATGTACCCCAACATTTTTTTCTAAGTCTTTTAGATTTGTGTATATTATATAATATTTTTAATATATAATAAAAGTTAAGTGTTAACGTTAGAAATATTGTTGATACCCATATATTTTTAACATTACTTTATTAATATATTAATTTAAATAGTTTATGTTAATTCTTTTCTTTTTTTAAAATCTGCTAATACATGATCAGACAGACGAAGACTTCACAATCTTAAAATGTTTAAAATGTGGACACAACAATAAGAAGCTCGACCTAAAAGTAAGATGACAGGATTCAAACTCTCACTTATTATTGAAAGAAGCACCTCCATTATTTTTTTTTAGGAAAATTGAAACTTGTGTAAGTAGATATATTAGTTTCTTTAACATATGTAATTATACATTTATTTTTTCATAATAAGTGTTGTTTATTATTTATTATTTTTTTAGTTAAATGGGTTCAAATTTTGTAGAATATTTTAGTTTGACTATATGACATGTACATAAGCAACAGTGAGTAGACGTGCCCTTCCCTATGGGTAACTTAAATAAAGATTAAGTTAGAGAATATGTTGGATAACCATCTATTACACTTACTAATTTTTTTTAAATTATTTTTTGGACAAAAATAAAAACACTTTTTGAGTTTTTTCCGGCTAAAACAAGAGGAACTCTTCTTCTACATATTTTTTTGTGTTTGGTCGAACCTATGGAATCGGCATGATCAAGCTTTAAGAAAAAAAAAAAGAAAACAGAGAAAACGCACAAGAGAAGAGGGATCAGTTGGAGGTTTTTCTTCTCCTTCCATGGAATCGACATGATCAAGCTTTAAGGAAAAAAAATTCGATCGATCCGTCTCTCTCTTTTCGTTCGATCTCTTCTCGCGCGTTTCGTCACGTAAATCCGCTCCTCAAACTTCCTAATCTTTAAAATTCTTTATTCCTCGAATTCGATTACCTTTTAATTTAGTGAGTCAAACTCGACCGATTCTGTGTGAGCCGTTTGTGTTGGTGATTCACGACCTTTTTGGCTTGTAATTCGTTTCTTAGGGATCTTGCCTGCGGTCACTTTATGGGTTTTTTTTTTTTTTTTTTCTAAGTTTATGTTAAGTTGAGAAATAAAGAGTAGAGATTGTTTTGATCTAACAACAGTGGAAGATTTGGCCGATGAGATCACCAACACCATTCTTTCACATCTTCCCATCAAATACATTCTTCGGTGCAGGTGTGTATGCAAAACCTGGTTATCTTTAATTGATCATCCTCAATTCCCTTACTTAACACCTCACAAATCAACCAAACACCTCCTCTTTTTTTCTCCTTCCTTTTGTAAAAAAGGATCCAACACAAGCCTACCTAACTGACGATATTCACGACGCATCTCTTACTACTTCTATTATTAAGTGTGAGAAATTTCAAATCAATAACCCTCCCCCTACACATTGATGAATGTAGATGAAGATAAGATACTAGAGGTTGGGATTTTTGATGGGTTGTTTTCATTAACGGATTATTCTATTAATCATGGTGTTGTTGATTTATGGTCTTGGATCAAACAGTTAAGTATAAGATTAACAAGTATGCCTGAAAGATTTATAGGCCTATGTTCTTGAGAAAGAAGAAGAAATTGACAATGCTGCATGGTCGGTATTGTTATGATGTGGAGAATGGAAAGCATAACCTTCTTAGAGTTGATCCTACTGAATTAGGGGTCGCTGAGCCCATAACTAAGGCAATTCCATTCACTCCTAGTCTCATTTCAGTCAATTCTCTCTGGAAAATGGAAGAAGAGCAACAAGATCAGGAAATCAATGGAACTGGAAGAAGTGTGAATGAAAATATATAAGGTAGAATTGCTTTTGGTATACATTATTAGCTTGTGATTATAGCTTATTGCTTTTTGTAAGAAGTGTTAATGAAATACGCTATCATGAAAAAGTGCTTTCATGACAATAATAGTAATAGCATTCGATAAGGTATTTTAAATGTCTTCTTGTATAATTGATAAGTGTGATTTGAGATGTTTTGGCTTTTTATTTTTTTTTCTTCTCATGAAATCTGCATTGCTGTAGTGTTTCTTTAATTGGTGGTCTGCTTGGAACTCTGTTAATTAGGTAACAATCATGTGGTATTGTCTTTCTGCAGGCATTATTAAATGGATTCACAAGACTCTCAACAATTCTCACACTCTCAACACCTTGCCAATGATACTGAACATATAAATGCTAGTGATTCACTTAATCCTCAATATGTCTATAATTCCTCTCAATTTCACCCATAAATCTCTCTGTCACAAGCTAACCAATTTTGTCCATTGAACCCACCATTCCAGCCCAATTATGCCTTTACTCCAATGAACGCTTCATATCCTTCTCATGCTCACCAACAATTTGGACCTGGATTCTCATATCAAGATCTACTTAATGCTTCCAAATTTAAATTTGACACTCAAATAGTTAATACTTCCAAAGGATCCAATATGGTTGAGATATTGTTTGAATTAGAGTGGCATATTCAGGGTAAATTCCATGGAGAGACAATACCCCATATTGTAGTGATGGCCTTGTACTACAAAATTAGACGGTGGTGCATCCCCATTAAGTAGATCATCAAATAATGGAGATCTATCTAAAATAGTAACATCATTATTTGTACCGGCCAGGCCGAAGAATGCATGCCAAATCCACAAATTTTTTTAAGCTACAGCCTCTAAAATGAGAGTAGGAACTCTTTTAAAACCATTAGTACGCATACCATGCCAAGCTGTGGGGCAATTCTTCCAATGCCAATGCATACAATCAAGACTCCCAAGCATACCAGGAAATCCTCGATCTTCTCCTTCTTGGAGCAACCTTGCAATATCATTTTTATTTGGTTTTCTTAAGTATTGTTCTTCAAAAACTCCTATTATAGCATCACAAAAGCGCTTTAGGCTTTCTATTGCAGTGCTTTCTCCAATTTGAATATATTCATCTAGGAGATTGGTCGGACCACCGTAATCAAGCATTCGCACAGCTGTTATCATTTTTTGTAAAGGACTCAACCCGTATTTTCCAATCACATCTACCTTCTGAGTAAAATAATTATCATAATTTTCAACTGCTTGTAAATGTGTTTGAATAATTCAATGTCCATTCAAAATCGACAACGAAAATGTTCCCCTGTATACTTTGATTGCTCACCTTTGAAGTAGTCATTAATAATTAAATCATGACACTCCTTCCTATCATGTAATACCCCAAAACGATCTATTAATGTCCAATGATTTGTCACATGCGTGAAAATTTATATTTTTCTCTCCATTCCTTTCCAACAATATTCTCTAATCTTTTTATTGGAAATAACCAAAAATTACTCCTTAATCTACTCTAAATTTCCCTTCATACAAGATAAATATTGGAAACCAAATCACTACCCAAAACTCTAATCCTATTACATTAATAGGAGGACCTTTTCCCAGCTGTCACTGTACTACTTCGAAAATTTTTAAGGGTACTTTTGAAATTATAAATTCTGAGGTATTTTCATAATTTTACACTAAGACCAAAAAGGGTTCAAACACGACATGTGTTACATATAACGTGCTACTATATTTTATTTAGACCTTAATTCCTATTACGGTATCACTTCAAATTTAAAATAATAATTTAAATTTCTATGACTAGGCTTAAGTGGCCATATAAAAGTATAATAATAATAATAAAGTTATAGGATAATCCACGTAATTCAAGCGTTCCCAAAATTCCATGAATGTTCTACTTAAATGTAAATTCAAACTATCTATTTTAATCTCATAAAATTTACATACCATAAATCTTATTATTTATGAAAAGCAAGTTTCTAATAATCAATAATCTTGCAATCTCTCCTCATAAAGCCACTACATGCTAGATATGGCAAGACATCCAACTTCCTTTTATTAATTCCTCTCATAGCCCACGGTGAGCACATTCTTTCCATTTTGTGGACAAAGGCAGTTTAGAAAATTAAGAGATTTTATCATTCTTAATTAGGTTCTATACACACGTGACATTAAGGCACAAATTTTATAATTTTGGTATCTTGTATTTTGATTCCTAGTACTCCCAAAATTATGCATGAAGAGACCACAATCATGCAAGTGACCACACCCTAGCTTATAAGAAATATATAGAACAATTTTGCAGTCGCCTCCCATCTTCTTCATTCTACTCTCAACCCTAGAGCGTGAGCACACAGAGTGACGGCCGCCAGCGAATCGTTGGAGCATCACCTAGGGTGATTTCCTTTTATCACTGTAAGTTTGCTTCTCCGTTAATTATACAATCGATCACTCTGTTTTGGGTGTAGGAGATGACAACCATGAATGAACCCATCTGCAACTGATTTCTTTTTCCTCTTCTTTTTCCTTTCCCCTTTCTCTCTGTTTCCTCCTCTAACCAACGCAAAAGAACAGCAAAAGCAGCAGCCACGTTGTTGCTGTTGCCGTCCTCTTCTATTCTCCTAATCCCTGTTTTACATATGACACATCACCGTATACCCATTAACATATGTCTATATATTGCGTATGATATATTTCAAAATTTCACCGCAACATCACCCACCTAGTTAATTACACATGTCATATCATATAATTTGTATTATTATGTAATCTCATATGGTTTTGCATTATATTATGTGAAATTATATCATATGTATAACATAACTATCAACATATAACATATATGTATATTATATTAAATGTAATGTCTATTAATCAAAACCATCAATATATTTGTATATGATGTGTATGTAAAATTAAGTTACAATATATGTTATAATATGTATATTAAGTATGTGATAATACGTATTATATGTAGTATGATATGCACGTGTATTATGATACGCACATGTATTATATTGTCCACCTATGTAAATATGATAGAGAAGTAATTAAGCGTACCCCTCGAAGCCACTACTCACCTTTAGATAGACACACCATATTTCTGAAATCTAAAATGATTATACAAAGCCTAATTTATGTACAATTTTTACCTATATAGGTGGATATCATCGAGTGTCGAGGAGTCTGAACACTTCAGAATTTAGCGATACAGGTGGGGAAGATTCTATGCCTTCATAATATTTTATTTTGATATATAGATAGGAACATTAAATTAATTAGATTGATAGCACTATTAGATTGCTGGTGAATATGTATGATACATGATTGTATGTATGTCATGATTTGATTGTTAGTATGATGATATGTATGTGTGCACGATTTTTGTTCTGATCAGATGTTAATTGGATGCATGCAATTCATGTGGTAACTGAAATTTATATGTAAATTATAATGTTTGATAATGAGACATCTGACTTGAGAATATTGGCATAATTGTTATAATAAAGTTCATACATGAATACTATTGTATGTGGCATTGTAACATGATACTATGTCTAGTGGAGTTAAAACATATCTTGTGAGTACAATTCATATCATATTTATATTGTACATATGGTGTGACTTTATTAAAGAATACGATTAAGATAAGAATCATACGTATGGGGCAGTTATTCTAAGGAATATCGCCAATGTTTATTATAGGACAGTTATTCATGATGAATATTGCCAACGAGTTTATGATTTTGGGTAGTGCCGCCTAGGGTTTGATTCTCTAAAGGTACATGATTTGGACCGTGATGGAATTCTCAACTCAAACAATCAAATGTTGCAACGATTAATGTGTGAAACTTGTTTGTAATGTTCTTGTGTATATATCATAATAAAATGTTGTGAATGGTTTAGATGACCCACTGGGCTTTCAAGCTCACTCTTATTTTTCACATGCAGGTACATGAAAGAATAGAGTCGCAAGTTCGTGACGTGTCTCACAGTAGTAGGGGTGGGTTAGTGGCTTGAGAAGCGTTATAGTAGTAGGACTGAGTATTTATTTAATAATTGATTATATCAATTAAATGGGTTGTATTAGAAATCAATGTTTTTGGAACATTATAGTGGTCGTTGAAGATTTCATGAGTTATTTTATATGTTTATGCCTTGGACTTGAACTTGTTAATTCCACTTGATGAATATATTTAAAATGTTGTGTCCATAATGGATGGACAAGGGCAAGTACCCTCATGGCTCAATATTCAATTTGTGTAATGGGAATCTATAGTCTGTGGCATAGAAATTGAAATAGTATTCTTCTATCTTAACTTGTACCTTATTTGAAATATAAATGATATTATTAAATTTATTTTTACATGTGTAAAGATTTTGGGGTTAAGGTAGATGGATACAATTCACGCCTCGATTTTCTTTTTGCTATTTTCTTGATAAGAGCAAATATTTATTCTTATTACTTTAAATTTATGTTTTGAAAATCGAAGTATGACAGATTGGTATCAGAGATTAGGCTTCAAATCATGGGATGTGTTGCAACAAATTTTTAGAAGCTTAGTATCAGAGAGTAGGTATCAAATCTTTATGAGATTAGGGTCCAACTTGAGCTAGATAAATATGTCAATTATAAACCTTATAACATAATATCGAGAATGAAAGTACAGTGGGTCTAACAAACTCAAAGCTTTTAGGACATCGGTTAGAGACGAGAACTTGTATGGAAACTGTTTGGTTAGAATCTAAGATCAGGATGAATCTTTTATCCTTGGTTCCAAAGCGGTATGGGACGTGGAGGAATTTAAGGGTATTTGAGGAGTCTTGAACTTGGAGACTAGCAGGCCATGTTTGGTGAATGACTAACAACTCTGGACGAGCTTGTATCGCTACGTTCAACTGGTATGGGACAGCTTGGACATAGTGGGTACCTGGGAAGCCTTAGTTGGTAGGACATTTGCGCATTGTTTGGGTGTATTGAAGTTTCTTTGTGGAAGCTTATATCACCGGGCTAGAGTGGTATGGGACACTTGAATATGGAGGGTATAAGTGAAAGTTTGGGAATTTCTTTATACCATTGTTGTGTAGTGTGTTGTTTGTTTGTTTGCTTGTCTTGTTTACATGTATCAAAACCAAATCCTGTACCCTGTGACAATCATGGATTGCCAAAATTTTATAAAACCTAGAAACTGAACCAATAAGATCATTTTATTTTCGAGAACTTAGAATTATGAATCTAGAGTCACCCTAAACGAAAATAATTATCTCATGTAGTACTAAAGATGGGTTGAAATTTTATAGATGGCTGCACCTCGAAGAAGAAACACAAGGTCTGTGGGTGATCTCATAAGGGACACTAAACCAGTTGTGCAGACATAACCGACACTTGAACCTCAGCCGACAGAGCAAGAACATGCAAATCTGATAGCGAATGTTGACTCTACTGGAGCAGAGAATGTCTGACCTAAAGCAGTTCCAACCCCTGGAATCGTTTTGGGACCAGAGATGATGGCAGAATTTGTGAGACAAGTAGTGGAATAGGTGACCAGACAGATGCCTCAACCTCAACTGAATCCAAGAATTGTAGTGCAGAATGAACCGAGAGCTCGAAGCACCAGGAGGCCTGAAGAAAAGGAATGGGCGGATCAATTGAGAGCCTTCCAACGTATGCATCCTTCTAAATTTGAAGGAAAACCAGATTCAAGGGAAGCTGACAAGTGGTTCTAGGAGGTTAAGGAACACTTGGAAGTTCTTGGAGTGACTGGTCCAAGAATGGTGGCGATTGCGGCTCACCAATTCATAGGTGAGGCCAAACATTGGTGGAGAATGGTTAAAGAAAATCCTACAATGGACGTGAACACTATGACCTGGACAAATTTTGAGGAGATATTTTATGATATATTTTTCCCCAAGGCGAACAAAAAAGAATTACAATCTGAATTTGTGAGGCTGACACAGAAGAACATGACAGTGGCGGAGTATGAGGCTAAGTTTACTGAACTTTCTAGATTTGCTCATGAACTGGTAGTCAATGAACAGATGAAAGCTACTAGATTCGCATAGGGTCTCAGGATGGAAATTAGAAAGGTGGTTGTTCCTATGAATTTGGAGACTTATAAAGAGGTAGTTGAACGAGCTTTGTTGGTAGAGAGAAAATTGAACCGAGAAGAGGCAATATGGAATAGAAGCAAAAGGCCTCAAGGACAGAATTTTGATTACCAGGGTAATCACAACAAGAGGCAAAATCTGAATAACTTTGGTGGCAATGGTAATAATTGGAACAGGAACAAGTCCAACAATGGGAACCAGTGGAACAGGGTGCAGAATCACAACAATGGATCAGGCGGTCTAGTCATGATGGTGAACAACAGATGCAGCAGAACAATATTCGTGCACCCCAACAGAATAAAGATCAAGTAGAAGCTACGAGACTTTGCTTCAAATGCAACCGACCGGGTCATTTGGCACGAAACTGCACTATACAAGGAGTTCAACAAAATTTTCGTCCGAGCAACTGGCAGAACAACAACAATGTGCAAGGAAGAAATCAAGCCAATTGTCTAAGCTATAATCAGAATCAAATCCAAAATTAAAATCAAGGCAGAGTTTTTGCAATGACTGAAGGAAATCCTGAGCTAGAGGTTGGTGCAAACGAAGTAGTGGAAGGTACTTTCATTTTATTTCATGTTACAATTAAAGTTTTGTTTGATTATGGAGCATCAAGGTCTTTTATTTCTGAAAACTTAGCCAGGAAACTACAACTTTCCACTGTACCTTTATCTGTTGTTATGAAGATTTCAACACCAGTAGGAGTAAACGTCCCAACAACTAAAAAATGTAGTTGTGACCTTAGAATTAATAATAAGCTGATTTCAGCTGAATTGATACTCTTACCCATTAATGATTATGATGTGATCTTGGGTATGGATTGGTTATCTGAGTACCAAGCCCAGATTGATTGCCTTCGAAAGAAGATTACTTTGAGGTTACCTTCGGGAGAGCTGTTGAAAATCTATGGGGATAGAAACAAAACCCCGAGGAATATCATGTTCGCACTTCTCGAATCTGTGAATCAAAAAAAGGAATTCAAACCCTAACAAAAGCTGAGCCTCTAAAGACCTTGAGGAATTTAGAAGAGAACTTGGTGGTTAGAGACTTTCTTGAAGTGTTTCCCGAAGAATTACCAGGATTACCTCCTAAGCGGGAAGTAGAGTTCAAGATAGAACTGTACCTTGGAACAGACCCCATTGCCATGTCACCCTAAAAAATGGCCCCTGGAGAATTAATAGAACTAAGGACTCAGCTTGATGATCTTAGTGCGAAGGAATTTATCCAGCCGAGCGAATCACCCTGGGGAGCACCAGTATTGTTTGCCAAAAAGAAAGATGGGTCGATGAGACTATGTATTGACTACAGAAAATTAAATCAAGTCACAGTCAAGAACAAGTACCCCCTATCCAGAATAGATGATTTTATCGATCAACTGAAGGGAGCAACTTGTTTTTCCAAGATCGACCTAAGGTCCGGTTATCACCAACTTAGAATCAAAGAGCAGACATACCGAAGAAGGCATTCAGAACTAGGTATGGACACTTTGAATTTAGAGTCATGCCATTTGGACTCATTAATGCACCAGCAACATTTATGGACCTAATGAATAGGGCGTTTAGGCCTCATCTAGACAAATTTGTAGTGGTATTTGTTGATGATATTTTGGTTTATTTGAAGACCAATGAGGAACATCAGGAACACCTTACAGTAGTTTTGGAGACATTGAGGCGAAATCAATTGTATGAAAAATTTGAAAAATGTGAATTTTGGATGAAGTCAGTCAAATATTTGGGCCATGTAGTGTCAGCAGAAGGGATATCAGTATATCCAACAAAAGTTGAAGCAGTAATGAACTGGGAAAAGCCAAAATCAGTGACAGAAATTAGAAACTTTTTGGGATTAGCTGGTTACTATAGAAGATTTATTCTAAATTTTTCGAGACTAGCTGAGCCTATGACAAAGCTAACAAGGAAGGGTGCCAAATTTAGTTAGGATGAGAAATGTGAGAATTCCTTTCAAGAGTTGAATAGACGATTGACCACAGCCCCAATATTGTTCATTCCTGCAAGCGGAGTCGGTTATGTTATTTACACTGATGCTTCTAAGAATGGTCTTGGTGTTGTTCTGATGCAGGAGGGTAAAGTGGTTGCTTATGCTTCTAGGCAACTGAAGACTCATGAACAGAATTACCCGACTCATGATTTAGAATTGGCTGCTATTGTATTTACCTTGAAGATATGGAGACACTATCTCTATGGAGAGAAATTTGATCTATACTCTGATCATAAGAGTTTGAAGTACATCTATACGCAAAAGGAGTTAAATTTGAGGCAAAGGAGATGGATGGAATTGTTGAATGATTATGATTTTCAGCTACATTATCACCCAGGGAAAGCCAATTTAGTTGCAGATGCTTTAAGTCAAAAATCTTATAAGAACGATGTAGAAAAAGCCCAGATGTACCAGTTGATTGAAGATTATGATTTGGGCGCACAGAAATGTGAAAACCAGATTTTTTATATAATATGAGTTGCAAGCCAGACCTACTACATCAAATTAAGGAAGGTCAAGGTCAGGATAGAAAATTGATAAAATGGGTGGCAGGTGCAAGAGCCAATAATGGAAATGCAAATTTCAAGATCAATTCAGAGGGTTATTGAGGTTCAGAGATCGAATTTGTGTACCCAGAATTGAGGAAATTAAAGAGATCTTATTTGATGAGGCACATCAGACTAAATACACTTTACATCCTGGTGGAGATAAGATGTACCAAAATTTGAAGAAAAACTACTGGTGGAAAGGTATGAAGAGAGATGTGGCCAAATATGTGTCTAAATGCCTTACATGTCAGCAAGTTAAGGCCGAACATAAAAGACAGTCTGGATTGCTACAACCTTTAAAAATCCCTAAATGGAAATGGGATAGCATAGCAATGGATTTCGTGGGAGCTCTTCCTAGAAATCCAAAAGGTGAGGATAAGGTTTGGGTAATTGTGGATCGACTTACTAAAGTGGCATACTTCTTACCTATTAAATCCACAGATCTGGTTAGTAAACTGGGTGAGCTATATGTTAAAGAGATTGTGAAGCTACACGGAGTACCCAAATCGATAGTATCAGATAGAGATTCCTTATTCACATCTCAGTTCTGGCAGAGCTTGCAGCGGGAATTGGGAACCAAATTAACCATGAGCACCGCCTATCATCCTCAGATAGATGGTCAATCTGAAAGGGTTATTCAGATCTTAGAAGACATGTTGAGAGCTTGTGTACTAGATTTTTAGGGAAATTGGAGTAAATACTTGCACCTAACAGAGTTTTCTTATAACAATAGTTACCAGGTAAGTATACAAATGGCTCCATATGAAGCCCTATATGGACGACCATGTAGGTCGCCACTGTGTTGGGCCGATTGGGAAGATAAGGTACTTACAGGACCTGATATGATAATTGAGATGAACGAAAAAGTGAAGTTGATCCAGAAAAGGCTAGTTACTGCACAAAGTAGGCAGAAGAGCTATGCAGATAAGAGACGCCGACCTTTAGAGTTCTAAAAAGGTGATAAGGTATTTATGAGAATAAGCCCTCAAAAAGGCATCATGAGGTTTGGTAAGAAAGGGAAATTATCTTCTCGGTTCATCGGTCCGTTCAAGATTAGTGATCGAATTTGCGAGAATGCTTACAAACAAGACTTGCCAACTAGTTTATCCTCCATCCACAACGTGTTCCATGTGTCGATGTTGCAAAATATGAACCAAACCCTTCCCACACCATTGATTGGAAAGAAGTAAAAGTACAAGCTGATGCCACCTATGAATAAGGACCTTTAAAGATCCTAGATTGGAAAGTTCATAGTTTGAGGAACAAAGACATTCCATTAGTTAAGGTGTTGTGGAAGCATCATGGAGTTGAAGAAGCCACTTGGGAACTCGAAAGTGAAATGAAGGCCAAATATGCCGACTTATTTCAAAGAACGCCATAGGTAATTAATAATACTCCATTCCATGTGCTTACTATCAATTCTTTCTTCAAACTCACCAATGGATTGGTAAATTTAATAGACTGCTAATAGAATATTTTCAACATTTTAGGTTTCGAGATACAAGTGGTCAACAGTGGAGAAAGTTAAACATCATAAAGTAAGTAAGCTTAAACTTAATTTCGAGGACGAAATTTCTTTTAAGGCGGGTAGGATGTAATACCCCAAAACGATCTATCAATCGCCAATGATTTGTCACATGCGCGAAAATTTATATTTTTCTCTCATTTCCTTTTCAACAATATTCTCTAATCTTTTTATTGGAAATAACCAAAAATTACTCCTTAATCTACTCTAAATTTCCCTTCATGCAAGATGAATATTGGAAACCAAATTACTACCCAAAACTCTAATCCTATTACATTAATAGGAAGACCTTTTCCCAGTCGTCATTATAATACTCCGAAAATTTTTAAGGGTATTTTTGAAATTATAAATCCAAAGGTATTTTCATAATTTTACACTAAGACCAAAAAGGGCTCAAACACGACATGTGTTACATATAACGTGCTACTATATTTTATTTAGATCTTAATTCCTATTACGATATCACTTCAAATTTAAAATAATAATTTAAATTTCTATGTCTAGGCTTAAGTGGCCATATAAAAGTATAATAATAATAATAAAGTTATAGGATAATCCACGTAATTCAAGCGTTCCCGAAATTCCATGACTATTCTACTTAAATGTAAATTAAAACTATATATTTTAATCTCACAAAATTTACATACCATAAATCTTATTATTTATGAAAAGCAAGTTTCTAATAATCAATAGTTTTGCAATCTCTCCGCATAAAGCCACCACATGCTAGACATGGCAAGATATCCAACTTCCTTTTATTAATTCCTCTCATACTCCACGGTTAGCACATTCTTTCTATTTTGTGGACAAAGGCAATTTAAAAAATTAAGAGATCTTATCATTCTTAATTAGGCTCTATACACACCTGACACTAAGGCACAAATTTTATAATTTTGGTATCTTGTATTTTGATTCCTAGTACTCCCAAAATTATGCATGAGGAGACCACAATCATGCAAGTAATCACACCCTACCTTTAAGAAATATATAGAACAATTTTGTAGTCGCCTCCCATCTTCTTCATTCTACTCTCAACATTAGAGCGTGAGCACACAGAGTGCGGCCGCCAGCACATCGTTGGAGCATCACCCAGGGTGATTTCCTTTTATCACTGTAAGTTTGCTTCTCCATTAATTATACAATCGATCACTCTGTTTTTGGCGTAGGAGATGATAGCCATGAATGAACCCATCTGCAACTGATTTCTTTTCCCTCTTCTTTTTCCTTTCCCATTTCTCTCTGTTTCCTCTTCTAACCAACGCAAAAGCAGCAGCCACGTTGTCGCTGTTGCTGTCCTCTTCTATTATCTTAATCCCTGTTTTGCATATGACACATCACCATATACCCATTAACATATGTCTATATATTGCGTATGATATATTTCAAAATTTCACCGCAACATCACCCACCTAGTTAATTACACATGTCATATCATATAATTTGTATTATTATATTATCTCATATGGTTTTGCATTATATTATGTGAAATTATATCATATGTATAACATAACTATCAACATATAGCATATATGTATATTATATTAAATGTAATGTCTATTAATCAAAACCATCAATATATTTGTATATGATGTGTATGTAAAATTAAGTTACAATATATGTTATAATACATATATTAAGTATGTGATAATACGTATTATATGTAGTATGCTATGCACGTGTATTATGATACGCACATGTATTATATTGTCCACCTATATAAATATGATACAGAAGTAATTAAGCATACCCCTCGAAGCCACTACTCACCTTTAGATAGACACACCATATTTCTGAAATCTAAAATGATTATACAAAGCCTAATTTATTTACAATTTTTACCTATATAGGTGGATATCATCGAGTGTCGAGGAGAACACTTTAGAATTTAGCGATACAGGTGGGAAAGATTCTATGCCTTCATAATATTTTTATTTTGATATATAGATAGGAACATTAAATTAATTAGATTGATAGCACTATTAGATTGCTGGTGAATGTGTATGATACATGATTGTATGTATACCGTGATGTGATTGTTAGTATGATGATATGTATGTGTGCACGATTTTTGTTCTGATCAGATGTTAATTGGATGCATGCAATTCATGTGGTAACTGAAATTCATATGTAAATTACAATGCTTGATAATGAGACATCTGACTTGAGAATATTGGCATAATTGTTATAATAAAGTTCATACATTAATACTATTATATGTGGCATTGTAACATGATACTATGAGTAGTGGAGTTTAAACATATCTTGTGAGTACAATTCATATCATATTTATATTGTATATATGGTGTGACTTTATTAAAGAATACGATTAAGATAAGAATCATACGTATGGGGCAGTTATTCTAAGGAATATCACCAATGTTTATTATGGGACAGTTATTCATGATGAATATTGCCAACGAGTTTATGATTTTGGGTAGTGCCGCCTAGGGTTTGATTCTCTAAAGGTACATGATTTGGAACGTGATGGAATTCTCAACTCAAACAATCAAATGTTGCTACGATTAATGTGTGAAACTTGTTTGTAATGTTCTTGTGTATATATCATAATAAAATGTTGTGAATGGTTTAGATGACCCAATGGGCTTTCAAGCTCACTCTTATTTTGCACATGTAGGTACATGAAAGAATAGAGTCGCAAGTTTGTGACGTGTCTCACAGTAGTAGGGGTGGGTTAGTGGCTTGATTAGCGTTATGGTAGTAGGACTGAGTAATTATTTAATAATTGATTATATCAATTAAATGGGTTGTATTAGAAATCAATGTTTTTGGAACATTATAGTGGTCGTTGAAGATTTCATGGGTTATTTTTATATGTTTATGCCTTTGACTTGAACTTGTTAATTCTACTTAATGAATATATTTAAAATGTTGTGTCCATAATGGATGGACAAGAGCAAGTACCATCATGACTCAATATTCAATTTGTGTAATGAGAATCTATAGTCCGTGGCATAGAAATTGAAAGAATATTTTTCTATCTTAACTTGTAACCTTATTTGGAATATAAATGATATTATTAAATTTATTTTTACCTGTGTAAAGATTTTGGGGTTAAGGTAGATGGATACAATTCATGCCTCGATTTTCTTTTTGTTAATTTCTTGATAAGAGCAAATATTTGTTCTTATTACTTTAAATTTAAGTTTTGAAAATCAGAGTGTGACATATCACGACGAATATAACGTTTACCGAGTGTTGAGCTGCCATGAGGGCGTTTGTTACCATTCAACATTGTTAAAACTATTACTGGAACATGGATTGCAATCGTTTGAACCACATCATGAGTCATCTTTGTACATTTTAAGCTATCATCTTCCACTGGCTAGTCAAATAACTGTTTGTTCATTGAAAATGACTCATTGCTCGATGACGAACTATTAGATTCAAATTCAAAACTTGATGAAGACATTGGTTTGTAATCGCACCTATAAAAATTATGAAATATAAAATCTTCTATATATATATATATATATATATAAAGATATGAACTTAACTAAAGATGAAAGGTACTGAAACTTCAAATTGCAAGCTACAAAAACTAGAAATAAATAAATGAGTAATTTTGTCAAACACATGGCATGCAAGTCCATCCATATATATTAACTGATATTACATTTATAAGATTAATGAAAAATAACTTAATAAAAAAGAGAGAATTTGCTAAAAATACAAGAAAAAATCAATCTAATTAAATATAATTAAATAACAACATTGATTTCATTGACAAATATTTGAGAAAAAAAAACATAAATGACCATGCTAATAAGGCTTTAGTAATAAAATTAAAATAATGAAATATAAAATAAAACATACAAGATTTGACAAAAATGTTATTGGGGTGACAACAATCACTGGTTGATTATTATGGAGTTCCCCAAAGACCCTGCTTGTCACGACGCCCCTGACGTAGGCTGACGTCATGACCGGCACAATGTACTATACACTGTACATACTCATATACAGTATACAATACACTGTCAGCCTCAACGGACATTCACAATAATTTTCAAAATTTACAGAAATTTTGACAGCACCTCCCCATAAAATGGACAATTCACATTTTTTTTTTCTGATATACCACAAATCAAATCAAATATATATATATACAGATAATCATCCCATTCATTCCATTCATTCACACATCGAATTCTCACATGATAGATACTTACGATCATCCCATTCCATCATCACAAGCATTGTATAACTAAAATATTTAACTATAATTTACATTACCACACAACCCATCTAGGTGATATTATATATATAGTATGTGATAATGATACTTATCAAAATAAATAAAAATAACTCATATCCTCCAATGCAGACATACATATATCAGACGAATGCAATCACGTGATTATCACTCATGAATTTTTCCTTTTTCCTTCGATTCGATACATGAAATATTGGAGGAAATAGAGTGAGCAATCAACAGCTCAGTTAATATATTTCTTGATATGACAATTATATGCATTTAGGAAAATATGGCCTTTAAAATCATTTCAAACAAGTATTAAACACATGCATCATTCAACGAATATATCATACATGACAATAACATAGATTTAATGAGTTTTCAAGAAAACAATGCATTCTTTTTTTCACGAAATCCACAATCTCCCTCCTTCAAGGCAAGAGAGCGGGTCTAACCCTTGTATGGCCGTTACAAGGTAGCCACAGCCTCTCATTACCCAATTCACAGTCATTTCAAGGATCTCCAATCCTTGTTAGGACTGGCCTACTGACAATGAGGTTAAGCATAACACTCATCCGGGTCTAATTCCTAACGAAATGAAAACATATGCGATCTGCCTTCGCACGTCTCGCATACTCCAAATGCCAAAATCATTTTGAATGATCAATAAAATGCAATGCATTTATTTCATATCTATTTACATCTTCAATTTCTCAACTCACGTCAAATCACCGATAATAAAGATCAATCTTAAAAATATTATACGCATTCTGTGACTTTAGATTCCAACTCAATTTAGGACTCATAAGCAGTTGAAGAAACTACTATCTCGTTTCTGTGGTCAATCTAGATATTTCCACAAGAAAGAACAGTGAATATAGATTTCCAATTCATATTTTCACTAATTCTCAGTTTATTTTTCTATTGGAACATATATCAATTTTATTAAAAATCTAAAACATTCCTAAAATTATTTTGTCCACATCGACACGTGTAAAATCAGTCATTCTATCATTCTACTACCTTCAACAAGTATTTTATTGAGGTTTTACACGTTCGCGAAGGTCACGAAAGTAAATTTTACTCACCAAAACTATATATTTAGTTACTAAAAATAGCAAATCATATCCAAAAATCACAATCTTAGCATCGAAACGTCCGGAATTCAGTTCTCTACCATTCTATGATCTCAAACCGGAGTTTCACTGGAGTCCAATTCCATTTTATTCACTATTCATTGGAAACATGTAACTTTTTACTACAATTGTCAAACGGTCTCCAAAAATCATGAACTTAGTATCGATGGACTCACAACAGTTCATTCTACTATTCTATAGCCTTCAATTGGAGTTTCATTGGGTTTTAATATGATTCGAAAGGTTTCTAATATAACTCTAACTTCCAACAAACTTCTAACAACTATAAAAATTTCAAATGAACACATAATTGAAATCAAACCACATATTCGGGGCTCTTACAATCTAGGGAGTGTTTTTTCACCTTTCGAACAAATTTTCATCCAAGTTGGGTCAAAACCCCAATTTTGAAAACAATGTAAAACAACTCCCATAGCTAAAATTACTCCGCTAGAATCGTTACATCTGGCTTAGGTATTAATTTTACGAAGAAATAGAGTGAAAACCACTTACCGCGAGTCCCGATTTGACGCGAATCCCGCGTTTCTTCCTCCGTTATTTCTCTTTCTCTCATTTATTTATTTTTACACGTTGGAGAGTGGTTGCAATTGAGATGATAAGTGTATATATAACATGATCCCATGCACCTAGGCTCCCCTTAATAACCAACTCCTCCATCACATTTCATTGAATTCAACTCATCTCATTTATATAATTCATTTAATAATTCAATTTCAATCTACACCATTTTATTAATTTACTTTATAACTCAATTCACTTATTTCACATGTATTCATATACACACATACAGTTGACCTCCTACATATAAAATATGTGTATTATACATCTCGATATACGTGTAATTCAATGTATGTATTTAATTAAAATTACGAGGTGTTACACTGCTCCCATCATAGGGCAAATGGTCAACACTTATCCTAACACTCCCGCTACTATGTTTGGAAGGTTCTTGTAATACCCTGTATTTCACAAAAAAAAAAAGAAATTTTAAATTTTTTTTTCTTTGGGCAGAAATGCCCGGACGTTCGGGCAGGACGCCTGAACGTTCGGGCGCCAATTTTCCTATATAAGGAAGCCCCTCCTCCTCATTTTTCTCACACCAAATCACCTTCTCTAGTGATTTTTCCTCCTCTTTTCACTCATTCTGAGTTCTTGTTTGTTTGAGACTCTCTGTTCGAGACTCTAGGTGCGATACAACGAAGTTCTGTCTGGAGGAAAGCGTCATATCTGAAAAAGAAGAAGTTCTTATCTGAAGGTGGGGAACGAAACATAGGTTTGCGTGTTTTATAACTTTTATTAAAGTTTACATTCAGTTATTATTATATCTACTGTTCATTTACACTGCATTATGTCATATAATGTTTATACTGTCGCACTTATGCTTGTATATTTGGAATTCATGTATTACGCCGTTATAATGCCGGATTTGTGGTCAATCTGGCTCAACTAGACACGGTCTTGTCCTAAGTAACTTTAAATAGTGAACGGGAGGCAACGGGCTGCTCTATGCGATTGGTATTTAAGCAGACCTTGTGTCTCACCTCTCAACTGAGGACTGATCTAGTTGGTCTTATTGAAAGTTATCAACTTATACAAGTAATACTGAATGTCCTAACCTTGCACGTCGTCATACCAACTCTGATAAGGATCACCAGACGTTGCCAAAGTCAGTTTAAATGTCAAGAAAAGACCAGACCAGTTCATGCACTTGCATCATACATATCACCACTTAGGGACGTATGTGGTTTATGACTCATAGAATAATTAGGAGCATTGCTCGCTATTCATTATATTTCTATGGAGAGGGACGTACAATGAGAACCCGGCCACGCCTGGGGAAGGACATCAGTATGTGAATCCAGAGCATCATTCCTGAAGAGGGACGTACAGAGAGAACCTGGCGCCTAGGGAAGGACATTTGTACTTGAACTCAGGCGATGTACGTTCATCAAACTATTACGAGACGGTGTCATGCATACATACATATTGATTGATTATGATGCTCTCTTGTGTATTTAAGATATTTGATATTGAAGTATGCTTTATTAATTGTTATACTCACTAACTATTTTACCCACTGAGCGCGTTAAGCTCACTCCATTATTATCCAAATTTTTACAGGAAATTAGGGTGGACTCGGTGCAGGTTTATGGGGCCCACATTTTGTACCCTTTGTATTATTCATTGGGGATTTTGGGGAGTATGTTCCCTTGACCACTTCATGTACAAATTATATTCTGAATTAAATGAAATCAGATTTATACTGTGTATTATATTTACGCTGCGCACTCTGTTATTACCATTGTTATTATTCCAAATGTGCGTCCTGTTCGTGAGTGTACCGCCGGTTTAGGCGTGTCTGGGCGGGGTGTGACAGTTCTTCTTTGCTTGTTTTTCTTATACTTCAAGAGAAAAACTTTACTAGGTATTTTGTTTTATGCAGGGCCCCAAATTTGCATCAAAATTAATATAGATATATATTTTTATTTTTTTAATATAATTTTAACTCATTTTTAGACATTTTTAAACTTTTTTAATTAAATTGTTTTTTACTTCTAAAATCTTATCTTAATCTAAGATTGTGTTAGGTAACTCTATTTTTTTAGCTCCAAAAAAATTAGCTCTACTTTAATAAGAGCGTATTTTAAACATATTGGCTAGTAACTAATCCAACCTCTTATTTCAATTTTATTCTAGGATGATGTATATGTTTCCGGGAGACTTGAGATGTGTATAAGTCTTGTGAGAAAGAAAATTTTTTGTGTACATATATATATATATATATGGGTTTGATATGAATGATGATGGTTCATATATGATATCGTATTTATTTATGTGATTTGATGAGACTATCAAGTTTTTGTGGAACCTCAGATTTATGGGGAGGTTCTGCCGAAATTTTTATTGATTTTGTGTATTGTTTGAAAGGACGAGGCTGACAAAATATCGTATAGTCTAGGTATGACGTGTATGGTATTATGTGCCGGTCATGACGTCACCCTGCGGAGGGGGTCGTGACACCTTTGCTCTCGAAACCCCTTCATGGAAAATAACTTTTCCTATACTTAACAGTTTCGGAAGCGGCCGTTAGTTCTGCTCTGGTCAGGGAAAAGCTAGGAAACCAGAAGGCGGTGTACTACACCAGCAAGTCTTTGCTCAACGCAGAGACGAGATATCTTGAGATTGAACAGCTGGCACTGGCACTTGTCACTTCAGCTCGAAAGTTGAGACACTACTTCCAGGCCCACACCATAGTCGTTCTCACTAAGCACCGATTGAGGCAGGTGCTCTTGAGGCCGGAAACATCTGGACGTTTGACTAAGTGGGCCATCGAGTTGAGTGAATTCGACATCAGTACCAACCTCGTACAACTATGAAGGGTTAGGCATTGCCAGATTTTTTGTCTGAGCTGCCTCAGATAAATTCGCCTACCGACCTGTACCCTGAAGAAGCCAGGAAGTTGTTCGTCAACGGCTCTTCCTGCAAGCAGGGATGTGGAGCGGGAATAGTATTAATCTCCTCCAGAGGTTAGAAACATATGTGTGATCTTCGCTTCAGTTTCCCAACATCCAATAACGAAGCAGAGTACAAAGCACTTCTGGTCGGCTTACGACTTGTTCTCGGCTGGGGGGTGAACAAGCTGCTCGTCACGGGGCAGGTCACATAAGAGTGTCAGGCCAAGGATGATAATGTATCTTTGCCACTCATACATCTCACTAACCATTAAACATAGTTTGGTGTTATATATATATAGACATATACCTAAAACAAAAGTATATAACCAGCTTCCTATGCACACATACTCACAATGGCAAAAAGACAAGCTCAATCAACTCTTCGAAACCTTGCCCTTACCCTTGAAATCAACACCTGTAACAAAAAGGGAGTGGGGTGAGCTACAACAAGCTCAGTGAGTAATCTAATAATGGAATTATATATGCATCTATACAAAAACATGGCATTGAAATCATCATTGTAAACTCATGTGCAATTCAAATGTAATTATCAATACATGATTCAAATACATTGCTCTTGACTCTATACATATCATACAATGCATAAAGATAAAATCCTCATCCTCAGCTAAGTAAGTGAATCTGTATTCCTATTATGCATATATAGGGAAAATTCATCTTAACAAACCATCATTTCGATCATTCCGAGGTCTAGTCCGCAAACTTCCCTCCTTGAAATTGATCATATACTTCCCTTACTTCAATTAAGTCCAAGTATATTCGATGTTAAAATCAAAGACTTTAAATGCATTAATTAAACAATGCAACATGGAAATCATACATGCACATAATTCATCAAAATAGAGTTTATTTAATACAATGTCATACATAAGAACCAAATTAGAAATACTCACAATATAAGATTTCCGTAAGTCCTGAATCTCTATACTTAGGTAAATTCACCCACTTGACAATTACTACAGAAGCACCTCACTTGTGTTCATACTCATTTCACATCAATTATCTGCAATTCAACATTGCAACACACTTAAATATGCATTCTAGCAGTAAACATTTAATCAATTGATCACCAACATCACAATTAATTAATAAACAACTTACCAATACATTCTCAACACTCTAAGTTTCTAGCACATGTACCAAACTTGTGCTCATCACCAAACCCAGAATTCACCCATCCTGTGTTCTAATTTCTGTAATTCATCGTCACCAATCATCCAAGATGAATTTCCAACCATTAAAACACAACTAATCACAACAATTTACCATTGAAAATTGGTTCCCAAGACTCATACCCAGAATTTCTGGAACACCTACTTCCAACCATGGAAAATCAGTATTTTTAATATCAAAATACTCACCAATCATCAAAGAATTGATCCCCTATGGTTTCCTTCAATAAATCAATCAAAATCCAGCAGAAACCCTTTTTTCCAAGCCTCAATTCTAGCCATGGAAATTACTTGCATGTTACTTATGTTGAAAAAAAAATGAAGAGAGGAGTTCAAATCAGTAAATTTTAACCCAAAATCACAAATCCTTACCTTGGATTTTGATCTCCAAACTCAAACCCTTCTTCCTCCTCCTTTGGTCTGGGTTTCTTTCAATCCAGCAAGTTCAAAATGAGCTAGAAAGGTCGAGTTTGTTGTTTAAAATCAACACAAATAGCCTCACCGAGTTAATATTTTTTTTAAAAAAAATTCCAGGCCCACCTAGAAGTGTGTTTCTTCCCTTAGGGAGTGCGCTTCTTTGCACTTCCCAGAAATGGTGCTCTAGGGTTTGCCATAGAAGCGCACTTCTTCGCTTAGGAAGAGCGCTTCTTGCTCCCAAATCTAAAATTTTTCTTGAGTGTTGGGCATTTTATGATACGACTAGCCTCTTAGGTTACCAATAACCCTAAAATACATACATTCATACTATCAAAAGATCATGTTCATACATATATGCGTACAAATACGACTAACAATACATATTGGTCAACGTACAAGTTTAACTCATACATACGGGGAGTTACAAGAGGAGCCTTACCTAGGTAAGCCTTTAGCTCCTGAAAGGCCTTCTCACACTCTGGGGTCCACTCTACTGTCTTGATAAGCTTGAAGAACGGAAGACATCTATCTGTGGCCTTGGAGATGAACTTGCTCAGTGCCGCTATGCACCCAGTGAGCCTCTGGACTTCTTTCACATTCCGAGGCGACCGCATGCCGACTAGAGCCTGAATCTTGTCGGGGTTGGCTTCGATTCCCCTTTGATTAATGAGAAATCCTCAAAATTTACCAAAGCTCACTCCAAAAGTGCATTTTGCCAGGTTGAGCTTCATGTGATACTTTCTAAGTATCGTAAACAGTCTAACAGGTCGGTAGAATGAGTTGTCTTTTTCACACTTTTAACCAACATGTTGTCGACGTAGACTTCCATGTTCACTCCAATTTTCTCCGCGAACATGTTGTTGACCTACCTTTGGTAAGTAGCCCCGGCATTTTTTAGGCTGAAGGGCATCACCTTATAGTAATACAAACCTCGATCTGAAATGAAGGTTGTCCTCTCTTCGTCTCTGCAACTTAGCGCAATCTGGTTGTACCCTAAATACGTGTCCATAAAGCTCAGCAGTTTGTGGCCTGCTGTTGCATCCACCAGTTGATCGATACGGGGCAGTGGGAAGCTATCTTTGGGGCAGGCTCTATTCATATCAGTGAAGTCGACGCATGTTCTCCACTTTCTATTGGGTTTTCTGACCATCACTACGTTGGCCAACCAATCTGGGTATAACACCTCTCTAATGAAGCCTGCCGTTAGTAACTTGTCTACCTATTCTCGTAGACCTTGAGCTCGGTCAGAGCTGAGAACCCTTCTCTTTTGTAGGACCGATCTGGCTTCCGGGTCGACATTCAAACAATGCACCATCACGCTGGTCGATATGTCAGGCATGTCTTCTTGGGACCAGGCAAAAATATCCATGTGATCCCGTAGGATGCTGACCAAGTGGTCAGTGAGGGTGGCACTCATTCCGATACCAATCTTGATCGTTCTCGTTGGATCTTCTCCGATCTGTACCTCAGCCCATTCATCCTGAGGTTCGAGCCCTGACACCTTTTTCCTGGGGTCTAGGTCGGAGCTGGCTAGATGTTCTAGGAGCATTAGTTGCTCCTGTGTAGATTTGAGACTTTCCTCATGTCCAGTCTTCTTCTTCATGGCTGTGACGTAGCAATCCCAATATTCTTTTTGGCTACCCCATACCACTCCAACACCTCGCTTTGCTTGGAACTTCAGAGCTAAGTGATAGGTCAATACAATTGCCCTCAGGTTATTGAGGAGTGGTAATCCTAGTATGGGGTTGTAGACGGTGTGGCACTTTACCACCAAAAGGTTGGTCATGACCGTGACTTTATGCTCTGAGTCGCCAGCTGTCACTGGTAGGGTTATCTGTCATTTCGGCATGATGTTGTTTCCAGTGAAGCCGATCAGAGGGATGTCTACTGGGCTCAGCTGATCATTTGTTAGTCCCAATTTCTCGAACGCCGACCAGTAGAGGATATCTACCGAGCTACAGTTGTCGACCAAAATTTGACGGATTTTGTAATTGGTCACAGTCATCGTGACCACTAAAGCGTCGGCATGTGGACAAAGTATGTCTTGGGCTTCCTCTTCCGTGAAGGTAATCGCGAAATCTACTCGCTTATGTTTCTCATGTCGGTATCATAGGTTCATGACTTCTGACCTGGATTCCCAGACGTAAGCCTTCATTGCCCGATCCGAGGTACCGATTTGGTCTCTACCATAGATGTTCTGATCTCGCCCACTGGCCTAGCTTGGTCATCTTTTGGAGTCCTCTGTCGGTTGGGATTTTTCACGAACTCTTTCAGATGACCTTTTCGAATTAAAGTTTCAATCTCCTGCTTGAGATAGTAGCACTAGTCGGTATCGCGACCGTGGTCTCGATGGTACCGGTAGTACTTCTTCTTATCTCGCTGCTCTGCAGGCATTTTCAACTTTCAGGGCCATCGGATATACTCTCTGTTTTGGATCTCAAGGTGGACTTGCTCTCGTGAAGCAGTAAGAGGCCTATAGTTGGAGTACACATTTTGGGGCACTTTGTTATTCTTCTGATCTCGACTGCCAGCATCCGATCATTTTCTGCCTCTATTGTCCTCCTTTGAGTTGTATTCCCTTTTCCTCTTCTTCATTTTCTTTGAACTTTTCCGGGACTCATCTACTCCTTGTTTTGCATCTGTCTGCTCGTTGGCATTGATGTATTTTCTGCTCGGTCCAGGATTTCTTCCTAGGTCTGACTTTTCTTTTTCCCAAGGGAGTAGTGAAACTTCCCGGGCCTTAATCTTGTGATGAAGGCGGTGATTGTCGTCTTATCGTCACAATCGTCTACCTCCACTCGTACATCATCAAAATGACCAAGGTATTCTTTCACAGTTTCTCCTTTTTTCTGCTTGATAACAAGCAAGTTGTTCACAGGCTTTTCTCTTTCCTTTTTTTTAGCGAAGTGATTCATGAACTTGTGAGTTAAGTGCCCAAAAGAACATATAGAATCGGTTCCACTTCCAAGCAGGCCTGCCAATGGTGATCTGGAAGCCCTTTCACATGGTAGCAACATCGCAGCCCTTGAATTTCATCCAGAACTTGTAGTTCTCGATGACCTCTCTAGAGTCTACCTTCCCTTTGTACGTCCTGACCTCTGGTGTCTTAACGTTTTTTGGAAGCGGAGTCTGGAGTATATCCTCAATAAAGGGAGAAGGGAGTTCCTTATACTCGTGGTAGTGTCAAGGTGTTGATCTAGTAGTTTTAGAGCGCTCTGATACGTACGGCTTCCTCGGCACCAACCTGTCAAGACCATTCTTTCCTGCCGTAGCCCCTTTTGCAGATACCGACCTGTATGAGGTTGATTTTTTCGATCTCGGCCTTTCTGGAAGAGCCGACCTAATTTGGGAGAAAATCAAGCTATGACTTTTCTTGGTGTCCAACGAGTGACGCAAATCTTTTGCAGATAAAGACTTATGATTGGGAGGGGGTTTTCCCATATACCGACCTCTTCTTCAAGGTCACACTTCGACACCTACTCTTCTCCCCCTTCTGAGGTCAAAGGCTAGGATGTGGTAGGTGACTATGAAGTGGTTGTAGGGGGAACACCTCCCTCAACACTCGTTGCTGTTCTAGAATGTTTTGAGTCATTTCTTCCAAATTCCTCTCTATAGCAGTCAACCTCGATTTCTGAGCATAGTATTTTGACTGCTTTTTTGGTGGTCTTCCCCTTTGTTTCTGGGGTGTCGTCGGCATGGCAACGGGCTCCACCTCAACTGGTATTTCTACCTCCCGACTCATGACGGCAGAGCTGTTTTTGACTTGTAATGTCGGTCTCCACAGATGGCGCCAAATATTGGTGCAAGATTTGACCAACACCACTAGACGTGAGGTGGAGGGAAGATGATGATCTGAAACTTGTCGGAATGCTGGAAAAATCGTCGGAGGTTGATTATCTAAGAGAGGAAAAACAAGATAATATAGCCTATCGTAAGTAACACTGGTGTGGTGTTGGCCCAAGACCCTCCGATGCCTAAGTATGCCGATCTGTAGTCACTCCTTCTATCTGCTTGATACTGAAGATATGGTATGTAAGAAGGTCGGTAGATAGTGGTCGGTAATCATTTATATGGTTTGTCGATCTGGTGCTCTTTAGTGTTGACCTGACGAATGTTGTGGTTCATCTGGTCAGTATGTCCGACCATAGGCTCGGACTATATGCTTTGTTGAGTAGATCCCCATTCTCTATCCAGAATAGGTCGGCACATATACCTGGTACGTGTTACTTCTTACTGGGCAAGGCTAACATGGCTGACCTGTATTGTGATCGGTATATGAAAACAATTTTGATGTGGACGATAAGTAATTTTGCTGCATATGGAAATCTTGTTGGATGTACTACAATGGGGAAATTAGTGTCCTTTGTGTGGTCCAAACTTATGTTCAAAATGACTTTCATATAATATGAAAATGGCATACATGGGTCATAAACGATTTCTATCGTAGTTGATGTTAAGTAGTCTTAGCAAATAAATATTTTTCTTTAAGCGGGTGTGATGGGATAATGATTTTGTCTTGTTTAAAGTTTGTGATGTATGCATGACAGGTGAGTAAATGAATTAGCTATCAAGTTAATTTAGCCAAAATAGCATGTATTTTTCTAGTGTGGATGTGAAGTGCTTTTTTTATGATGTGGAGTGGTATTTATAACATTTTTCTTATGTGGATGTGAAATTGTATTTATAAATTAAATATATTTTTGGATCTAAGGAAGGAATATGTTTGAAATATTTGGAAGTGAATATGACAAGAGTTATACAGGTTAGAGTTTTTTTAGAAGTCAAAAAAATGAATGATACTCTGTCGAAATTCTTTCAAAGTTGTCTAAAAAATGTGTTAATATTTTAATGTAAAATGTATTATAGTTTTTTCTCAATTTTATTATACTTGAGATTTTTTCATATGTTTTTTATTTATTATGTTTTTCAATTGACTAATGTAATTTTCATTTTCTATGTAGGTTTCATGGGTGCAAATGAGGAGTAGAAGTACTTAACTTCTTGGCGATGAAGATGATTATTGAACAATATTCATAATTTATTAGTTTTGTTTTTTGTTACACTTAGAAACAAGTACTCATATAGACATGCAATTGAATTTATTTTTTTATTCAAATTAATAGTCATATTAATTTGTTCATCGATGTAATAATTTATATTTTATTAGACATTGATGTTATTGATGAAATAAGATTAATTTTATTATGAATTAATGTTTAATATGAAAAGTATATATGTAAAAAATATATGTATACGAGGTCATAAAAGAAAGTTTTTGCATTGGTTATTAAAGATGACATCTGATATATGTCGTTGAAAGATGTTTTAACGACATCCAAAATAAGTCATAAAATATAGTTTTAAGGGCTTGGATTAATATACTATGAAAACATTTTAACATTATAAGTCGTTGATAATATTGTACACATTCGTATTGTAAAATTTTATTATAGCGGCTCACAAAACATGTCATTAACAAGTAGTATTTTATAATGACTTGAGAATTTACGGCATATGTATGCATGCCATTAAAGACTTATAGCGACTTGTTTCTATGCCGTTGAAAGTGACTTTTCTTATGGTGAATGTGTCTCTCTTTGTTTTTTGGTGGGAAAATAAACAAATTATCATTATTATTTAACTTGCAAATGAGCACGTGCATTACACGTGACTATTAATTAAACATTAATATAAATTAGTAAATAAAAGTTTAACAAATTATTGTGCAGCACCCGGGTAGTTTAGAAAACTGACGTGCTTAATATTATTATTTGTCAATTAAAAATAGAATTGATGTTTAAATAACAGGATTAGCCTTGTTAGTTAACCATGGTTCAAGTTCGATTTAATATATTAAGGTAATAAAATCATGGTTAATTTTGGGTTATTTTTTAAAAAATAGCACACCGTTCATTCAGAAGTATGGGCTTTATAAATTATATAGATAAATATCACTAACTGTTGCTCAAGAATATTATTAAATTAAGGTGGGCCCAACAATTTCCTTTTCTCTTACCAACCTATGTGTTACATAAGATTTGACCAATACCAAATAGTAATAAATTGTAGGAGACGTGTTGAGTTAGAAACTGTCAAGTTGTTTGTTCGTCTGTTGTATTCTTGTCTGATTTATAGTATCTGGTGATGCATATGAGGATCGGCTGTACCAACGTGCCTTATTTGGACATCTAGTATTACCTTTACAGAGTGAGCAACTTTCAATAAAATCAACTGGACTAGTCCTTAGGTTGAGAGGTGGGGTCACAATGGACCCGCTTAAATATCAAGTTTTCAGAAGCAGCAAGCTGCCTTTCATTCACTATTTAAAGTTACTAAGGACAATACTAAGTCCGGCTAATTAAATCAATTGCTGATTCAACAGAATAACGGTATAATACATTGATTGCTTGATAAGGTACACGCATGAATAGTAGTATGTTGTGAATAGTTGATATACGTCGATTCTCATTTTTTCTCGTGAATAGTATCGTATATATAAATAATGTCGTATACTTGAATAGCGTCATATATGTGAATAGTGTCATATATGTGAATAGTATTTTGTATCGAAAAAAACCTTTTTAATGTGGAAGATAAACCAAGGCTTCAACCACGGAGCATACTAAAAATTTTTCAGAGGTTCTGATATCACTTCTTAGGGAACGTATACAATATTACACTACTAAGAAAATAACTATAAAGAGTAGAAAGACAAAAATTTTACGTGATTCGGTTTGGTTCTGAGACCTACGTCCACGAGCAGAATGTAAAAACTTTACTATAGACTGTAGATTACAACTCTTTCTTTACTTTCAAGGAGAGAACAATGAGACTCTCTCTCTTGATCTAGATAAACTCTTTAGTAGAAAACTCGTAGAGTATTTTAATCGTTTAGATCTGAATGAATTGAATTAAATTCTAAGAAGCCCCTATTTATAGTTAAGATAGATGACAAACTTGTAATTAATTGATAATAAATGGATGGTTAAGATTAGATCTCAACTACCAGATTAATAATTAGAATTAGACCTCACCTATCAGATTAATGGCTAAGATTAGATCTTTACTATCATATTAATGGTTAAGATTAAATTATTTATTTTATATAATATGTGAGACCCACTTATTTTGTTTCTTTTCTTTTTTATTTGAAGTGGAGTCACCACTAAATGTGAGCAATCCCAAATGCACCACGCGGCAATAACTAAACAACGAAAGAACTGCAGACGCTACATATATGAACTCCATAAAAGAAAATATCTATAGAAAGCCTACTTCTTCTTCTTCTTCTTCACTTGCACAACTTACAGTCATGGATCTTTTCTTCTTACAATCCCTCCTCTTCTTCTTCTTCTTCCTCTCCGCTATCCCCTTCTATCTCTACTTCTTCTCCTCCTCCTGCAACAACAACTACCCTTCAAAAACCCTAGAACCACCACCCATTTCATCACACAACTACATGAAAACCTACCCATTTCTCGGAAACCTACCGGAATTCATCAAAAACCGACACCGGTTCCTCGACTGGATGACCGACATCCTCGCTTCCACCCCCACGAACACCATCACTTTCCGGCGACCCGGCAACTGCGGCATCATCACCGCCAACCCTTCCAACGTCGAACACGTGCTCAAAACCAACTTCAATAACTACCCTAAAGGCACACGCTTCATCTTCCTCCTCCAAGACTTCCTCGGCCGCGGCATCTTCAACTCAGACGCCGACCTCTGGAAGATCCAACGCAAGACCGCAAGCTTCGAATTCAACACCAAATCACTCCGCAACTTCATCATAGATAATGTCCGATACGAGCTTCAATCTAGGTTAATCCCACTGTTAACAAAAGCAACCGAAACGAGCCAAGTTCTCGATCTTCAAGATATTCTCGAACGCTTCGCTTTCGATAACGTTTGTAAACTCGCCTTCAACGAAGACCCGGCGTGTCTATCCGGCGACGGCGACGCCGGCGGCGAGTTCATGCGCGCGTTCGACGACGCCGCCACGCTCAGCGCCGGGCGGTTCATGTACGCGGTTCCGTTCGTCTGGCTAATCAAGAAGCGGTTCGATATCGGTTCGGAGAAGCGGTTGAGGGAATCGATCAAAACGGTTCACGAGTTTGCGGACCGGATTATCCGGTTCAGATTGAAAGAGAAGGATCGTCACGAGAAAGAAGAAGAAGAAGAAGAAGACGAAGAAGCGGATTTGCTGTCGCGGTTTATCGCGAGTCATAACGATTCTCCCGAGTTCTTGCGAGATATCGTGATAAGCTTTATTCTCGCGGGACGAGACACGACGTCTTCGGCGCTTTCGTGGTTCTTCTGGATCTTGGCTTCACGACCAGATGTACAACGTTACGTTCTAGAGGAACTGAAAACGATACGAAGTCGTAACGGGAAGAGTATCGGCGACATGTATGATTTGGAAGAGTTACGCCAGATGAATTACTTACACGCGGCAGTTTCTGAGACGATGAGGCTGTATCCTCCGGTGCCGGTTGACAGCAAGGCTTGCGAGGAAGATGACGTCCTGCCGGACGGGACACGTGTCGGGAAGGGATGGTTTGTGTCGTACAATACGTATGCGATGGGAAGAATGGAGAGGATTTGGGGTAAGGATTGCAGAGAGTTCGTGCCGGAGAGGTGGTTGGAGAACGGAACGTTTCGGGCAGAAAGTGCGTATCGGTTTCCGGTATTTCATGCCGGTCCGAGGATTTGTTTGGGGAAAGATATGGCGTATATTCAAATGAAGTCGATAGCAGCTTCGGTGATAGAGAAGTTTGAGGTGGAGGTTCTTGACAAGGGCAGTTGTCCTGAGCACTTGCTTTCTCTGACACTCAGAATGAAAGCTGGGCTGAAGATAAGAGCGAAAAAAAGATTGGTATAATTACTCTTAAAGTATGACATTGATTTAAAAAGTAGTGCAGCCTATATTTTCTTTCATACATTATGCGATTGTCGTAAATTATTTGTTATTAAAGTTTTAAATACAACATTTTGGTTTTTATAATTTGTTATTAAAGTTTTAAATTTTTATCGATTCATACTTAAGTTTAAAATTATTATTATATATAGTTAAAGTTTTTGTAATAAATAAATAAATGTTTTTTAAAGACGGTTGCAGGGTGAAAATATCTATTGTAAGTATTTTAAAATGAAAATGAGATTTGAGAAAGGTAAAATATCAAAATTACATGAATAAATGAAAAAGTTATAAATAAAGTACAGTTTAACAGAGTAAGAAATGTATAGAAATGGGAAAGGAATGAAAAGTGTAATTATTATTTTTACTTTGAATAATATTAAAACTAATAAGTTTTTAAAGAAAAATGATTATGAAGTTTGTTGATGGAGAATCTAACCAACACCAAGTAGATGAACACTTGTAGGAGATGATCGTATCTGGAATAATGAACTTCTCGGTTTCGGCGAGAGTTTATTAGTTAGATCTAAGAATAAGAGAAAAAGCGATATGGCTATCGTAAGGAACATCAGTGTGGTACCGGCCGAAGATCCTTTGATGCCTAAGTTAGAGCTTGTTCAAGACTATAGCAATAACTATTGTAAAAAGTTGTTCGTACCTTATGGTGAGGATGATAAGTCTTATTTATAGAGGAGGTCCTATGACCGAAATGGCGAGCTGCCCAGTAGGCATGGTGCCACGTGTTGTTTTGTCTTTGGTTGAGATAAGTTGGATGAGCTCATTCATTCCAAGTTCATCCCGAAATAGGAATCTTATTTCATTTCGGATGATCCTTATTTTCTTGATTTGTCTCGGAGGAGGAGTCATATCCCGTCTTTATGTCGAAGTCTATATCTGAGAGTGCATCTACCTCAGATTTCTTGGGATATGGCGTGCCAAGAAAGACTCCTTAATCTTATCTGTTTCGTCTGGGATGATCAGCTCGGATAGAGACCAGACTATCAGCCTTGAGCATAATAGCCCTTAGCTCGGCTCGGCTGAGTCGAGCTAACTCTAAGATCGTGCTTTCGGGATTATCGTATTTACCATCCCGCTAGGTTGGCTCGGACACGTTCATAATTGAATAGAGCTCGATTTGACCAAGCTGGTCTAGCGGTCGCCACTTTACGTGACTTTTTCCTCGTCACCTCGGCTCATCCTTCATCATACGTAGCTAACACATCTCGGAACATCAGCTCAGCTCCTCTTCCTATATCCAGGTCAACTCTAATTCGAGCTGACCATCCAACATTTACCCCCAAGCCTTTTAGTCCTATTTGGGGTGAAAGGCTTTCCTTCATCGTATATTTTCCTCGAGATTTGTGTTACTCGTATCATACATTGGAAGTGTTTTGGGTTGTCTGATGTTCCTCGCAATTCGTCAAAAGTCGATCTAGGCATTGAAACCATAGGTTCGTTCGGAACCGTCCGATGCTCCTCGAGATTTCACATATCGGGACCCGTACTGTTAGACGTCATGTCGAGATCTTTTAATTTATTTTTTAAAAATTCTAGAGTGATTAGCCTAATCCTTGTGGATCGACCTTGTTTAGTGCTACAACCCACCTTGTGCGCTTGCAAGTATTGTTTTTATTGATCTATTCAAAAGATCACATCAAGTTTTTACGATTAAATGAACAAAAATAATGTAATAAATAATAAGAAGTAAATGAAAGAAAGACAGAAGAAAAAATAGAAATTACTGAAAATAAAACTTCATTAATGTAAAATAAAATAAAATAAAATAAAAAACTTACAGAACTCCAAATCCTTGGGCAATGTCACCTTACCCAGGCTTGAATGAGCAACTAAAAATAAATCTAACCTAAAAAAATAAAAATGAAAATGATGGTAGAGATCAGATCTATTCTCTTGAAATATAACCATATTTATAGATGTGACCACCTCTTGATTTTCAAAAATAAAAATACATCCACCACCTATTATTCTCTAAAAAATATCCTCTAAAAATGGTCATTTTCTAAATTACATAAAGATTTTTTTCAATCAAGAAAATAAGAAGAAGATTGTGCCCATATGTGGAAATTTTTTTTTTCTTCTTTTTGACATGTGTCATCTTTTTCTTCCATAAATGGGTTGATATGAGCTAAATTATATCTTCATCAAATATTACAACCATGTAGGCCCCTTCTTTCAAAATCTTTAAGTTGATTATAATTCAATCAAACGGACTCGGATTGATCATTTAAGCCTTGTTGGATCTAACGCCTCGGCTTCTCCACATCTGGTCCATATAGATATGTGGTGTGAATCTTCTTGAAATATGCAATCTCATCCTTCGATCCTGAAAATATCTAAAAAATACTTGAAGACCAAGTGAGACACTAGCATACCCAAAAATAAATAAAAGTTCAATGACCTTATTAAAAAAAAATTAAAATAAAAAGTAAAAAAATGCATTATTAAAGTAGCCCAAAATGTCCTAAAAATTCTAAAATGTGACCTAAAGAACTTGTATTATTTTTTTCTATTTTTTTATTCTTTTATTTTATTTCCTAGCCTAAAAGCACTAAAAATAGGGATAAAAATATGCAAAATTGTGACTTCATTTTAGAGGCTTAACAGGGCCTTCGGTTTTGTCTTAGAGTGGCATTACCTGAGGTTCTGTGCCGGTCGTGACGTCACCCGGTTAGGAAGGGTCGCGACAGAGTGCATCTAGATGACATTCATAAAACAACCTTTCGAACTAATGAGGGGCACTATGAATTTTTGGTCATGCCCTTTGGTCTTACAAATGTTCCTTCAACCTTTCATAGTCTCGTGAATAACTTTTTCAACCTTTCTTGAGGAAATTGGTTATGATATTTTTTTATGATATATTAATTTACAGTAAAGGGTGGGCTGAACATTTGAAGCATTTGGGGCTAGTGTTGGAGGTACTATTGAAGAAGTGTGCATTCGGCAAAACACAAGTTGATTGTTTGAGACACTTGATTTATGAGCAAGGAGTTGCTACTGATCCTGCTAAGATTTTAAAGTATAAAGCATTGGCCCATACTTAATTCTTAGAAAGCATTGAAAAGCTTCTTAGGTCTCACTAGGTACTATAGAAGATTTATAAAGGATTATGGAAAGATTAGTAGACCACTTACAGATTTGCTCAAAAAGGATCATTTTTTTGGAATCTGACAACTGAAGATGTTTTTAATAGCTTGAAGACAACAATATGCACTGCGCTTGTATTAGCTACGCCCAATTTCCAGAAAACTTTCGTGCTTGAATGTGATGCATTGAGGGATGGCATAGGAGCAATCCTTTTGCAAGATGACAGACCTATATCCTATTTGAGTAAGGCATTGTTACCAACACATTTGGGAATGTCTACTTATGAAAAAGAAATGATGGTCATGGTATTTGTTGTGCAAAAATGGAAGCCTTATTTACTAAGGCAACATTTCAAGATTTTTACTGATCATTTCAGCCTGAAATATATGTTGGAACAACACATCTCTACTCCTATTCAACAGAAATGGCTTACCAAGTTAATTTGGTTATGATTTTGAAATTATTTTTCGATGCGATAAGGACAATAAGGTAGTTGATGCCTTATTTAGGATGCATAATCCCACGTTGAACGCGTCAGTGATGGCAATCTCTTTTCCTATATGTGTGTGGGTGGAACAAGTGAAGCAAGAATGGCAACAAGATCAAGATATTTAGGAGTTGATTCAAGAAATAATTGCAAACCCTGCCTCTCATTCTAAATTTACTTTGGAGAACGATTTACTTAAGTATAAGGGAAGACTTTAGTTAGGGCAACATTCTTATTTGAAGAAATTGATTATGTCTGAGGCTCATGGTGGAACTGAAGGCGGTCACTCGAGGTTCAAAAGACAATGACACGAATTAGGCGATCTTTTTATTGGAAGAATATGCGAAGGGATGTTTTTTTTTTTTTCTTTTGTGATGACTTGTGACACTTGCCAAAGGAATAAACATGAGAACGTGTTATCTCCTGGTTTGTTGCAACCTCTACCAACTCTTGAGCACAACTGGACTGATATATCAATGTATTTTATTGGAGGATTGCCCAAGTCACATGGTAGGCAAGTTATTTTCGTGGTGTGTGGATAGTTTGAGCAAATATGCACATTTCATGCCCTTGAGTCATCCCTATACTACTGTTGATGTTGCCCAACTCTTCTTCTTAGATAATATCTATAAATTGCATGGTTTGCCTAATTCTATAGTCAGTGACTGCGATAAGGTCTTTACGAGTACCTTTTGGCAGGTTCTATTTTCCTTGCTGAAAGTGAATTTGTTGATGAACATTGCTGTCACCCTCAAACTGATGGTCAAACCGAGGTGGTTAACAAGTGCTTAGAACAATATCCCAGATGCATGAAGGGTGATAGACCAAAGGAATGGTTGAAATGGCTTCCTTTAGCTGAATGGTGGTATAATACGTCTACTCAAATTTCACCATTTGAGGTTGTTTATGGCAGGCCACCTCCTTCTCATATTGCTTATATACTTGGTGAGTCTAGTGTGGCGGCAGTTGACTTGAGCTTAAGGGGTAGGGATGCTAGGATATGATTATTGAAGCAAGGATGAAATTGTATGCTAATAAGAGAAAAACATAGCGACAATTGTGCGTTACTATTCTTTTGCATTTCCACCTCACCAAGCATGTCAAATTGAGTCATGTGTATGAAATTTCTCCATTTTGCCCATTAATTCTTCCAATTCCTACAAAATAAATAAATAACCAAAATTAGCCCAAATTCATGATTTAAATATTTATTGAAGCTTAATTAATCTTAAAAATGTGAAATAAATGATATGTAAAATACTATAGCACATCAAATACCCCCAAACTTGACTATTTGCTTGTCTTCAAGCAAAACTAAAATGAGAGAATTGGAATAAAGAACTTAATAACGCACAAGGATAACACAACTCATGTGGGTAAAGGTTGAAAAGTTTGCCTCAATTATCTCAAATGCATGTGACTCATAGATAGACTCAAGCATTATGAAAATTCATATTTAGTTCAAGAGTAAGCAATATTTCACATGCAAAACATGCAATGTGTATGTGAATCAATCAACAGCTTGTGAACCTTATGGTTCGCAATGTCCAAAGTCACGACCAGGGCGTCTGAGTGCAGGAAATGGAGTCTGTAGGCATCTTTGTCAGTGAATGTGATGATGTGCACCCTTTGAGGTTCCTTTTTCACGTTGAAGGCAAAGTGTAAATCGAGGGGTGGGTTCCACGCCTTATGAGTGCATGCTTTCCTCACCCTGTTCAAATCGCCGCCCAAGACCGATCCTCCCAAATGGTGTGTATTTCTTCAACCAGTCACAAGGGTCAGGGAGGCATGTCCCTTTTTACTGGGGGGTAGGCCTCTTTCGCTGCATATTCCCTCAGCTTCCCTCAATTTGATCGAATCTTCAATCTGGTCTTTCAGGTCATAGTAGTCAACAGTGTTATGATCGTGGTCACGATGGTATCTGCAGTACTTCGTTCGGTCTCTTCGTTCTACCTCTGCTCTCATAGGGAGTGGAGGTCGTATAAGGTTTTGGCGTTCCGCCTCTGTAAGGACCTGCTCGATAGGGACGGTTAGCGGGATGTATGCCAACCTGACCTGTTGGGGCCAGGATTCTCCTTGTGGGCGTCTGATGTTCTCTAAGCCCTTTCCTTTCTCTTTTTTTTTTCTTTGAGGGTGTTTCGTCTTTTGTTTGGACATCCCTCACTGTCTTCATCTCTTATGTGTTATTGTATTTTTTGGCTTGGATGAACAACTCTTCATATCTTCTAGCCGGGCTTTTTACTAGAGAGCACCTAAATTTGCTTGCTTGGAGTCCCTCCATTATAATGGTCAGTGAAACGTTGGGCAAGTATCCTTCCAACTAGAATGCTTCACTCGCGAAGAGCGCTATGTAGTCCTTAAATGGCTTTTCTGTCCCTTGGTTGACCGATAGAAGGTGCGTTAAAGGTTTCCTTGTCTCATGAAGCCCCACAAACTGGCTAACAAACAATAGTCCTAGCTGCTCGAAGGAACAGATTGATTTGGGCGGTAGGCCTTGAAACCAACTCAAGGTTGCACTGGTCAACGTGTGCTGAAAAGCCAAACAAACATTTATCAGCTGCCCCGTACAACTTCGTTCAAGACTTATACTTAGTTAGGTGGTTGACCGGGTCCTTCTTCCCGTCGTATAAATCCTTTTGAGGAATTTTAAACCTGTCGGGCAGAGTGGTATTCTGGATCTCTTCCACGAAAGGAAATTTTGTTTCCCCTAAGATGGCTTTTATAGACGATCGAGCTCTTAATCCCTCTGCGGCTTAGATAGTATGGGGCTGGTCCCCTGTCCTCATAGTCGTGGCATCTAATTGACGACCGATGTTTGCAGCCCCTACATTTAGCATACCCTTATGTACGTCAACCAAGGTTGAGATCTATTCCTGCATGTACCATAGTCAGTCTTCGATGTCATGACCCCTCTCTGGGTGACGTCACGACCGGCACATACAATACCCCAGATCATGTCACTCTAGGACAAAACTTGAGGCATTGTTAAGCCTCCTGCGGAAATACCTAAATAATAAACCTGAAATAACTCACAATATACAACCTGTATATGACAAAAAATAATTGAACCAAAATTGAAATCCATTACACATACACTACAAGAAAATCACTATACAAGGACTGCTCAAAACGTCCTTGAATTCGACGTCCTAAAAGGGCTTCGAGGATGTTTTCGGTCGTTTTTTCAAACGTTCTCGTATAGTGATTTTCTTGTAGTGATAAATAATACAAGATCACATATAGTTTGTATACATCCAGAGGGTTCAACATCTATAACAATTATCCACTTAATGTAAACAGTATCTAACATCCAAAATGTCATATACAGTTCATCTACAACCAACACATCTATGTGATATATACATATATACTATGATAGTTATGTACAAGTTCTAAAAGAACAAAATAATCAAAACTATACTCCTAAGTCCCCAAGACAAAAACCTACTTCAAAAAAGAAGGAGAAGGCCTCTAGTAAACGATCAAGCCTTGCCTTTTCTTTTCGGATCTGGACTTGAGAAAATAGGAGAAAAGGGGTGAGCTCAACTAGCTCAATGAATAATCTCACATTAATCTCCACAAATGCATTTATAAAACATGTATGACATTGAAATAACATTTATAAACTCAAATGCATCAATGAAGTATAGTATACATGTGGCGACCCCGCGCCCCGGACCACCAACCCCGCAGGGAATGGCGTGCGGAATGCCGGGGCGGGACGCCCGGCGTAGGCATCTCCGACCACTCCTCAATTCTCGTGAGGTGGTTGAGACCCTACGAGCCTTATCTCAAACAACGATATAATATCAAAGGTACTAAACAAAACTACCCACCGTATTAATCATCAAAGACAAGAGATAATCTATAAAAATGAACCATAAATAAAATCATAATCCCTACAGTCCATTAAAATTGACATACACATAAAGTCCAAAATTGTGGGTACAAATAAAAACCGTCATATGCCCACATGGTTTATCTAACAAGTCTCAACTCACCCATACTACAATGTGGTAAGTGTTATAATTACATAATCCAAAATATAATACTTCATAATTTAAAACACAGTTCAATCAAAATGCCTCACAACTCACATCGAGGCTTTGGATTCTCTCGCAGGCAAGGCCCTCAAGATATAACTACTCCTTTGCCCTTATTCGGGACAGAAGGACCTGAAAGAGGAAAATGAGGGTGAGCCAACGGTGCCCAGTGAATAGAATTCAAATATGCTATCAATACTCATCAATAAATATCATGTATGCATGTCAATGTGTAGCATGATTAAAAGCTCATAACATATATATATCAAGCATTTATAATAAGTTCGATGCAAGTAAAAGCTTATAAACTTGGATCCACATTCCACATGCATTGGGTTACTAGTGCACGTCTATTTCACCGTACCGTTGACCCCAATCATGTTTATTTGGGTTACTAGTACACGTCTATTTCACCGTGCCGTTGACCCCAATCATTTCCTTTCCTAAAACCCTCCTATGACAAGGTTAAGTCCCCCTATTAGCCAGATAGATGGGCCCAACCAAAGTCATAAGGTTTTCTCAAATCAATGCATCATTCAAAACATTATAACACATTCATGCTTTCAACATATAATATATATAAGTGATATGATGGCATAAAAGATATAATCATAAGTGAAGTCTACACACAACCAAGCCTCACGAGAGTATTTAACCACACACGACCACCAAACCGAATCAACCCAATCAAGATCCTGAAACATACATCAATTTCTATGCTCATCAACCCTAAATCAGCCAACATATAAACAATAGGCCTAAATCCCATCTAATCCCATCATTCAACTCAAATCACATGACTTAGGCCTCTAATGCATAGTTCTCATACATAAACCATTCTATTAATCAAAAATACTGATTTTCAATTCCTTAGGCATAAACATGCCCAAATTTGTTCACTTGATCACAAGTAGGCCTAACCCATGATATGGTCACAACCACCAAATCAGTGGCATAATCAACTTTAATCATGCTTAATTAAATATAAGTTGCATCAATTCAATGATTCTAGGCCAACAACATCAAAAGCCCTAAAATATGAAATTTTTCATACTTAGGCCATATTGTCGATTTACACTAGGTCACCATGTTCAGCCATGTATATCACTGATTTTGCATCATGGGTTCATCAACAATGGCAACTAGGTCAACATAGTTGACATGCAAGCTATTTGGAAAGGTCTAAGTTCATATTCTAAATTTAGGTCTAATACAAGCAACCCTACCAATTCTTCATTTAATGTTCTGTTCAGATGTATCAATCTACCAACAGAAATACGTAATCACAAAATCAACCGTACAGATTGAAGTATGTGAAGATACAAACCTTCTGTCCAAATATCAGCCCAATCCAATGGTGGACCGAAAAGATAAGTATATTTGATGAACAAGTCTCTAATCAGACAGTTTCTCCTTTCCTGCTGCAAATACTCAAACTCAGATGACTATATCACACAAAATACTAGACAAATACACATCTCCACCGTTCAGAATACAGAAATATCAGTTATAAACTATATACCCAAATTTTATATCCATCCAACGGTAGATTTAGGAGATATACAAGTTTGAGCGAAACACCATGAGAAAACCAGAATCTCCGACCAGCTTTGTTTCAGAGGTTAGATCTCTCAGAAGAAACCCTAAATCAAGATCTCCACCGTGCAGAATGCGGAACTATCCGTTGTACACGACATACCCAAATTTTATATCCATCCAACGGTAGATTAAGGAGATCGAGAAGTTTGAGCAAAACGGCGCGAGAAATCCAGACTTTCCGACCAGCTTTGTTTGAGAGGTCAGATCTCTTAGACGAAACCTCTGATCAAGATCTCCACCGACCAGAATGAATAACCATAAGCTACGAACTTGTTGACAAATTTTGAGCTCAATCTGACCATATATTCCAAAGATCCACATCTTTGATGAAAATGTCGCAGGGATCTTCCTCCTGCAACTCTCTCCTTCTTTCTCTTCTTCTTTCCTTTCTCTTTTTTTCTTTCTCTTCTTCTTTCCTTTCTCTCCACTCACCTCTTTCTAGCACTTCCTTGATTCCCTCCTAGATTCTTTCCTTGATTCTCTCCTTGATTCCCTCCTTGATTCTCTCCTTGATTCCCTCCACTCATTCTAACACTTCCTTGAGGGCATGGGACACTTGTCCACTTTCATGCACCAACATTCACATGTGTTGGTCTCATACTACCCATACCAACCACATGTACTTTAACCAATTTCATGCTTCCATGTATTTTAAATGTCCAATCCATTTAATACACCAAATTCTCATTCTCATTTATCCTTTTATTCAATTAATCCTAACTCATATCAATTCATGGTTTAATGGACCCATGCATAAATAATAACATATGCATTTTAATTTAATTTAACATGACCCATATACAATTTATGATACACATATTTATATACATTATCAAGCATCAACTATACAAACATTAAACAACCATCAAACAAACACCAAACATATCAAGGCAACGCATAGAGTTTGGGCAAAGTGCAATTGAGTTATGGGCTAGATGAAATAATTTTCGGGGCGTCACAATACATGTTTCCAAACTAATCATAAGAATTATGCATCATTTTCATAAAAGGTATGCAAAAAACCTCAGCAGGAGGTCACGTCAGGATGACACATACCTACACTTCCCTTATTGCACTATGGGTTCAAACCAACGCATTATTCATCATAAATCCTTCTACCCTTACATTCTTCAGTAACGAAAATTCTTTTTTATAAAGAACTTATCCAAGTGATTTTTGGAACACATTTCCCCAAAGAACAAGTAAGCGGAAAGATAACCAATGTCAAGGTATTTAATCCAAAATACCCAAGGAAATCCAATGCATAAAAATCTATTTTCATGATCATAAACACAATGCACACATATAATAGAATGCATAGAATTCAACAAGCCAATTTCATATAAATACAATACCATAAATGAAGAAATAAAGTGAGAAATACTTACAACCAATCCAAAAGCCAATTTACCAAGCTAACACTCCCAATTTGACCAACCCAATCTCAATGTCCTGAAATCAACATGAATTTACACCTTCTAGATCAATTTAATACCCAAACACAAATTTATATAAATTTAATATAAACCTATACTCATGATTCCATCCAATTAACCCCATTATATTCGTGTCAAATTAACTCAATTTCACAAGAAAGCATCAAGTAGCACCAATTCCAATCTAAACAACCATAAGTCATGAACGGTTTCCATCAATACCTATTTTTTCCTAAATTTCTAGATTTTTATTTCTTTCCCAACAAAGCACCCAAATTCTCAACTTATATTTCTAACTCAAATTCATGCTTAAATACACTTCCAAACGTATGTAATTTTAGTTTAAAACATCAAAAACCCCCATGGGCAACCCACAAATGGCGTACAACCCAAATAAATGGATTAAAACCCCATAAATAGCCACCCAAATCCATATGAAATTTTTATAATGGACAACAACAATTATGCATCAATATTAACTCAAGGACTATGAAAATACATACATGTTGAAAATTTTCAGATTTTACCTAATCTTCAATTAGCTCTTTTTCTCCAAAATTCACACATCAAAACTACTCAAATCTAGTTTGAATCATCATTCAACAACACATATTACACATGCAAGCCAAATCAGTTGGATTTAATCCCTAACTGGTTCTTGGTTCGCAGCTTCCTCCTGAGGAGGTTGAATGTTGTTCTCACTCATGATGTTCGAGCAACGAACTTCGAATGTCGTTCTCCACAAACAACGTTGAATGTTTCAACCAAAAAATCCCTCAATTTGACCATGGAATGATGCTAGCTAATTGAATGTGAATCTATCTGCCGCTCCTCCAAAATCCTCCAGCGAGATTGTCGTGCTCCAAACCTGCAAAAGGGGTGACACCAGGTGGATGTCACCAAAACCACTATGATGCCTAAGTTAGATACTGTAAGAGAAAAAGTAGAAGTATATAGAGAAGTGGAGGCTAAACATACCTACTTTAAAGAATGAGCCCCCTTTTTATAGTTGGGGGAAAGGGGGATGGCTCTGACATTTAATGTCTTTGCTCCATCAGTGGAGTGATTTGTGTTCTTCCTTATCAGGAATGGAACATTGATCTTGTGCGTCGAGATTCTACTTTTTTCGATCTTGAGTTTGGGAGATCCTTGTTTTGGGTTGTGTTGTATGGGTTTATTGATTCGATCTTTTTAGGTAAATGATCTTGGCCATGACCAAGGTACTCTTGGTCATGGCCAAGAGTGCATACTCGGCTTGGGTCGAGGGGAGGTTTCTTTTACCTAGGGGAGAATGGGTTTCCTCGGTCATGGCCGAGGGAATGGCCTTTAGCGAGGATTGAGGGAAGCCTGTCGTCCATGGCTGAGGGTCATTCCTTAGGCTGTGGCCAGGAGTTTTTCCTTGGCAATGGTCGGGTGATTCTTGTGAAGCGTTGGCGGACATTTCACTTTCGACTCTCTTTTTGCCTTCCTTCGGCCTTTTTTTTTGTTAAGTTTGACTTTTAGTCGATTTTCTTGTTGTCTATGTTTTGGTGTAATAACTTTATCCAAGTTGAACCTCTAAAACACCTTTTCAATATACTTCTCTTGTGACATATACAACTTCTTGGCATTCATATCACGATGAATTCTTATACCAAGAATTTGAATGACACCTAAGAGGGAGGTGAATTGGGTGTAATGGTTGGTTTTGATTATTTAAGTTTTTGTTGTAAAAATCATTTGATCAATTCAAGTTATATACTTAGAATTAAATCAATGTGCATGAATAAAGTAAAGAAATGAAAAAGATAACACAAAAGGATTTTTACGTGGTTCGAAAAATCTTTTCCTACTCCACGCCTAGAGAAACCTTATTTAGGATTTCACTATACTTGAACTCGCTTAACGGGTGAGAATCAAACCATTACAATGTCATTTTTTCAAGTTCAAGGTCAACCTATCATTTTACAAGCTAAGAATGAACCTCCAACTTTCTTTTGCAGGATAAAGAAGAACTAAATATCATTTTCACGGGCTAAAGATGAACCATTTGACCATTTTCAACATAAAGGGTGAAAGCATCTTTGATTCCAATCTAGGAATCAAAGCAAGAAATTAAATTCACTTGAATTTGTTGTTTCAATCTTGAAACGCACCAAAAATTCAAATTACAAGGTTACAATGATAATATTGGTTCTATATGTGTAGAACGCTTACAGTGAAGCACAAGCTCATAAATTACAAGATATTACATTTAAGCTAAAAGGTGAAAAAGAGAGAAATATTACTTACCACCTTTACCTTTCAATGGATCAATATTGCTCAAATGATGGTTTTGAAATCATGAATGCAAATCTTTTGAAAAAACCATTGTAAATCCTTCTTCAAGATGTTTTCATCGATCAATCACAAAATCTAGGCACCTTAAAACAAATGAGAATGGAAATATTCTAAAAATGAAACTCATTTTCTTGAAAAGTAAGCTAGAAACCCTAGAGATTCCTAGAGAAACTAGAGGAGTAATTGATTCTTTGTATTTGTTTTTTCTCTCTCAAGTTTAAATTTGCTAGAGAAGGTGTATAAATAGTTAGAAACTTGTTACTAGCAGTTACACTTGGAAAATGTCTCTTGGGATGTTCAGAATAGTACAAAATCCGACCATTAGGATTCTGCAGGCATCAATGAGCGCACGTCTCCAACACAGGAGCGCGTTTCTTTGATGAACAGAAACCCAAATTTTTGTCTGTTCACAAGGAGCACGCTTCTTCCCTTGAGGAGCACATTTCTCTACTCATAACAGAGAGGTCAATTGATCTTAGTCGGACAGGGGCTCTGTAACACACCGTAGTTTTAATTTAATACATACGTTGAATTATGCGTATATCAAGATATATAATACACATATTTTATACGTAAGAGGCAAATATATGCGTATATGAAAATACATGCTATATTTAAGGGGTATTAGTAAATAAATGAAATTATTAAATGAATAATAAGGTGAATGGGGTATTAGTAAATAAATGAAATAAGTTAATAAGGTGAATGAGGTTGATTAATTAAATATGTGAATTGAGTTGATGATAAATGATTTAATGAATTAACTAATAACCATGGGGAGTTGCTTTATTAAATTGCATGAGGAAGCATGGAATCAATAGTTTTTTATACTTATCTTTCAATCTCTCACTTTTAAGCTTTGTCTCTCTCTCTCCAACCTTGTAAAACAAAAAACAAAAAAAACAAAAAAGAAGAAGAAGAGAGATAGAAGAAAGAGGAAACGAAGAGGAAAAAGGAGAAAACAGGGTGGTAATGCTAGATTTACGCTAAATTGAGACTTACGATAAGTGATTTTTACTCTATTTCTTCGTAAAATTGATATTTAAGCTAGATGTAATGAGTCTTTCGGAGTAGTTTTTGCTATGGGAGCCGTTTTACGGTGTTTTTGAAATCGAGGTTTTCACCCAACTTAAATGAAAATTTGTTCGAAAGGTTGAAAAACACTCCCTAGACTATAGAAACCTCGAATATGTGGTTAGATTTCATTTATTTGTTCATTTGAAATTGTTATGGCTTGTTGGAAGTTAGATTTGATATTTGAGACCTTTCGAATCATATTAAAACCTGATGAAACTCTAATTTAAGGCTAATTTCATGACTAATTTGATATTAAAAAGGTAGAATAAACTATTGTGAGTCCATCGATGCTAATTTCATGATTTTTGGAGACCGTTTGACAATTTTAGTAAAAATTATACATGTTTCCAATGAACAATGATGTAAACAGTATCATAAACAGTATTGTGATTATTTCCAATGAATAAAACAGAATTGGAATCCATTGAAACTCAGGTTTGAGACCACAAAATCATAGAGAACTGAATTTTGGACGTTTCGATACCAAGATTGTGATTTTTGGATATGATTTGATATTTTTAGTAACTAAATATATGATTTTGGTGAGTAAAATTTACTTTTGTGACCTTCGCGAACGTGTAAAACCTTAGTAAAATACCTGTTGAAGGTAGTAGAATGGTAGTATGATTAATTTTACACGTGTCAATGTGGACAGAATAATTTTAGGAATGTATTATATTTTTAATAAAATTGATATATGTTCCAGGAGAAAAATAAAACTGAGAGTTACTAGTGGAAATATGAATTGGAAATCTATTTTAACTACCCCTTCTTGTGGAAATATTTAGATTGACCACAGAAACGAAATAGTAGTTTATTCAACTGCTTATAAGTCTTAAATTGAGTTGAAATCTATATTTACAGAATGTGTATAATATTTTTCAGGTTGATCTTTATTATTAGTGATTTGAAGTGAGTTGAGAAATTAAATATGTAAATAGATATAAATAAATGAAATTGAATTATAGAGTGGTTGTGACAGGTTGAGTTAGTTGAATTTAAATTGGAACTGAACTCAAAAGCGATGGTGATTGTATTTAAGTTGAAAATGATGCATTGTTTTCTTGAAAAATCATGAAATCTATGTTGTTGACATGTATGATATATTAGTTGAATAATGCATATGTTTAATAATTGTTTTAAATGATTTTAAATGTCATGTTTCCCTAAATGCATATAATTGTCATATCAAGAGATATATTCATTAAGCTTGTTGATTGCTCACTTCATTTCCTCCAATATTTCAGGTACCGAGTCGAAGGGAAAAGGAAAAATCTGTGAGTGATAATCTCGTAATTGCATTCGTCTGGTATATGTACGTATGCATTGGAGGATATGGGTTACTTTTTTATTTTTTATTTTGATAAGTATAATTATCACATTATTATTTATATACTATCACATAGTTGAGTTGAATGGGAATATGGGTTTTGTTGTTTGGATTATGAAATGTTTAATGATGATATATATATATATACTCATTCACAATATTCATTCGTGTCATTAATTCCACAATAAATAATCCTCTCAATATCACAAACACTTCATAACCCAAAATGTTCAAATACTATTTATTTCTCAAGTCATTTCATCCGCCAAATGTTTAATGATGATATATTTAATCATATGATCATGGCAGATGAAATGACTTGAGAAATAAATAGTATTTGAACATTTTGGGTTATGAAGTGTTTGTGATATTGAGAGGATTATTTATTGTGGAATTAATGACACGAATGAATATTGTGAATGAGTATATATATATATATATATATATATATATATATATATATATGATTTGATTTGTGGTATATCAGGAAAAAGTGTGAAATGTCCATTTTATGAGGAGATGCTGTCAAAATTTCTAAAAATTTTGAAAATAATTGTGAATGTTCGTTGAGGCTGACAGTGTATTGTATACTGTATATAGATATGTACAGTGTATAGTACACTGTGCCGGTCATGACGCCAGCCTACGTCAGGGGCGTCGTGACAAGCTCTCTCCTTACCATAGGAGCGTGTTGGTCTGACATTAAACTTTAAAAAATGATCTTTTCTTTTGAAAAATTATTACATAAATATGTTTAAAACTAAACCAAACAATTTGAACATCAAATTAAAGATTTGAAAACATTTGAAACCATTTTCAATGAAGATTGAAAAACATGATTTAAATCTGTTGAGAACACTATTCAAAACCATTCAAGGATTATGCTCATTTAAACACTTTTCGAAAATTTGAATACTCATAAGAACAATATTGAGTATGATAAGAGAAAAATGCAAAAGCAAGATTATGATCTCCTTAAAGAAATTCTTTAGATGAATGACGTGAAAAGGATTTTGTTTTGAAAAACAAGTGCAACTGACCTTTAGACAAATTTATGCGAATAGGAAAGGTTTGTAAAAATTTGCAAGACCATATGCATGTATAGTTTGAAATGATTGAGGAATAAAGAATCAAAGAGAGTACATCCTAATTCTAGACCTACAATACTCTCTCAATCCTACTCTTCTTGGAATCTTTAAGAATTTTCCATGATATCCATCCTTGGAAGAGTCTCTTTGAGTCCATTGTAAAGTTGTAGTCCTTTTTTCTTTTTGCTAATGGTGTTGAAACATACTCAGTTCAAACATTAGCACCAAATGGTATATTATTTGTTAGCATCAAAACACTTAGGAGAATGCTGAGTGGAAAACCGCTTAGGCCAACAAAATTTACTTTATTGGCCCCAAGTTCTTCATAGCAAAAGACTGGCTTAATTTCATTTTCATCACCTGCCAACAATCAATGTCATCAACAAATAGTAATAAGATGACAAAGTCATCATCAATGAATTTCTGAACAAATACACAATGGTCAAAGGTTGTTTTCTTGTATCCTTGCTCCCCCATAACAGATTCAAACTCCTTGTACCACTATCTTGGTACATGTTTCAATTCATACAGACTTTTCTTCAACTTGCACACATATTCCTCTTTTCCTTTTTCTTTCAAGCACTCTGGCTGCTTCATGTAAATTTCTTCTTCTAAGTCACCATGAAGAAAAGACGTCTTCACATCCATCTGCTCAATCTCCATATCAAGGCTAGCTGTCAAATCAAGCACATCCTGAATGGATGACATCTTAACAACTAGAGAAAAATCTCATCAAAATTGATGCCTTTCATTTGGATAAATCTTTTGACGACCAATTTTGCTTTATAACGAGGTTGTGAAATGAATTCATCATGTTTTATTCTAAAAAGCCATTTGTTCTTCAGAGTTCTCATGCCCTTAGGCAATTTCACCAACTCAAAGGTATGGTTTTTTTGTAATGAATGCACCTCATCTTACAATGCCTCAACCTACTCCTTTTTGTGTTAATCTTTGAGGGTTTCTACATAACACTCAAGTTCTCCCCCATCAGTCAATAACACATACTCATCTGCACGATACCTAGTAGAAGGGTGTCAGTCCCTAGTAGACCTCCTGAGTGGAACCTCTGATTGAGCATAAAGTTCTGGAAATTACTCACCAATTTCATCATTATCTTCAATTTGTGACGAGCCATCTATATTAGTTGGACCTTGTTGATCATCTTGAACGTTATCTTCATCTTGTGTTGGCAAACCTTCTAAAGAATCTGAAATTAAATTAACCAAACCATCATTATCACAAGATGCAGATTCCTCAACCTTCTCAATGTCTTAAATAGTTTAATCCTCCATGAACACAACATCCCTACTTCACACAAGTTTCTTTTCAACTAGATCATAAACTTTATATCCAAACTCATCCTGACCATAGCCAAGGAAGATACATTGTTGTGTTTTCACATCAAGCTTAGACCTCTTATCTTTGGGAATGTGCACAAATGCCTTGCACCCAAAGACACACAAATGATTATATGAAACATCTTTGTCGGTCCAAACCCTATCTGGTGCATCAAATTGTAGTGGAACACATGGCGTTAGATTAAGAACATGTACAACTTTGTTCAAAGCCGCAACCAGAAGGATTCTGACAACTATGCATGTGAAAGTAAACATATGACTCTCTCTACCAGTGTTTTATTCATCCTCTCAGCTAAACCATTCAACTGAGGAGTCTTAGGAGGTATCTTCTGATGTCATATCCTGTTGTCTGCAATACTCATAAAAAAGACCTAAATATTCTCCCCCATTATCAGTTCTGATGCACTTAAGCTTTTTCCCAATCAGTGCTTGAAATTGCTTGAACACATCTAATACTTGGTCTTTTGTCTTTAGGGTGTAAACCTATGTTTTTCTTGAGTGGTCATATATAAAGGTCACAAAGTAAAGAGATCTGCCACGTGTTCTCATCTTCGTAGGGTCACAGAGGTACCAAATCAAGTATACCTAGACTCCTTGAAGGCATGGGGAACTGTGAAAACTTGTTATGTTCTGCTTCCCTGCTAAATAATGAGTACATTCAAACCTTTCTCAATAATGTGTCCAAGTCTTTTATGCCATAGTTCTATTCTGACTTCATCTTCAACTGCATTGATGATGCCTTTTGAAATCTTTGATTGCAGCAAATATAGTGTACAATTTTTCTTAGCTTTTGCAACAGTCATGACACCTTTAATAAGGTTCCACTGGCATTACTAAAAGTGTTGCAATATCCATCATCATCAAGTTTAGCTGCTGAGATATTATTCACACGAATGTCCGGAATATGTTTTACATTTTTAAGAACTAGCCTTGTCCCATTGGCAGTCTCCAAGCACACATCTCCTATGCTAACAATTTTAGCCATACCATCATTTCCCATCTTTACATTCCCAAAATCACCACGTGTATTGGATGTAAAGAAATCTTGTCGAGATGTCGCATGAACTAATGCACCTCTATCAATCACCCAGTTAGTCGCATGACTTGCAAAGTTGATGGAAATCAACATCATAAACAAGAAAAAAGTCTTCATGACTGGCGGGTAGCAACTTTGTCATCATTGTTGTCATCTTCATTTCTCTTTTCTTTGCTTGTGTCATTTTTGTTCTCTTTCTTCAAGTCCCTGCAATTTTTCTTAATGTGGCCCTTTTTACCACAGTGATAAAACTCAACAGTTGCAAACCTGTTAGATTTACTTCTGTTATTTGAACCCCTACTTTTACTCCTTCCCCTTCTTTCAGTAATCAAGACTTCTGAATTTGAAGAAAATCCTTGTATTTTTCTTCTCATCTTCAGATTCAAATTATATCCCTTGACCAATTTCATTGTGAGTATTTCATCTGGAGCCGAGTTTTGTAATGATGTTCTAAACATTTCCCATGAATCCGACAGTGTACCAAGTAACCATAGTGTTTTATCTCATCATCAAATCTAATACCCATTTCAGCCAACTGATTTGTAATCCCCTGGTATGCATTCAAGTGATCTATTATTGAAGTTCCATCTCTGTATCTCAAAGCCATCATCTGTTTTATTAGAAATAGTTTATTATTCCAGTCTTTCTAGCATACAACTGCTCAAGTGTAATAATTCACAAGGTTCTTGCATGTGTCCTTTCATCGACATGGTTCTTAACATTTTCACTTACCCATTGCTTGATAAGTCGACATTGTTAGACACCCAAGAGGATGGTGAATTGGGTGTAATGGCCGATTTTGAAAATTTTTAATTCTTTAGTGAAAATCCTTTGATTAAATTAGGTTGTATACTCAAATTAAATCAATATGCATAAAATAAAATGAAAAAATTTAAAATAATGCACACAAGAATTTTTATGTGGTTCGAAAAATATTTTCGTACTCTACTCCTAGATAAACCTTCTCTAGGATTCCACTATATCGTATTCACTTCAAAGGTGTGAATCAAACCGTTACAATGTCTTTTTAAAGGTTCAAGAAAAACCTATCCTTTTTTGGGCTATGGGTGAACCTACAACTTCCTTTTGCAAGATAAGGAAGAACCGAAAATTATTTTCAACGGTTAAGGATGAATCACTTGCTCCTTTTTCGAGGGATAAGGAATAACCACTTGACCCTTTTTAAGATAAATGGTGAAACTAAACCTTGATTTCAACCTTGGAATCACAAGTGATATTGAATCACTTTACTTGGTTTATTCCAACTAGAAATAAACAAAAAGACTAAAAACAATATAAAGTTTGATATACCCAAATAAAGCAGTTACAATGAAGCTCACAAATACATAGTCACCAATACAAAATAAAGAAATTGAAGCTCAATGTGAGAGAGGGACCTTACAATGATATTACCTTCCTTTCATCAAGATTGCTCACAAAAATGTTTTTGATGAAGCTTTGAATGATGCACAAAATGGAAGCTTGAAATCCATATTTTGGTTCAAAACTTTTGACTCTGAGGTTTTAAAAATGTGAGAAATGCTTTGATATTTGGAAATCACTCAATGGACTCACATTTGTGTCTCTCTTGTTTTTAAAATGGCCTAAGTGCATGTATTTATAGTTTGAAAGTAGCACTAGCCGTTAGACATAAGAAACTAGCTGTTGGGGGCTTAAAAATCCAAAATATGATTGTTGGAATCGCGCACAGACAGTCACCAACGTGTTGTTCAGAAGCAGGAGTGTGCTACTCTGTAGAACAGCAAGCCCAAAACCCAAAAACCAAGCAGGAGAGCGTTGCTTGAAGGTGGGAGCCCGCTGCCTAACTGGGGGAGAGGCTACTCTGGCGGGCAACTTACAGGACTTGACCAAAAACATGAGAACTTAGACTTTTGAATTTTAAACTTTATGAACACTTTTGGGCAATGAGCTATGACTAAAATACATAAAGTTTGATGAACAAAAACTTTAGAAAACACTTCAAACAAGGAATCGAAGTCTAGGTTCAAAAAAAAGTTAAAATGAAAAAAACTTAAACCAAAGTTTTTGAAAACTTTTGTAGAAATATGATTTTGATTAAAATAGATGCAAATATGATTCAAAAAGTTTGAAATAATTTAAGAACATAAACCAATCATGTTTGAACACTTAAAAATCATTTTTAGAGAAAAATGAATGTAGGCATGAAATTAAGGAATGATAAGCAAAGATGAAAGCAAGTAAGTTACATACTAATTCTAGACACAAAGACTCTCAACCTCTTTGTTTTCTTTCCTTCAAGATATCCAATTGTCCAAGCTTTAAGTGTACTTGATCCTTTGCTTGAGGGACTTCTTGACCTAGAAGACTTGGATCTTGCATTGGCTCTTCTTTATTTTAGGTGCTGAAATATACTAGATAAAATTATTAGCACCATAAATTATATGTTTGTTAGCATCGAAACACTTAGGGGAAAACTAAGTGAAAAATCACTTCGATCAACACACATACTTGTCGACGTAGCAAGGCCTATTCTTCCTCAAATTTATTATCTGGTTTCTAAGTGAGAAAAACAGGTTCATGAAAATTTTTCACATACAAAAGATCTTCCATTTTTCTCTTCCATATATGATAATTTGAACCAGTCAATGTGAGCAATCTAGCCAAATTGAAACTGGTTTTCATATTCAACACAATGAGAATTAATAACTTGAGCTCTGATACCAATTTGATAGGAGAGGCATGAGACTCAACCGTTCAGATTGATGAATCACAAGAGATTGATCTTTTGCCCAAGCCTCAAGTTAATCGGACTAATGATCAAAGAGATATCACTCCTTGATGAAGGCAACCCAAATCTGACACCTTCTTCTCTTCTGTTTCGATCACCTGTGATCAGTTGATAATAACTCAACCCACCCCACATATCAATAATCACAACGGTCTGATTGTAGAGATACCGATTCTGAAGAAGTGGACAAAACCTCAGCTCAATCCAAAGGTGAAAATAGAAGATCAGGCAATTTGATTAAAATTGCACAAGGATGACTGTGATTTGGATCAACCACGTTTGAAACAGTGTAATACTCCTGGTTTACACAAAAAAAATAAAATATGGGCATCGCTCGAACGTTCGGACAGAAACCCGAACGTTAGGGCATGTTTTTCTCTATAAAAGGAACCCTCCCCCCCTCATTTTCACACCACAACATTTCGTCTATATTTCTCTCATTGGTTGGTTTTCATCACTCTTGTTGTGATTTTCTCTCTCCACTTTTTGAGACTCTCTTTGCGGTACGAAGCGGTTCTACTTGGGAAGAAGTGTCAATTTTGGAAAGAATTAATATATGAAGGTAGAGAACGAAACATAGATTTGCGTGTCTTATGGCTTTTAATAAAGTTTTTCATTCATTATCATTATGTCTACTATTTATTTGCACTGCATTATTGTGTATAATGTTCATACATATCATAGTTATGTCTTAATATTTGGAGTCTATGTATTATTGTGACGTCCCAAAAATTATTTCATCTAGCCCATTACCCAATTATATTTTTCCCAAACTCTATGTGTTTGCCTTGATATGTTTGGTGTTTGTTTGATGGTTGTTTAATGTTTGTATATTTGATGCTTGATAATGTATATAAATATGTGCATTATAAATTGTATATGGGTCATGTTAAATTAAAGTATAATGCATGTTTTATTATTTATGCATGGCCCCATTAAACCATGAATTGATGGGTTAGGATTGATTGAATAAAAGGATAAATGAGAATGAAAATTCGGTGTATTAAATGGATTGGACATTTAAAATACATGGAAGCATGAGATTGGTTAAAGTACATGTGGTTGGTATGAGTAGTATGAGACCAACACATGTCAAGTTGGTGTATGAGAATGGACAAGTGTCCCATGCCCCATTTCTCTTCTACAACACATGTCAAGTTGGTGCATGAGACCAACACATGTCAAGTTGGTGCATGAGAATGGACAAGTGTCCCATGCCTCATTTCTCTTCTCCAACACATGTCAAGTTGGTGCATGAAAATGGACAAGTGTCCCATGCCCCATTTCTCCTCTCCAACACATGTCAAGTTAGTGCATGAGAGTGGAAAAGTGTCACATGCCCTACTTCTCTTCTCCAAGGAAGTTCTAGAGAGTGAGATGAGTGGAGGGAAAGGAAAAAAAAAGAGAAAGGAAAGAAGATAAAGAAAGAGGAAGTTGCTTTGAGGGAAGTCTCAGCAATGTTTTCATCAAAGAGACGGATCTTGGTGCTATATGGTCAGATTGGGCTCAAACTTTGTCAGCAAGTTCGTATCTTATGAGTATTCATTCTGGTTGGTGGAGATCTTGATTGGAGTTTTCAGTTAAAAGATATAACCTCCCAAACAAAGCTGGTTGAAAAGTCAGAATTTCTCGCCCAGTTTAGATCAAACTAATATATCTCCTAAATCTACCGTGGATGGATATGATATTTGAGAAGGTGGTTCACAACTGATCGTTATGCATTAGGAACGGTTGAGATGTTGGTGGGTCAAGTATTTTGTGTGATATAGTCATCTGAGTTCAAGTATTTGCAGCAGGAAATGAGAAATTGTCTGATTAGAGACTTGTTCATCAAAGAGACTTATCTTTTCGGTCCACCGTTGGGTTGAGCTGATTTTTAGACAGAAGGTTTGACTCTTAACATAATTCAATCTGTACGGTTGATTTTGTGATTAAATATTTACGTTGGCAGCTTGATACATCTGAACAGAATATTAAATGGAAAATTTGTAGGGTTGTTTGTATTAGACCTAAATTTAGAATATGAACTTAGACCTTTCCAAATAGCTTGCATGTCAACTATGTTGACCTAGTTGTCATTGTTGATGAACCCATGATTCAAAATCAGTGATATACATGGCTGAACATGGTGACCTAGTTTAAATAGGCAATATGATCTAAGTATGGAAAATTTCATATTTTAGGGATTTTGATGCTTTTGGCCTAGAATCATTGAATTGATGCAATTTATGTCTAATTAAGCATGATTAGGGTTGATTATGCTACTTATTTGGTGGTTGTAACCATATCATGGGTTAGGCCTACTTGTGATTAAATGACCCAATTTGAGCATGTTTATGCCTACGGAATTGAAAATCAGTATTTTTGATTAATTGAATGGTTTATGAATGAGAACTATGCATTAGAGGCCTAAGTCATGTGATTTGAGTTCAATGATGGGATTAGATGGGATTTAGGCCTATTGTCTATATGTGGGCTGATTTAGGGTTGATATGTAATGTCTATGTGATTGAGCATAGAAATTGATGTATGGTAGGATATTGATGAATGTTTCAGGATCTTGATTGGGTTGATTCGGTTTGGTGGTCGTGTGTGGTTAGATACTCTCGCGAGGCTTAGTTGTGAGTAGACTTCATTTATGATTATATCTTTTATGTCATCATATCACTTATATATATATTGTATGTTGAAAGCATGAATGTGTTCTAATGTTTTGAATGATGCATTGATTTGAGAAAACCTTATGACTTTGGTTGGGCCCATCTATCTGGCTAATAGGGAGACTTAACCTTGTCATAAGAGGGTTTTAGAAAGGAAATATTTGGGGATGAGAACGGTACGGTGAAATAGGCGTGCACTAGTAACCCCAATGCATGTGGAATGTGGATCCAAATTGATAAGCTTTTACTTGCATCGAACTTATTATAAATGTTTGATATCTATATGTTATGAGCTTTTAATCATGCTACATATTGACATGCATACATGATATTTATTGATGAGTATTGATAGCATATTTGAATTATATTCACTGGGCACTGTTGGCTCACCCTCATTTTCCTCTTTCAGGTCCTTCTGTCCTGAATAAATAAGGGCAAATGAGTAGTCATATCTTGAGGGCCTTGCCGGCGAGAGAATGCAAGGCCTCGATGTGAGTTGAGAGGCATTTTGATTGAACTGTGTTTTAAATTATGATGTATTATATTTTGGACTATGTAATTATAACACTTACCACATTGTAGTATGGGTTAGTTGAGACTTGTTAGATAGACCATGTGGGCTTATGACGGTTTTTTTGTACCCATTGTTTTGGACTTTATGGATGTCCAGATTATGGTTTTATTTATGGTTCATTTTTATGGATTATCTCTTGTCTTGGATGATTAATACGGTTGGTAGTTTTGTTTAGAACCATTTTATATTATGTCGTTGTTTGGGATAAGGCTCGTAGGGTCTCAACCACCTCACAAGGGTTGAGAAGTGGTTGGAGATGCCTATGCCGGGCGTCCCGCCCCGGCATTCCGTACGCCATTCCTTGCGGGGTTGGTGGTCCGGGGTGCGGGGTCGCCACAATTGCGTTGTTACTATGTTGAATTGGTGGTCCGGAAGGCAGCTTGCTGCTCTAGAAGACTTGGTATTTAAGCGGGACCTTGTGTTCCCACCTCTCGACCTGGAGACTGGTCTGGTTGGTCCTATTTGAAAGCTATCTACTTGTATAAGTGATATTGGACATCCTAATAATGCACGTGGTGATGCCGACCTTGATAAGTATCACCAGACGTTGCCAAATCCTGCCTAATATTAGTAAAGACCGGACCTTCACATGCATAGTCATCATATATGAAATAAGAACCACCTAGGGACGTAAGTGGTTTGTGATCTATGAAATAGTTATTGGAGCAATTGTGCCCACTATTCTTGATGTTTCCCCTGGAGATGGACTTACAATGTGAACCCAGGATTACGTGGGAATGGACATCTGTACGTGAAACCAGGGCGATGAACGATTACTGAACCATTACGAGACAGTGTTATGCATACATTATTGTTAAGCCACATTGTACTATTTATGATGCTATGTTGTGTATATGTGATGTTTGATTATGAAGTCTTCTTTATTACTTGTCATATTCACCAACTATTTTACCCACTGGGCAATAGCTCACCCCGTTGTTAACCATTTTTACAAGAGTCTAGGGTGGATTGGGTGGAGGTTTTTGGACCATCATTTTGTACCCCTTGCTTATTTATTAAGGAGATTTTGGGAGGATGTTCCCTCAATTATATTTTTGTACAAAATACATTCTGAAATTAATGAAATCGGATTTGTACTCAATTGTGTACCTGCGCACTCGGTAACTGTTATAATGCATTCGTGCCCCACCTGTCAGTGTCCCGCCAGTTTAGGCGCGTCCGGGCGGGGTGTGACATTTAATGGTATCAGAGAGAAAGGTTCATGGCCTGCCCAAAGCCACCACTTAGGAGAAGAAAAATATATATATTAAATATATATCTATATAACTATATAGTTAGGATTTATATTAGATATATATATAGTTAAGATTTATAATATATATATCTATGTATATATAGATGTATATATAATTTGTTGCTATTGAAAAATTTTAGATGAAATGTTGGCATAAACATCAAGAGGAAAATAGAAAATGTTGTCCAACGAGCAAAGCATAAACCTTAAAAATTTCAAGAATATATTTTTGTGTACTTCACAAGTTTTATCTTCCTTTCAGCAAGATAATGGCCTCTACTGAAGGAACGACTTCCAGTAGTCGGGAACAAGTTTCCACAAGACTTACCAGAACTTCACAAACGGAAAGTTGTGTTCATGAGGAATATCGACATAAAGAATCTCCGTCTCCGTCCTTTCCTTCACAATAGACTCGCAAAGCTGGAGTGGCTAAACATAACTAATGTTGAGGGTTTTGTCTCCCTCAACTTGGCAAGGGCGTTCTATGACAACATGAATGTTGTGGGACTCCAAGAGGAAGGAATCATCCCTATCTTGGAGACACAGGTCAGGGGAGTAAAAATTTCTGTTAGCGTCGAAGGTATTTCTTGACTAATGGCAATCCCCATAGGAAACAAGATCATTGACCCACATGAAACTCAGGTTGTTGTAGAGATCGCTAAATCAAAGGAACAACTATTCAACTCCCTCACCCAGAAGGCGTACACCGAAAAGACATACGCCTGCGTCCCAAATAATCTCTTAAAACCAACCCTTGCAGACCATGGGAAGGTTGTGGTCGATAACATCTTGCCTGAAGTGGTGAACAGAAGTACAATGTCAAGGGCTCAACTCCTTGTCCTATACTGCATAGATAAGGAAAACTCCATCTCCCTACCTCACCTCATCATCCAAAAAATGGCAAGAGTAACCCAAAACCCTATAAAAATAGAATACCTCGGCTATGGTGCTTTAATCATGAAGCTGCTAGCCGAGGCAAACCTTAGCACCTTTGAGGAATCATCTGTACCAATTACTAAAGACGTTACACTAGCCTCCTATTCCAAAACTTTCAACACAAAAGGAGGGGTGACCGATGAGGAATTATTTGGCGCCACTTCAGAGGAAAATAGTAAAAGGGCTAGTAATAACACAGAGTGTAGTAGAGGAAAACGTCGGCGCAAGACTCCTACTAGAAAGGCCCCAAATAAAAAAGTAAGTTAGAGGACTGAAATGAACCCAGACCCAAACAATGAACAACCCAATCATCAATGGGTCACAGAGGAAAAAGTCTTTGGGAATCCATAAGGAAACTTTGAGCAACCCCAGCCAAATCGAGACGGACAGGGAGTTCTGGTAAATCCATCTCTCTGGAACCCCTGGGCCCAAGGAAATACGGCGTCTTAAGGGTTTCCAACTCCTGAGGTACCCTACCAACCGACTCCACAATTCCCTATGAACCAACCACCTAAAAGTTAGGCTGCACCGAACTTCGGAAGACAGGATACCCTGATGAGTCCACTTTTTCAAAACTTTCCGACTCAAGAAAATTCAACCTTCCAAGAAGTCCCAGTTAGGGAAACCTCATATAATCAAACCAACTACCCTCCACCAATGGGTCAACTATCCGGCCAACATTTTCCAACAATGCCTACAGCCTACCCTCCACCTACGGGACAACCAACTAACCCAAATGACCCATTACAGTTTATGAAGTCTTGTGTCGTTGAAATGCGTGACAGGTATAGATCTTTGATGAATCATATGTTGACCTTAGAAATACTGCAGAACGCCCCTCAGCCTCGTTTTAGTAGTCACTCCGCTACTAGTAAGAGAACTAGGCGGAAAAGTAGGCAGGGAAACTAGGAAAATTACTGGCATTGTAAAAAAGAAATTTATGAATGAAATGTAATGTTCGAGACTATGTTAGGTGGGCTGACTTACAACCATTATTTTTCTTTTGTATCACTAATTTTGGAGTGGTATGGGACACAACAAAATTGGAAGATACCAAATAAAACGTGAAAGTAAGAAAACCCACGACGTTGTGTGAAAAAACATCTGGGGAAAGTTGAATTACTAACATTATCACTAAGTTTACACGGTATGGGATGAGTAAACTTGGACGATACTGTTAGTGAACTCTTCTCCTGCCGATGTTATGTAGAAACAGTGTTCATACAACTTAACTTGGTTGAACCCCTTATTACCAAATTCCTGTGGTATGGGACATACAAATTTGGATAATAATCGAAAAGACTAAGAAAAAGAGTTTGAACACATAAGAATGCGATAGAACGTTAGACTAGGGTATTTACCGAGGATAATCTTAGAATCTTTATGACTTGTATGGATTTTCAAAAAGGTAAGTATGTTCACAAAAACCAAAACCAAAATATTTGAAATACTTCCAAAATTTATACTTATTATATAAACACTTTAAGTTTGTTGTTTTATTCCATGGCCAAACATACGAGGAACATAAGATTCTTTGATTCCTCACCAAGACCTTACGCCATACCTAGAAACATAGGTGGTTTTATAATTGCAGAACTCTTGAACTTATTGTCGAGAATATCATATTACTATACTTGGCTACGTTTCCCAAAGTAGAGTTCTATTTTTCTCTTTGCCAGTGAGAAAAATGCAATCCAGAAAAATAAGAAGGCCACGCATAGTCTATCCAACAGAGGAGGCACCTCCTGAGACACAAAATCAGGAACCGCCACCTTCGAGGACAGAGCAGGCCACACACAACACTGCCACTAATTCTGGACAAGCAGTGTCACCTCAACTTACACCCTTTGTCATGCCTCAGGGCATGAAACACTTTTTCGCCAGATTCATTGTGGTGATGAAAGTGACAAAACAAACGGTTGTCCGTGAGATTGCTGCCAACTAGGTGGTCACCGTACAGGCACCTATTCGATCTGGGTTGGATAGCCAAACCGATTAGATCACGAAGTATAAAAGGCTACAACTCCTTACCTTTGTTGGCACCATTAATGCCGATGAAGCGCAGAAATGGCTTGATGAGTCAAAAAAAATCTCTTCAGGCTATGGGAGTCGACGAGGGTCGAAAAATTCCACTAGCTTCCTACCAACTTGTTGGTGGAGCTAGCACTTGGTGGATAACGGTGAAGGAAGACCCGAGGGTCAATGTAACAGACATGACTTGGCTGGAGTTTGAGTCACTATTCATTAATGAGTACTTCCCTGGCGCAGTGAAGAGGCAAAGACGCCAGGAGTTTGCCAGGCTTTACCAGGCAACATGACAGTCCCAGAGTATGCTGTCAGGTTCAAGAAACTATTAGTCTTCTCTCTCTCCCCCATCTCAACGAAGAAAGATAAGGCCGAGAATTTCTATAATGACCTTCGTCCATACATCCAACAGGCCATGTCAATCTTGGATCTCAAGAATTACAGGGAGCTAGTCAATATGGCCATGAACTTTGAGCAAGAGAAAATCGAGCAAGAACAGAGAAAGAACAGAGGAAAACGGGTGGCAAATTTTGCCTAGAAGGGCACACAACAGAGCAACAAGAATGAGCCCTATTCAAACCCAGCCCTCTCAGTCCCCATACAAAAACATGAGGCCACTGCACCTGAGGCCAAAACTCCAGCAGCCAGTTCCTACACTCCCAGTCCAACAAGCCCCACCTATTGCTAACGCCCAGCCCAAGCAAAAACCAGGGGCAAAAGCAACAAGGCAGAGCGTATGTCGTCGCTCAACAACCCCTTCCAGATAATAAAGTAGTGGAAGGTACATTTTCTTTGTTCAATACAATGGTCCATGTCTTGTTTGATTCGGGTGCTACGCACTCCTTTATATTTTCTGCATTGATAAGACATTTGGGGCTACAACCTGAACCCACCAACTTCACAATCTATGTCTCAATACCAATAAGGTCGGGTACTGACGTGAAAATAAAGTGTTCTAGATGTGAACTTCGAATGTCAGAATAGATAATTTAGGCAGATCTCCTAGTGATGGACATAGAAGGCTTCGACATCATCCTCGGCATGGACTGGTTAGCACCACTGAATGCTAAAATCGATTGTTTGAATAAGTAAGTTCAGTTAACCTTGCCCACTAGGGAGTTTGTCAAAATTCAGGGAATGCATAAATGGATACACAACTCGACTGTCGCACTTCTCAAGGCACAGTTCCAAGCCCTATCACTTGGAGATGACAATGAATCATCATCACTATACCCTCTTGAAGTAAATGATGCCCCGGTCATATCTGAATTCCAAACGTTTTTTCTAAATGACCTTCCTGGTCTACCTCCAGATCGAAAATTCAATTTTGAGATCAAACTCGTAACAGGGACTGAACCATCTCAATTCCACCATACAGAATGTCTAATGTCGAGCTGGTTAAGTTGGACAAACAACTGAAGGAATTGGAGAGCACTGGCTTCATCAGAAAAAGCTTATCACCCTGGGGCGCTCCAGTTCTGTTCATTCGCAAAAAGGATGGTTCGTTATGACTTTGCATCGACTATCGCAAGTTGAATAACGTAACCATCAAGAACAAATACCCATTGCCCAGGATCGATGAATTGTTCTACCAACTTAGAGATGTCAAATAACTTCTCTAAGATTGATTTATGATCCGACTATCATCAACTCCGGATCAGAGAGTCGGACATAAATAAAATGGCTTTCAGAACTCGGTACTGTCATTACGAGTTCTTACTCATGTTGTTCGGTCTAGCAAATGCACCTGCAGCTTTCATGGATTTGATGAACCGCAACTTCAGACGATATTTAGACTAATTCGTGGTTGTCTTTGTAGATGACATCTTGGTATATTCACAAACAGAGGAAGACCATAAGATACATCTGAGGATTGTCCTCCAGACCTTAAGAAACCTTCAGTTATATGCAAAGTTGAGTAAGTGTGAATTTTGGGTGAAGAGAGTTCAATTCCTAGGTCATGTGGTTTCAGGCAATGGCATTGAAGTGGATAATTTAAACGTTGAAGCAATATTAAATTGGAAGCAACCTACCACAGTTACTCAAATCCGGAGTTTTCTCGGTTTGGTTGGCTACTGCAGATGCGTCATCAAGGACTTTGCCAAGATTGTTGAACCTATGACCAAGTGTTGCCAGATATGTCCAAGAGGGGGCTGAATTGGACACTTAGCAGATTTTAACCTTTCTTACAAATGTACGGAATAATGAAAGCAGATTAAACCAAGTATAGAAATCAAATACAACAAATGTAAATGAGACAATGCAAGCAAGATTTATAGTGGTTCGATCGCGCCTACATCCACTACCTAACCTCCTCAGTTAGGATTTGTTCAAACTCCACTATGGACCTTCTTACAGGTGAAGATCAAATCGGTACACTTTCTCAACTTGCGGGTGTGAGAACTACCGTTTCTCAATTTACGGGTGTGAGAAGACCGTTTCTCAACTTCCGGGTGTGAGATGACCGTTACAACTTCAAGCAACACTTGCTCTTACCCAGTGCTAACCAGTCACTGCAAATTTAATACAAGATGAGATATGATTCCCTTTATGTAGATTCAAAGTGATACTTACAAAGCTTTGGATTGAACCTTCTGTGATCGCAGATTCAGCAAAATATGTATATTGAAGTTTATGCTGAAAATAGGTTCAAAGAGCTTTTGTCTTCTTCAATGGATTGTCAAAATAATGAAGATGAAGTTCAATCAATCCAGAAGACTTGAAGTTTTTTTCTTTCAAAAGATCGTAAGATCAAGCACAAGTGAAAGACGACTAACTTTCAAAAAGTGTTTTGGCACAAGTGAAAACAGTTAATACGTTTTGAATGAATATAAGAAATTTTTCGAGATTTTTATTGACAAATTCACCACCTATATCACTCCTAATTATGTTAATTTTGTAACCTTTTTCATTTTCAACGCTTTTACAAAATTTTATAAATGTTTCACATGCATCAGATTTATGAGCTAATAGAAAAACCCATGTGAATCGAGTAAAATCATCAATAATCACAAACACATATGATTTACCACCTAAGCTTTGGGTTTTGGTTAGTCCGAAAAGATCCATGTGAATCAGTTCGAGAGCTCTAGAGGTTGATTGATGCCTCTTGCTCTTAAATGATGATCAGGTGTGCTTACCAAGTTGACATGGTTCACATACCTTGTCATTTGAGTAAGTTCCTTTCGGAATACCCTTCGCAAGATCATGTTTGACAATTCTAGATATGTTATCCATATTAACATGAGCTAATCTCTTATGCCATAGCCATGCATCATTACAAGAGATAGCACTTAAACATGTTACATTTTGTGTCTTCATGTCATCAAAGTTTGTGCAATACACATCCTTAATTCTAGATGCCATGAATGCAATAGTTTTATCAGCATGCTTGAAAATGCACCTATTTGCTTCAAATGAAATGTCATAACCCTTTTCACATAATTGACTTATGCTCAAGAGATTATGCTTCAGCCCTTTAACATAAAGTACATCATATATGGATAGAAAATCATTACCAATAGTTCTGATGCCTTCAATGTCACCTTTGTTGTCATCTTCGAAAGTGACATTTCCTCCTTTCTTCTTTTCAAGGCTTAGAAATTTAGATTTATCTCCAGTCATATGCCTTGGGCTGCCGTTGTCTAGATACCATATATCTTTATTTTTGCATATCTACACAACATAAAATACTTTTGATTTTGGTACCCATGCAAGTTTGGGTCCATGCATGTTAGCATCAGTAAGAACAGATTTTACAATCCATGCATATTTCTTTTTCTTTCTACTTAAAACATTACATCTAAGTATGGTATGACCTTCCTTATGAAATTTTTGGCATGTTGGTCGTTTGGTCAGTAAGGTATTGTATTCCTTTTGTTTTGACCCATGAGTATAGCCTAAGCCAGCTTTGTCGAATGCACATCTTTGTGATCGTAACATCATGTCAAAAAAATTTTGACCATTTGTGAATTTAGTCATGGTGCAGTTCAGGTCTTCCCTTTCCTTTCTAAGAGTTTCATTTTCAATTTTTAGTTTTCCAACAACTTTCTTAAGTTGTTCATTGTCTAAAGACATTTCATCTAGCTCTTCTTGTTGGAATTTTATTTCGTAAAGAGCTTTTTCAAGACTATGCTTGAGCTTTTCATTTTTCTTGGTCTCTTTACTAAGTTTTGTCTTAAGCTCCTAAATTTGAGCATAGAGCTCATGAAGTTTGTCAGTGGGTTCAGATTTTACCTCGGTGTTTGCCATTAAGCACAGTGCAGCAGTGTGATCTGAATCCGCTTCATCTTCACTTGAGCTTGAATCATCCCATCTAGCTTTGAGAACTTTCTTGTCTTTCCTATATGAGCTTGAGTTCTTCTTATATTTAGTGGGACATTCGCTCTTTACATGACCTGGTTTGTTACAACTGTAACATATTAACTTTAAAGGTTTAGACTCGGGTTTCTTTCCTTTTGTGAAACCTTAAGTAAGAGCTATTCTTACTCTTTCTCCTAAGCAACTTGTTAAACTTTCTAGACAACATAGCCATGTCATCTTCTGAGTCCGAATCATTTTCAAAATTAGTTTCAACATTGAGGGCAATAGATTTCTTTTCTTTTTTCTCAACCTTGACCGGGCACATCTTATCTTTTAACTTCATTTCATGAACCATTAATGAACCGCATAGTTCATCAAAAGTGTATTCAGCCAGATTCTTGGCTTCTTTAATGGTCATGGCCTTGGGCTCCCATGCTCTGGGTAGGCCTCTTAGAAATTTTCTAACCATTTTTTCTTGGTCATAGATTTTTCCTAGGTTCTTCATCTCATTGATGTTTTTTGTAAACCGAGCAATAGCCTCAGTTATCGAGTCAATTTCCTTCATCCTATAGGTCTCATATTTTTCAACTAATAGTTGGAGTTTTGCCTTTTTAACTTGCAAAGTTCCTTCGTGGGTGACCTCTAACTTGTTCCAGATTTCCTTAGCGGTTTCACACTCACTAACTCTATTGAACTTTTAGACTGCAAAACAAAATGTTTACAACTTGGTTATTCAATAATTTTATTTTCTTTTCCTTGGTACTCCATTCATCTATTTATTTCAGGACAGTAGCACCATCAACTATTTTATTAGGTGTTGGACAGCCGTATGTCACAACATCCCACATTTCTAAATCTTGGGCTTTTAGGTAGTACCTAATCTTAGTTTTCTACTGTGATTAGTTTTTTTCCTTGAAAAGTGATGGTCGGTTGGTGAAGTTTCCTTCACCTGCTCTGATACCAATTGTTGGCCTAGATATGTCCAAGAGGGGGCTGAATTGGACACTTAGCAGATTTTAACCTTTCTTACAAATGTACGGAATAATGAAAGCAGATTAAACCAAGTATAGCAATCAAATACAACAAATGTAAATGAGACAATGCAAGCAAGACTTATAGTGGTTCGACCGCGCCTACATCCACTACCTAACCTCCTCAGTTAGGATTTGTTCAAACTCCACTATGGACCTTCTTATGGGTGAAGATCAAATCGGTACACTTTCTCAACTTACAGGTGTGAGAACTACCGTTTCTCAACTTACGGGTGTGAGAAGACCGTTTCTCAACTTCCAGGTGTGAGATGACCGTACAACTTCAAGCAACACTTGCTCTTGCCCAGTGACTAACCAGTCACTGCAAATTTAATACTAGATGAGATACGATTCCCTTTATGTAGATTCAAAGTGATACTTAAAAAGCTTTGGATTGAACCTTCTGTGATCACAAATTCAGCAAAATATGCATGATGAAGTTTATGCTGAAAACAGGTTCAAAGAGCTTTTGTCTTCTTCAATGGATTGTCAAAATAATGTAAATGAAGTTCAATCAATCCAGAAGACTAGAAGTTTTTTTCTTTCGAAAGATCATAAGATCAAGCACAAGTGAAAGACGACTAACTTTCAACAAGTGTTTTGGCACAAGTGAAAACTGTTAATACGTTTTGAATGAATATCATTAGTTGTTTCTCTGCTCTAGGGCAGCACGTACATATAGGAATAATAGAAGCGCAATGGACTTGATAATTTTGGCGCTCTAGGTTATTTCAAATACAATGTATACTTACTTTCCTGAAATGGATCGATTCAGCTCAATGCACATTACGACGATAGCACCTGAATCATCTAATCCTTTCACCAAAAGAAAATGTGCTGACATGTTTTTAGAACATTCAAAAAGTTTTGAAATAGTTGTTGTGCGATTCTGAAAAGTTTTGAAAAATATTCGTACGGTTCTGTAAAAAGTAACAGAAATGGTGCTCTTGTCAGAACAATAACATTTGTTGAATTAGCGTCCTTTCGCATAATATCAACTTTTGTCGTTGTTCCTTAAGGGCGCTCATGGAGCATAAGCGTCCTGCTGAACATTGACGTTAGAGCGCTACTAAGTCGTAAGCTTCCTGACTTACTTTGACGATTTAAACGATTCAAAACGTGAGGGCGCTACTTAGCAGTTAGGGTCCTGCTTTGTTTTAAGAACATTGAACACATGAGGGTGCTACTCAAGAGTTAGCGTCCTGAGGGTTATTAAGTTGATTCTAAAGATGAGGGCGCTCCTACACAAGTAGGTCCTGATAGTTTATTCAACTTATAACTATCAGCGTCCTTAAATATAAAAATCACTTGAAAACAAAAAGAACTTCTAGCGAGCTGAAACTAAGTCAGCATCCTGACATTCTCAAAGGTTGATAAAAGAAAGATCGCTACTTACAAGTAAGCGTCCTTATTAATCAGCTCAATTCAACCTTGAGCGTCCTAATATTTTATCAGCATCCTGATTCATCAAGTCCAGGAGAGCACTGCTAAAACATTAGTGTCATGAAAGACTTTATAAAAATGGTTTTTGATTTCTCGATTAAAGCTCGATAAAACATAATGTAATCGGATTAAATCGAATATGCAAACGATCGATTAAAAACATGCAGGCATACATATCGCTGAATCATATGACATAGAAGGTCCTACAACCTATCATAATCTAATCATACAACCGAACATCTTCAAATGATCACGGTCTTCAAGAAGATCTTTAATACGTTCGTCATGCATCATTGATTCTTTGAAACTTTCAAGTAAGATTAGATATGTCATATGTGTAAACAGAATGTGGTTTGTAATCATCAAAATATCTTTCATATTAGGGATATATTCTCGTAAGGGACATGAGGATAATTGGTTCAACACCAAGCTCACTCGGAAAGACGTACTATTCATCTAGATCGCAACCTATGAATCGTCATTCCAATAATTAAAAAAATGCCTCACGACAGCACCAGTACTAATCACTCCAAGAGATGGAGTTGGGTTTTCACTATACACAGACGTCTCTCTTCAAGGCTTAGGTGCAATATTAATGCAAGATTTCCAAGTTGTTGCATATGCTTCTAGGCAACTAAAGATTCATGAGTGTTATTACCCTACGCATGACTTGGAACTTGCAATTGTCATATTCACATTGAAGTTATGGCTTCACTACCTATACAGTGAACGGTTTGAGGTCTTCTCGGATCACAAGAGCCTCAAGTACATCTACACTCAGAGAGACCTAAACCTCAGCCAAAGACGATGGCTGGAATTTTTGAAAGATTATGACTTTCAGCTCCAATACCATCCGGGAAAAGCCAATGTTGTGGCTAATGCCCTTAGTAGAAAATCTTATGTTGCTGCTTGTACTCTTAACTTTGAAATGGGGAAGTTGGCTACGGAGATGGATAATTTTAACTTACAGCTCATTGAGGAGGGAGGAAGATCACGACTCTCCCAACAACTCTAAGCTTATTTGAAAATTTTCAGCTGCTCAAGCCAACGACCTCATATTAATAGAGAAAAGAAAACTCATCCTCACCGAATAGGACCTTCCCCACTAGTCGATTTCTGACGGCGGGGCAGTTTTTTACAAAAAATGCCTCTGCCCACCGAACGATCCTGAAGTTCGAAAAGAAGTGCTCACTGAAATGCATTGCTCGAGGTTTGTTATGCATCCTGGAGGGGACAAAATGTACAAAGATGTCAAGAAATAATTTTGGTTCTCTAGAATGAAGAAGATTAATGCAGACTTTGTTGCTCGGTGTCTCATTTGCCAATAAGTAAAGGCAGAACACAGACTTCCTCCCAGACTTCTCCAGCCTTTACCTATTGGAGAATGGAAGTGGGAGAACATAGGAATGGATTTTGTTACGGCCCTACCTCGTGATAATAAAGGGCAAGATGTAATTTGGGTTATCATTGACAAACTTACAAAGTCTGCACACCTTTTACCAATAAAGTTCACAGATAACCCTGCCAAGCTAGCCGGATTGTATGAAAAAGATATTGTACGCCTCCATGGCATACTACTCACTATCGTCTCTGATCGAGACTCTCGATTCACATCAAAATTTTGGCAAAGTTTCCATAGTAGAATGGGCTCCAAAATTACCATGAGCACAACTTTTCGCCCATAAACCGACGGGCAGTCAGAGCGTTTAATCCAAATCTTGGAGGACATGTTACGATGTTGCATATTGAACTTTCATGACGGATGGGCAAAACACTTACATTTGGCTGAGTTTGCATACAACAACAGCTACCAATCCAATATTGGCATGGCACCATACGAGGCTCTATATGGTCTCCCTTGCAGATCTCCGATATGCTGGTTAGACATGGCAGATCGACCGCAATTGGGGCTAGAACTAGTTCAAGAGACTTCTGAGAAGATCAGACTAGTAGCGGAGCGACTGCTTGTAGCACAAAGTTGACAGAAGAGCTATGCTGACAAGCGGAGACAACCTCAAGAATTTGACAAGGGGGACTTTATTATTCTAAAAGTCCAGCCTACAAGAGGTGTCAAACGCTTCGGGATCAAAGGAAAGCTCTCTCCACGATATACCATCCCATTTAAGATCGTCGAACGTATTGGCAAACTAGCCTATCGACTATCTCTTCCCTCACCCATGTCTAAAGTCATGACGTTTTCCATGTATCCATGCTTCGAAAGTATCGTCCTGATCCTTCACATATCATCCCTCTAGTCGAAGTTTAGGTTGAAGAAGGAAACAAATATCAAGAGAGAGCGATACAAATTCTAGATAGGAAAACTCAAAAACTTGTAAAAGTACTCTGGGATCACCACGGAGTAGAGGAAGCAACTTGGAAACTAGAAGAAACAATTAAATAGAAATATCCCGAATTGTTTTCTAGTAATAATTGATGATGTGATACATTGTACTATTTCACCAATCAATGAAATTATGAAACTTCCTTTACAATATCTTAATATATCGTTTCATTTAAATAACCATGCAGATGTTCGAAAACAACACCGAAGTAATGAACCATACACGCCATGGCCTGCTTGGCAACCAGTGGAGGTTCCTTCAAGTTCAGAAACAAACCACAATTCCTTTGCATCACCAACTCCCTCGCCTCAACGACAATGATCTCTATTGACAGAGCAGGTATGACTATATCGTAACGAAATTGCCCAAAACAATCCAGTTCCCTCATCCTGGCAGGATCTCCTACCAAAATTACAAGGAGGCCGAATTCGGCCAACTGCACGAAAAAGCATTCCGCCACTCGACCTACCTCCCCTGAAACGCTGCAACTTGCAGTGCCCTACTCCACCATCTATCAGGAAAATGTCGGAACCTTTTGCGGACGAATACGATTCCATTTGCTCTCCATTTTTTGATGATTTCGAGGATTCCACCGGCCACAGTATAATTCATGGACCTTACCAGCAATACCCTAATGAAATGAATGATGACAAAGGCGGTTAATCTCACGAAGACAACAATCACCACTACATGGACTAAAATTTCAAGGGCAAAATTCTTTTGAGTGGGTATAGTGTAATACCCTTGGTTTACAAAAAAAAATGGGAATTGCCTGAACGTTCGAGCAGAAACCCAAACGTTCGAGCATGTCTTTTTCTATAAAAGGACTCCTCCCCCCTGCCCCCTCATTTTCACACAACTCATTTCTGCTTTCTTTCTATCCTTGGTTGGTTTCCATCACTTTTGTTGTTATTTTCTCTCTCCTCTTTTTGAGACTCTCTTTGCGGTACGAAGCGATTTTGCTTGGGAAGAAGTGCCAGTTTTGGAAAGAAGTATTATCTGAAGGTGGGGAATGAAACATAGGTTTGCGTGTCTTATGACTTTTAATAAAGCTTTCATTCATTATCATTATGTCTCTATTCATTTACACTGCATTATTGCGTATAATGTTCATACATATCAGAGTTATGTCTTAATATTTAGAGTCTATGTATTACGTTATTACTATGTCGGATTAGTGGTCAATTTGACTCAACCAGACTTAGTCTTGTCCTTAGTAACTTTAAATAGTGAACGGGAGGCAGCTTCCTGCTCTAGAAGACTTGGTATTTAAGCAGGACCTTGTGTTCCCACCTCTCGACCTGAAGATTGGTCTAGTTGGTCCTATTTGAAAGCTATTTGTTTGTATAAGTGATATTGGACATCCTAATAACGCACGTGGTGATGCGGACTAGACGTTGCCAAATCATGTCTAATATTAGTAAAGACCGGACCTACACATGCATAGTCATCATACATGAAATAAGAACCACCTAGGAACGTAAGTGGTTTGTGATTTATGGAATAGTTATTGGAGCCTGTGCTCACTATTATTGATGTTTCCTGTTAAGTTGAGTTTTAGTTGTTAGTTCACATGTTAATTTCATAGGTTTTTAGGTGCATTTAGCTAGTTTTTAGATATATTTGCATTAATTACTCATATTTAGTATTTTAGGTCCATTTAGATGTTTTTATGAATTTTAGAAGTTAGTTCTAAATATTTTCATGAATTGCATGCATTAGGCTAGCTTAGGAAAATAATCATGATTTTTACGTATTTTTTCTAATGTCAATTGCATCATTTTCATATTAATATTCTCATATTTTACATGTTAATACATACATAATTGCATATAGTTTTATATTAATCGATTAATATAGTCTACTTACATTTGTTTTTGCCTTGTTTGTAGGTGAATAAGGAGCTCAATGAAGAGCAATTAAAGCAAAAATGAAGTCAAGAACATGCCCAAGAAGTGGACCAAAAGCCAACAAAAAGCCAAGAGAAGAATGCACAAAATGAGCATTTTTCACATTCTGGGTGCCGTGGCGCCGTTGCAAAATGAAAGAAGAGACGAGAGAGAGATTCTGGGCGTCGCGGTGCCGTTACTGTTCATCATGCGGGTTTTTTGTGTTTTATGCAGGTTTTTGTTGCCCATTTTGGTCTTTTGACTCCTTGTATATAAGCATTTTTTAGGGTTTTAATGAGGGATCTGAAACTTTATCTTACATTTTTATCTTGCAAATTAGAATTATAATAGAATAGATTATGTTAGGGTTTTGAAGGAGAGGCAAGTGAAAGATTGAAGAAGAAGAAGAGTTGCAGGTTCGAGATAAGAAGAAGAAGGCGAATCCACCATTGACAAAGAGGGTTTCTTCATTTATCTTCTAACCTTAATTTGTTTCCATGTTTTCTTCTTTAACTCTTTCTCTTGTGTCTATGAATTTGATTATGAACAAAATAGATAATCTAGATATTTGATTTAGCTTTGTTGGATCTTGTGATTGGGTTATTGTTTGTGTGTTTTTGATAAATCTTTTGGGTTTATTTATGATTTTCCATGCTTCATGCTTTCAAATTGCTGATCACTCTTTGAATGAACTTAGATTTGGTTTCTATCACTCGAGAGAGAGGATATCGAATTGGAGCAAGGGATTTGTAACCTAGGGTAGAGTAACGAGTCGAGAGACCTACAAAACCTTTTGAAATCCTTTAAAATGATTCATAGAACCTAAGGCATTCTTGATCTAAAAGTTTATCACTCGAGAGAGGGAATTGATAGATTGAGAGTAGATATTTAAGCTTTCACTTGAGAGAGGGGTTTGAATGAAAAAGGATTCAGGATTTATAAATTCCAGAAATTAATTCATTAACACAATTATTAGAAATCATGAGAGACAACATAGTGAGATCTAAACTCTATAACTACAAATCCATTGATTTCTGTCCAATTTCCATTTATCTTGTTCGTTTTTATTTGCCTTTGTTTAATTTGCATTTTATCATTTAATTCACTCCACTTTTATCACCTAGATAAAATCACTAATCATTATAGAATTGGGAATTAAGATTAGTAAAATCCCATTCTCTGTGGGTACGACAACCCACTCACCATGGGCATTATAATTTGATAATTTGTACGCTTGCGAACTTAAATTTTCACTATCATTTTTCCTGGAGATGAACTGTGACGCCCGAAAAATTATTTCATCTAGCCCATAACCCAATTGCATTTTGCCCAAACTCTATGTGTTTGCCTTGATATGTTTGGTGTTTGTTTAATGGTTGTTTAATGTTTGTATATTTGATGCTTGATAATGTATATAAATATGTGCATTATAAATTATATATAGGTCATGTTAAATTAAAGTATATGCATGTGTTATTATTTATGCATGGGCCCATTAAACCATGAATTGATATGGGTTAGGATTGATTGAATAAAAGGATAAATGAGAATGAAAATTTGGTGTATTAGATGGATTGGACATTTAAAATACATGCAAGCATGAAATTGGTTAAAGTACATGTGGTTGGTATGGGTAGTATGAGACCAACACATGTCAAGTTGGCGCATGAGAATGGACAAGTGTCCCATGCCCCATTTCTCTTCTCCAACACATGTCAAGTTGGTGCATGAGAATGGACAAGTATCTCATGCCCCATTTCTCTTCTCCAACACATGTCAAGTTGGTGCATGAGACCAACACAGGTCAAGTTGGTGCATGAGAGTGGACAACTGTCCCATGCTCACTTCTCTTCTCCACGGAAGTCCTAGAGAGTGAGATGAGTGAAGGGAAAGAAAAAAAGAAGAGAAAGGAAAGAAGAAGAGAAAGACAGAAGAAGTTGCTTTGAGGGAAGTCTCAGCAACGTTTTCATCAAAAAGCTGGATCTTGGTGATATATGGTCAGATTGAGTTCAAACTTTGTCAGCCAGTTCATATCTTATGATTATTCATTCTGGTCAGTAGAGATCTTGATTGGAGTTATCTTCTGAGAGATATAACCTCCCAAACAGATCTTGTCGGAAAGTTTGAATTTCTTGCACAGTTTCGATAAAACTGATTGATCTCCTAAACCTATCGTTGGATGGATATGATATTTCAAAGGATGGTTGAAAACTAATATTTATGCATTATGAACGGTTGAGATGTTGATGCGTCAAGTATTTTGTGTGATATAGTCATCTGAGTTCAAGTATTTGCAGCAGGAAAGGAGAAATTGTCTGATTAGAGACTTGTTCATCAAATAGGCCTATCTCTTCGATCCACCGTTGGATTGAGCTGATTTTTGGACAAAAGGTTTGCTTCTTAACATAATTTAATCTATCTAGTTGATTTTGTGATTAAAAATTTCTGTTGGCAGCTTAATACATCTGAACAGAATATTAAATGAAAAATTGGTAAGGTTGTTTGTATTATACCTAAATTTAGAGTATGAACTTAGACCTTTCCAAATAGCTTGCATGTCAACTATGTTGACCTAGTGGCCATTGTTGATGAATCCATGATGCAAAATCAGTGATATACATGGCTGAACATGGTGACCTAGTGTAAATCGGCAATATGGCCTAAGTATGAAAAATTTCATATTTTAGGGCTTTTGATGCTTTTGGCCTAGAATCATTGAATTAATGCAATTTATGTCTAATTAAGAATTATTAGAGTTGATTATGCTACTGATTAGGTGGTTGTAACCATATCATGGGTTAGGCCTACTTGTGATTGAATGGCCCAATTTGGGCATGTTTATGCCTAAGGAATTGAAAATCAGTATTTTTGATTAATTGAATGGTTTATGAATGAGAACTATGCATTAAAGGCCTAAGTAATGTGATTTGAGTAGAATGATGGGATTAGATGGGATTTAAGCCTATTGTCTATATGTGGGCTGATTTAAGGTTGATGTGTAATGTCTATGTGATTGAGCATAGGAATTGATGTATAGTTGGATATTGATAAATGTTTCAGGACCTTGATTGGGTTGATTCGGTTTGGTGTCCGTGTGTGGTTAGATACTCTCGCGAGGCTTGGTTGTGAGTAGACTTCATTTATGATTATATCTTTTATGTCATCATATCACTTATATATACTGTATGTTGAAAGCATGAATGTGTTCTAATGTTTTGAATGATGCATTGATTTGAGAAAACCTTATGACTTTGGTTGGGTCCATTTATCTGGCTAATAGGGAGAGTTAACCTTGTCATAGGAGGGTTTTATAAAAGAAATATTTGGGGATGAGAACAGTACGATGAAATATCCGTGCACTAGTAACCCCGATGCGTGTGGAATGTGGATCCAAATTGATAGGCTTTTACTTGCATCGAACTTATTATAAATGTTTGATATTTATATGTTATGAGCTTTTAATGATGCTATACATTGACATGCATACATAATATTTATTGATGAGTATTGATAGCATATTTGAATTATATTCATTGGGCACCGTTGGCTCACCCTCATTTTCCTCTTTCAGGTCCTTCTGTCCCAAATAAGGACAAAGGAGTAGTCATATTTTGAGGGTCTTGCAGGCGAGAGAATCCAAGGCCTCGATGTGAGTTTAGAGGCATTTTGATTGAACTGTGTTTTAAATTATGATGTATTATATTTTAGACTATATAATTATAACACTTACCACATTGTAGTATGGGTGAATTGTGTCTTGTTAGATAGACCATGTGGGCATATGACGTTTTTTTTTTACCCATAGTTTTGAACTTTATGTGTATGTCCATCTGGATAGACTGTAGGGATTATGGTTTTATTTATGGTTCATTTTTGTGGATTATCTCTTGTCTTGGATGATTAATATAGTTGGTAGCTTTGTTTAGTACCTTTTTATATTATGTCATTGTTTGGGATAAGGCTCGTAGGGTCTCAACCACCTCACGGGGGTTGAGGAGTGGTTGGAGATGCCTACGTCGGGTGTCCCGCCTCCTCATTCTCCACGCTATTCCTTGTAGGGTTGGTGGTCCGGGGTGCGGGGTCGCCACATGGACGTACAATGTGAACCCAGGATTACGTGGGGATGGACATCTGTACGTGAAACTAGGGCGATGAACGATCACAGAACCATTACGAGACGGTGTTATATATACATTATTGTTAAGCCATGTTGTACTGTTTATGATGTTATATTGTGTATATGTGATGTTTGATTATGAAGTCTTATTTATTAATTGTCATATTCACGAACTATTTTACCCACTAGGCAATAACTCACCCCGTTGTTAACCATTTTTACAGGAGTCTAGGGTGGATTAGGTGGAGGTTTTTGGGCCCTCATTTTGTACCCCTTGCTTATTTATTAGAGAGATTTTGGGAAGATGTTCCCTCAATTACATTTTTGTACAAAATACATTTTGAATATAGTGAAATCAAATTTGTACTCAATTGTGTACCTGCACAGTCGATTACTGTTATAATGCATTCGCGCCCCGCCTCTGAGTGTTCCACCTGTTTAGGCGCGTCCCGGTGCGGTGTGACATACAGCTCCAATTGAAAACTGACCAGAGAAAAGGTAGAAGCACCGAAGAAGAGAAAACTAACCACGTTTGAGCTTGATCTGACCACAGATCACAAAGATCCAACACTATAATGAAAACCTCACAGCAAGTGTTCTTCTTCACATTTAAACCTTTTTCTCTTTTCTTTTCTCTCTTTTCTTTTCTCTAAGGAACGATGACCACTTTCTCTTTACATAAAAGTGAGAGATTTAGGGTTTACATAGCTTTCACCAAATTACAAAAAGTACTAATTTGGTCCATGGGCTTGTTGGGCATGATGATAATGGGTCATCCTTTGTATGTGAGGGAAACCTAGCCTAGCATACTATGCATTAATTATCTAAATTATTGTAACAACATGTATAGAGACACAAAAAGAAAGCATCATAATTTTTGGAGAATCAAACAATAGATTTTAGGGAATTTATTTATTGAATAATACCTTTATTAACCAAGCTTCTTATACGATATCTTTGGTTTTTCTAACTCAAAAAGATATCATGTCAAATCTTGTTATTTTGTAAAAAGAAAAGGAATGTCCTACTAATTCATTGTGAAATTAATGTTTCAAAGATAAGATTTTGAAAAAGTCAAAATTAATTTGTTGAATAGAGAAAATTATTTTCTACCAATTACAAATTTCAAGAAATGCTTGAGTGTGCTAGAAAGGGTCATTGGAAGCCAAAAGTGAATTATGAGCAATTTAATTAAATTTAGACTTAAACAAAATTTAGTTTCCGAATGAAAACAAAAAAACAATAGGGGTTTGAAAATTTGAATATTCTAATCAATTTAAATTTAGAACCCAAACATTAATGTCTATTAAAGTCTCATACCTTATAAAATGGAGATGCACTAAAAAATAAAAAAATAAAAAAAAATAAGTAAATAATTCCAAAGCAGCCGCAAATTAGTAGGTAAAGTTTCACTATGGCTTAAAGATTTAATTAGATCTGAAACCAAGTTATGGAAAAGGCATAAAGAGTGGCAAGCTCCCAGTCACTTTAAAGGCTCTAAAGCTCAAGTAATTGTACTTTGAGTCTCCTTCAAGTTTTAAAAGTGACTTAAGGTTATATTAATCGTCAAGCAACAAGTATTTGATGATTTTAAATTATTTTGGGATATAAATGTCTTGAGAATTTCTTTTGTGGTTTTTTGGAAATCATTTAGCCCCAACTATATGACTAGAACAATACATGTCTTTGATGGCATTACAGAAATGTTAATAAAAAACTAATGGACTTTTTTCTTTTTCTTTTTTTTTTTTGGGAGGTCGACAGGTATTAGAATTCTTTGATTTTCTACAAATTCCTCCGGGAAAAGACTAATGGACTTTTTAAAGGTAATGATTAATATTTTCTATAATTTTCTATTCATCATTTATTGTGTCATGGAATACATTAGAATTTAAAAAATGCTATCAATAAAACTTGTTGTTCTAATGTACTATTTGTGAGTTGTTTTAGCATATATAAGAATGTCTTGGGTTCAAAAGTCCAAATAATCTTGTTTTAATTACCTAATTGGAAGAAAGAGTTAAACCTATTTGGGTTAAATCAAGGTTTAGATCAGATGTACCACAACCTAATAGTTTTTTTTTTATATTCATCTACTTAGTCTATGTGCATAAGTATAGTATATTTAAAGTAGCATAAAAATTTGGCAAAAAATAAATAATATGAATTGTTCTTGTGATTGCTTAACAACTTTAATTATTTTGGAAGCCTTTTGCAACAATTGGTATGTATAGAGACTGCACGGGATGTATACTTAAATATAAGATTAAATTGAACCAAGTATTAAGTTACATACCATGTTTAATGATCTTGTAAGGGCTAAAAATTATTTTGAGGCGATAATTATCTTACTTGGATCGTCTTCTATAATGGTACGGAACAATAGTATTTGGAGTGGATACTCGGCCATGCTGCCAAAACTATGCAAAATAGATGGAAATATTGTCCATCCATCATATGGGTTCAATGTACTTTTATGTTCAACGATTGGCTAAGCATTCAATGCGGGTCGAAGCATATGGTTGCCTGGCTCATTAAATGTTGTTAATGAGAATAGTAATTCACTATTCTTAACAATAGGCCTGCCGACTTTTTGGTTCATCGTGCTTCAAGAAATGGTGAGTCTATTAACTCTATGAATAAATGAGTTGGATCTTGGGTATCATAAGGCATTTACCTTTTCTATTAATTCCTACGGATAAAAAAAAAAAAAAAAAAAAAAGAAAGAAAATTTCTTGAATGAGATATGATGGATTGAAAAAGAAAATTTTATTGGTTCTACATCCACCTTTTTATAAAAATCAGTCCGGATCTCCTGGGGAAATGCTTTAGAAGATTCAAAACCAAAAATAGTTGTATTTGCTGGCAACAACATAATGAAGGCAGTCAAATTAATATAAATTGATCCAAAATCTGATTCAAATCAAATATAGCACCTATGGGTACATAAGAAATGTATCGAATCAATTCTTTTTATGAAGAACTCTGAGAGTGCGTAATCCTTACCGGATTTGTACAAAATCTTGCATTCAAAATCCCTTGCTTTATCCAAGTGGCGGACTTCTAAATTTTTAGTGTCCCTTCGGAATTCCCCTTCCAGAGCTTGTTGAATTAATCTGGTATTAAAAAATGATCCATTACATAATGGTAGAAAAAATTATATAGTGTTTGAGACGTCCACCTCGTATTAAGTTAAAAATATATAAAATGTTAAATGGATGGATATTTCATAAATTCATGAAGTACATTCCATCTAGTACAAGTATTAAGTTAAAAATATATGAAGTGCTAAATGGATGGATATTTCATAAATTCAGGGATCACACTCCTAGTACAAGTATACATTTTTTATGATATGACTTAAGAATAGTGTATACATTAATTAAGTGAGCAAAATACATGCAATACAAGCATCTTCACATAGACATAAAGAGTCACACAATTTGCATACTTAGTATGTTTTATACGTATCAAACATTGAACAAAAAGATTAAACATATAAACATGTTCAATGTGGCAATCAACCTTAGGCAAGCATAGGCTTCAAAGAATTAAGAGAAAATTAATCAAGCTTATAATACTTTCAAATGTCATGAAATAATATAAATAAGCACATATGACATATAATATATGAAAGTTTGTCTAAGAGTGTTCAAGGCCTAAAACTATAGGCTAAATGATTTAGCATATAATTCAATAATATGAATCCAAGTGATCCGGTGAACTATAGCTTTTGAAACCCATAAACTATACACTAAATGATTTAGCATATGATTCAATAATTTGAATCCAAGTAATCCGGTGAACCATAGCTTTTGGAACCCATAAACTATAGGCTAAATGATTTAGCATATGGCACTACAAATTTGATATTTAGCAACAAATTTTACAGCAACAAATATTTTTTGTTGCTAAATATCACTTTTAACAATAAAATATTATTTTTTTAGTTGTTTTTCATAAATAAAAAAAGAATGAATGTAATACCCTAGGAGTGCACACAAATATATATATGTTGAACTTTGGGCAATGCCAGAACGTTCGAGCACTCACTTTTTTTCTATAAAAAGAACCCCCCTCCCCCCTCCTTCATTTTTCACACCAACCACTTGTGATTTCTCTCACTCTCTCACTCTCCTTAAGTTTTTCTCTTCTCTCTTTGAGACGCTGTTTTTGAGACTCTTTTCGCGGTTCTGCTCAGGGGAGGGACCCAGTTCAAGAAGGAGTTATTATCTGAAGGTGGAGAACAAAACATAGGTTTGCGTGTCTTATAACTTTTATTAAAGTTTACATTCATTTATCATTATGTCTACTATTCATTTACACTACATTATTACGTATAATCTTCATATTTGTCATACTTATGCCTGTATATTTGGAGTTCATGTATTACACTGTTACTGTCACACCCCAGTACACAGCACACCACAATGTCTAGTACCCCCGGGATGTGATGGGTACGCATACCCCAGCCATAGTACCACATAATATTGTCATATCGCCATGTAGCAACCCAACCGCAGCTGGTCTACATCGAAACGATTATTTGTCCCTACTATTCCCTCATAAATAGTAAAGGGCCTCCCCCAAGTTCGAACTCGCAACCTCCCTTAAGGAGTTAGAATTCGCAACTTGAGTAGCCACTGAACCAATGGTTCAGTGGCTACTCAAGTTGCGAATTCTAACTCCTTAAGGGAGGTTGCGAGTTCGAACTTGGGGGAGGCCCTTTACTATTTATGAGGGAATAGTAGGGACAAATAATCGTTTCGATGTAGACCAGCTGCGGTTGGGTTGCTACATGGCGATATGACAATATTATGTGGTACTATGGCTGGGGTATGCGTACCCATCACATCCCGGGGGTACTAGACACTGTGGTGTGCTGTGTACTGGGGTGTGACAAAAAGGCCTTATGTCTTACTATGCAAGTACTGTTCATTATATCTTTTTATTTGTTTTTCGTCGTACCCTCAATCACATACACGTATTTTGACTCCTACGTATAAAATACGTGTCTTATCAAATGTATAGTTAGCTCTTACATATAAAATACGTGTATTATCACGCGTATATGTAGCTCATACGTATAAAATACGTATATTATCAAATGTATATTGAGCTCCAATGTATAAAATATGTGTATTAGCAAACGTATATGGAGCTCTTATGTATAATATATGTGTACGTCATTTACTTAAATTTACGGGGTGTTACAGTTACTATGCCGGATTAGTGGTCAATATGACTCAACCAAACATTATCTTGTCCTCAATAACTTTAAATAGTGAACGGGAGGCAGCATGCTGCTCTAGACGATTGGTATTTAAGTAAACCTTGTGTTTCACCTCTCAAACTTGAAACTGATCTGATTGGTCTTATTTGGAAGCTATCAGCTTGTATAAGTGATACTGAACATCCTAACCTTGCACGTGGTGATACTGACTTGATAAGAATCACCAGGCGTTGTCAAATCCTGTCTAATATTAGTAAAGACCGGATGTGCTCATGCATTGGCATCTTACATAAACACCACCTAGGTACGTAAGTGGTTTATGATCCACAAAATAGTTAGAAACAATGCTCACTATTATTGATATTTCTCTAAAGAAGGACGTACAATGAGAACCCAGGTTTACTTGGGGAGGGACATTTGTACTTGAATCCAGGACGTCGTTCCTGAGGAATGACGTATAATGAGAACCAGACTACACCTGGGGATGGACATCTGTACGTGAACTCAGGCGACGTACAATCATGGAACCATTACGAGATGGTGTCATGCATATATACATGTTGTATTGATTATGATGCTATGATGTGTTTATGTGATATTTGATTATGAAGTTTCCTTTATTAATTATTATATTCATGAACTATTTTACCCATTGGGCGAGTAGCTCACCCCGTTGTTATCAAAATTTTCTCAGGAGATTAGGGTGGACTGGGTGGAGTTTTTGGGCCCACATTTTGTAACCTTTTGTTAATTCATTAGAAATTTTGGGAGGATGTTCCTTTTACTATTTCATGTACAAAAATATATTCTGAAATTAATGAAATCAGACTTGTACATAATTGTGTTCATGCGCACTCGATTATTGTTATAATGCATTCGCACCCCACCTGTGAGTGTTCTACCTGTTTAGGCGCATCTGGGCGAGGTGTGACATTTAATGGTAATAGAGAGAAAGATCCATAGCCCGCCCAAGTCCACCAATAAGGAGAAGAAAAATTGATGTTAGATATATATATATATATATATATATATCTTTAGAACTATATATATGAATTATATATAGTTAAGATTTATATTAAATATATAAATCTAAATAACTATATAGTTTTGTTATATAGTTAGAGTTTATATATATATACATATAGTTATGATTTATGAAAACTATATATATATATATATATATATATATATATATATATGAGATATATATATAACTTGTTGCTAATAAATAAATAAAAATTGGATTCATGATGGCATAAACATCAAGAGAAAAAATAGAAAATATTGTCCAGCAGACAATGCATAAATCTTAAAAATGTTAGGAATATATTTTGTGTATTTCACAAGTTTTATCTTTCTTTCAGCAAGATAATGACCTCAAGTGAAGGAACGACTTCCGGTAGTTGGGAACTGATTTCCACAAGACTTATGGAACTTTTCAAAAGGAAGGTTATGACTATGAGGAGTATCGACAATAGAGATCTCCGCCTTTGTCCTATCCTTCATGAAAAACTCTCAAAGCTGAGGTGGTTAAATACAACAAAAGTTGAGGGTTACGTCTCCTTCAACTTGGTGAAGTCTTTTTACGAATCTATAAATTGCGTGGGACTTCAAGAAGATGGGATCACTCCTGTCTTGGAAACAATGATCAAGGGAGTAAAGATTTCCATCAGCGTCGAAATTATTTCACGACTTATGGAAATCCCAATTGGAGAAAAGATCATTGATCCGCACGAACCCCAGACGGTTGTAGAGATTCTGGAATCCAAGGAACAGTTGTTCAATTTCTTTGCCGACAAGCCGTACACTCAAATGACGTACGCCCACCTCCCAAATAATCTCCTTAAACCACCTCTTGTCGGCCTTGGGAAGATCGTATTCGGTAACATCTTGCCGAAATTGGTGACTAGAGCATCTATGGCAAGGGCTCAATTTCTTGTGCTATACTGCTTAAAAAAAGGAATCTCTGTCACCCTACCTCACATTATCATCCAGCAAATGTTGCAGGTCATTCATGATGAATTTTCGAAACAGATCACTAATGATGTTACAGTATCTTCCATCTCAAAGACTTTCGTCTCAAGGGGAGGGGTGACTAACGAAAAAAAATTTGGGGTGACTTCCGGGGAAAATAGCGGAAGAACTAGAGATAACAATGGACATTGTCAACGAAAAGTCAGCGCAAGATTCCTATTAGGGAAGCACCAATCAATGAACCAAACCAAAACACAACAACAGACCCAGCCCCGAATAATGATCAAACCGATCATCTATTCTCCGAGGATGATCTCTTTGGCAACCTGGGTCAACCACAACCAAATTAGAATGGACGGGGAGTTCCGGCAAATCCACCTTCCTGGAACCTCCCAACCTAAGGCAATACGACGTACCAAAGGTTTCCAATTCCTGAGGTACCATGTCATCCAGTTCCACAAAACCAACCGCAACAAAATTGGACGACACTAAACTTTGGAAGACAGGATATCCCGATGAGTCCACTATTTCAAAATGTTCCGACTCAAGAATATCCAATCATCCAAGAGGTCCCAGTTAGGGAGTCTTCATATAATCAAACTAATTACCCTCCACCTATGAGTCAACCATACGGCCAACATTTTCCACCAATGTCTATAGTCTATCCTCCACCTACGGGGCAGACAACCTACCAACCATCAATGGGACAACCAACAAATCCATTTGACCAATTAATGTGATTGTATCTAGTCTTGCTCAGATGCAGGAGACCCAGAATGTTTTGATAACATGTGTGAAAGGCATGGTAGAAGAGCGAACATCTTCTCAACGTTCTTCTGGTAGTCGTTCTATAACTAACAGAAGTTCTAGGAGAAGCAGTAGTAGGCGGGAAAATTAGAAATGATTGCTGGCATTATAATTATATTTTTTTATATATAAATGAAATGTTTGTTTGAGACTATGTTTGGTGGGCCGACTTACAACCATTCTTTCTTTTGTATCACAAACTTTGGAAAATTGAAAGATACTAAATAAAATATGGAAGTAAGAAAACTCACGACCATGTGTGAAAAGAAACATCTAGGGAAAGCTGAATTACTAACATTATAACCAAGTTTAAACGGTATGGGACGAGTAAACTTGGACGATACTATTAGTGAACTCTTTTCCCGTCAATGTTTCGTAGAGACCGTGTTCTTACAACTTAACTTGGTTGAAACCCTTATTACCAAATTCATGTAGTATGGGACACACGAATTTGGATAATAGTCGAAAAGACTAAGCAAAAGAGTTTGAATACATAAGATTGAGATAGAACGTTAGATCAGGATATTTACTGAGGATAATCTTAGAAATTCTATGACTCATGAATTTTCAAAGAAATATATATGTATGTTCACAAAAACCAGAACCAAAACATTTGAAATACTTGCAAAGTTGTATACTTATTATATAAACATTCTAACCTTGTTTTATACCATGGCCAAACATACAAGGCACATAAGATTCTCTGATTCCTCATCAAAAACCTTACACCATACATAGAAAATATAGGTGGTTTTATATTGCAGTACTCTCGAACTTATTGCTGAGAATATCATAACATTATACTTGGCTATAGTTCCTAAATCATGATTTTATTTTCTCCTTGCCAGTGAGAAAATGCAAACCATGAAGAGAAGAAGGCCACACACAATCCGTCTAGCAGAGGAGGCACCTCTTGTTGTTCAAAATCAGGAATCACCGCCTCCGAGGACAGAGCATGCCACACATGACACTGTCATTATGTCTGGGTAGGCAGTGTCACCTCAGCTCACATCCTTTGCCATGCCTTCGAGCATGGAAGTCTTTTTCGCCAGATTTATCGAGGCGATGAAGGTAACTGTTCAGACGGTCGTTCGTGAGACTGTGGCCAACCAAGTAATTACTGTACAAACACCTGTACGATCTAGGTCGGAGAGCCAAATCGATCAGATCCCGAAGTACAAGAGGCTACAACCCCTTACTTTTGCTGGCACCATTGATGCGGAGGAGGCGCAGAAATGGCTTGATGAGTCAAAGAAGGCTCTTGAGGCGATGGGAGTCGAAGAGGGTCAAAAACTTCCACTTGTGTCCTACCAACTTGTTGGTGGAGCAAATACATGGTGAATAACGGTGAAGGAAGACCCAAGGGTCAATACCACAGACATGACTTGGCAGCAGTTCGAGTCATTGATCATCGATGAGTATTTCCCTAGCACTGTGAAGAGGCAGAAGCGCCAGGAGTTCACCAAGCTATACCAGGGCAGCATGACAATCAGAGAGTATGCTATTAGGTTCAAAAAATTATCGATCTACTCTTTCTCCACCATCTCAACAAAGCAAGATAAGACCGAGAAATTCTACAACGGCCTTCGTCCTGACATCCAACAAACCCTGTCGATCTTGGATCTCAAGATTTACAGGGAGGTCGTTGACAAGGCCATGACCTTTGAGCAGGAAAAAATTGAGCAGGAGGAGGGAATGAATAGGGGAAAATGGCCTGCAACATTTTCCCAACAGGGCTCAAAGCAGGGCAACAAGAAGAAGCCCTACTATAATCAAAACCCAGCGCTCCGTGCCCCTGTTCAGAAGAATGAGGCCACGACACCTCCGGCTAAACCGTCTAACCCTGGCCATCAGGGTTTTCACAATCATGGCCGAGGAGGTCGTAATGGAAAGGGTGGCCATCGAAACGGTAATGGCATGGGTGGTGGTCAACACCACAATCTGCATGGCTATCAGAACCAGCAACAGGGGCCTCAGCAGCAGAGGCCGACTTATTATAACTGCAGCCAGTAGGGCCATGTAAGAAATGGCTACCCCCACTCTTAGTAGCCACAGAAACATGTTCCCACTGTTCCAGCCCAACAAGCTGCACCTGGTGCTAATGCCCAACCTAGGCAAAACCAGCAGAACCAAGGGTAACGAAACTAGGGCAGAGCGTTTGCCATCGCTCAACAACCCCTCCTAGACAATAATGTAGTTGAAGGTACATTTTTCTTATTCAATACAATGGTGCATGTCTTGTTCGATTCGGGTGCTACGCATTCCTTTATATCTTCTGCATTGGTAAGGCATTTAGGCTTGCATCCTGAACCCACAGACATCACAATTCATTCCACATCACCATTAGGATCTGGTACTGACGTGAATTTGTAATGTTCTCGTTGTGAGCTTCTAATGTCAAAACAGATAATATATGCAGATCTCTTTGTGATGGATATTGAAGACTTTGACATCATCCTCGGCATGGACTAGCTCGCACATCTGAATGCAAAGATCGATTGTATGAAGAAGCAAGTTCAATTATCCTTGCCTACTAGGGAGTTTGTCAAGATTCAGGGAACGAGGAAATGGATACACAACTCGACTGTTGCACTTCTCAAGGCACAACTTCGAGCTCTATCCCTTGGTGATGACAATGAATCACCAGCACTGTACCCTCTCGAAGTACATGATGTCCTAATAATATCTGAATTCCCAACGATTTTTTTAAATGACCTTCCTGGTCTACCTCCGGTTAGGGAATTCGATTTTAAGATCAAACTCATACCTGGGACCCGACCTATCTCAATTCCACCATACAAGATGTCCAATGTCGAACTAGTCGAGTTGGACAAACAACTAAAGGAATTAGAAAGTAATGACGTCATCAGGAAAAGTTCATCACCCTAAGGAGTTCCAGTTCTATTTGTTCGCAAAAAGGATGGTTCGTTACGACTTTGCATCGACTATCGCAAGTTGAATAACGCCACCATCAAGAACAAATACCCATTACCTAGGATTGATGACTTGTTCGACCAACTTAGAGATGCCAAGTACTTCTCTAAGATTGATTTACGATCTAGTTACCATCAACTCCTGATCAGAGAGTCGGACATTACCAAGACAGCATTCAAGACTCGGTACGGTCATTACGAGTTCTTGGTTATGCCGTTTGGTCTAACAAATGCACCTGCAGCGTTCATGGATTTGATGAACCACATCTTCATGTTATACTTAGATCGATTTGTGGTGGTTTTTGTGAATGATATCTTGATATATTTCTCAACCGAGGAAAACCATAAGATACATCTGAGGATTGTCCTCTAGACCTTGAGAAGCCACCAATTGTATGTAAAGTTGAGTAAGTGCAAAGGTTGAATACCTAGGTCACGTGGTTTCAGGCAATGGCATTGAGGTGGATCCTTCAAAGGTTGAACTAGTTTTAAACTGGAAGCAGCCTACCACTGTTACTCAAATACGGAGTTTTCTTGGTTTGGCTGGCTACTAAAGACGCTTCATCAAGGATTTCTCAAAGATTGTTGAACCTATGACCAAGCTCACTCAGAAAGACAATTGATTCATTTGGAATTTCCCCTGTCAATCGTCCTTTCAGGAATTGAAAAAGTGCCTCACGACAGCACAGGTACTAATCACTCCACGAAATGAAGTTGGATTTTCACTATACACCGACGCCTCTCTACAAGTCTTAGGTGCAGTACTAATGCAAGAAGGCCAAGTTGTTGCATATGCTTCAAGGCAACTGAATATTCATGAGGGTAATTACCCAACGCATAACTTGGAACTTGCAGTTGTTGTATTCGCACTGAAGTTATGGCGTCATTTCCTATACGGTGAATGGTTTGAGGTCTTCTCGGATCACAAGAGTCTTAAGTACATCTACACTTAGAAACACCTAAACCTCCGCCAATGACGATGGTTGGAATTCTTGAAAGATTATGACTTTCAACTCCAGTACCATCCCGATAAGGCCAATGTTGTCGCAGATGCCCTGAGTAGAAAATCTTATGTTGCTTGCACTCTTAACATCGAGACGGGGAAGTTGGCTACAAAAATGGAAAATTTTTACCTACAATTGATTGAGGAGGGAGGAAGATCACGACTCTCTCAATTATCAGCCAACTCTGAGCTGGTTGGAAAGATTTTCGCAGCTCAGGCCAACGACCTTATGTTAATGGATAAACGAGAACTTCTGCTCAACGGACATAACCTTCCTCATTGGTCGGTCTCTGAAGACAGGGCCTTTTTCTTCAAAAAAATACCTTTGTCTACCAAACGATCCTGAGGTTCGGAAAGAAGTGCTCACTGAAATGCACTGTTCGAGGTTCGCTATGCATCCTGGGGGAGACAAGATATACAATGATGTCAAGCAACAATTCTGGTTTTCTAGAATGAAGAAGGAGATTGCAGACTTCGTTGCTCGATGTCTCGTTTGACAGCAAGTAAAGGCATAACGCATACTTCCCTCTCGACTTCTCCAACCTTTACCTATTGGAGAATGGAAGTGGGAGAACATTACAATGGATTTTGTTACAGCCTTGCCTCAAAATAATAAAAGGAAAGATGCAATCAGGGTTATCATTGATAGACTTACAAAATCTGCACACTTTTCGCCAATAAAGTTCACAGATAACCCCGCCAAGCTTGCCGAATTGTATGAAAGAGAGATCGTACGCCTTCATGGCATACCACTCACAATCGTTTCTGATTGAGACCCTCGATTCACATCAAAGTTTTCGCAAAGCTTCCAAAGTAGAATGGGCTCCAGGATCACCATGAGGACAGCCTATCATCCTTAAACTGATGGGCAGTCAGAGCGTTTTATCCAGATCTTGGAGAACATGTTACGTTGTCGCATTTTGGGTTTTCATGACGGATGAACAAAACACTTACATTTGGTTGAGTTTGCATACAACAACAGCTACCAAACCAGTAACGACATGGCGCCATATGAGGTTTTCTATGGTCGTCCTGCGGATCTCTGGTATGCTGGTTAGATATGGCAAATCGACCGCAGTTGGGGCCTAAACTAGTTCAAAAGACTACTAAGAAGATCACACTAGTAAAGGAGCGACTTCGTATAGCACAAAGTCAACATAAGAGCTATGTTGACAAGCGGAGACAACCTCTAGAATTTGATAAGGGGGACTTGGTTTTTCTAAAAGTTCAGCCTACAAGAGGTGTCAAACGCTTTGGGATCAAAGGAAAGCTCTCCCCACGGTATATCGGTCCATTTCAGATCATTGAACATATTGGCAAACTAGCCTATCGTCTATCCCTTCCATCGTCCATGTCTAAAGTTCATGACGTTTTTCACGTATCCATGCTTCGAAAGTATCGTTTTAATCCTTCGCATATCATCCCTCTGATCGAGGTACGGGTTGAAGAAGGAAATAAGTATCAGGATAGAGCGATAAATATTCTGGATAGAAAAACTCAAGAACTAAGGCGACGTAGCACGCCACTTGTGAAAGTGCTCTGGGATCACCACAGAGTAGAGGAAGCAACATGGGAACTAGAGGCAACAATTAAACAGAAATACCCTTAATTGTTTTTTAGTAATAATTGATGATGTGATACATTGTACTTTTCACTTATCAATAAAATGATGGAACTTTGTTTACAATATCGTAATATATTCTTTCATTTAATATATGCACACACGTAATGGCCTCTTTGGCAACCTGCGGCGACTCCTTCAGGATCTGAGTCAAGCCACAACTACTTTGCATCACCAACTCTATCGCCCCACAGACAACGATCCTTATCGCCAGAGCGTGCATTGCTTTTCCGTAACAATTTTATCCGAAACAATCCTGTACCCGGCAAGATCTCCTACCAAAATTGCCAGCGGTCGGATTTGGACAACAACACGAAAAAGCATTACGCCGCTCAACCTACCTCCCTTGAAACACTGCAACTTGTAGAGCCCTACGCCACCATCTGTGAAGCAAATGTCGAAACCTTTTGAGGACAAATCCGACTCCATTTGCATTCCAGTGTTTGATAATATAGAGGATTCCATCAGCCACAATGCTATTCAGGGACCTTATAGGCACTACCCTGATCTTTCGAGTAATGACGACGGCGGTGAATCCCACGCAAACAACAATCATCACTACACATACTGAATTTCGAGGGCAAAATCCTTTGAAGGGAGGTAGAGTGTAATACCCTAGGATTGCACACAAAAATATATATATGTTGAACTTCGGGCACTTTTTTTCTATAAAAAGAACTCCCCCCCTCATTTTTCACATCAATCACTTGTGATTTTTCTCTCTCTCACTCACTCTTCTTGAGTTTTTATCTTCTCTTTTCGAGACTCTCTTCGCGGTGCAACGCGGTTCTGCTCGGAGAGGGCACCAGTTCAAAGAGTTATTATCTGAAGGTGGGGAACGAAACATAGGTTTGCTTGTCTTATAACTTTTATTAAAGTTTACATTCATTTATCATTATGTCTACTATTTATTTACACTACATTATTGCGTATAATGTTCATATTTGTCATACTTATGCCTGTATATTTGGAGTTCATGTATTATACTATTACTATGTCAGATTAGTGGTCAATCTGACTTAACCAAACATTGTCTTGTCCTCAGTAACTTTAAATAGTGAACGGGAGGCAGCATATTGCTCTAGACGATTGGTACTTTAGTAGACCTCGTGTCTCACATCTCAAACTGGAGACTGATCTGGTTGGTCTTATTTGGAAGCTATCAGCTTGTATAAGTGATACTGAACATCCTAACTTTGCACATGGTGATACTGACCTAATAAGAATCACCAGACGTTGCCAAATCCTGTCTAATATTAGTAAAGACCGAACCTGCTCATGCATTGGCATCATACATAAACACCACCTAGGTACGTAAGTAGTTTATGATCCACAAAATAGTTAGAAGCAATGCTCACTATTATTGATATTTCTCTGGAGAGGGACGTACAATGAGAACCCGGGTTTACCTGGAGAGGGATATTTGTACGTGAATCCAGGGCGTCGTTACTTAGAAGGGACGTACAATGAGATCCCGGCTACACCTGGGGATGGACATCTGTACGTGAACTCAGGCAACGTACAATCATGGAACCATTACGAGACGGTGTCATGCATACATACATGTTGTATTGATTATGATGCTATGATGTGTTTATGTGATATTTGATTATGAAGTTTCCTTTATTAATTGTTATATTCATGAACTAGAGTAGCTCACCCCATTGTTATCAAATTTTTCTCAGGAGATTAGGGTTGACTGGGTGGAGGTTTTTGGGCCCACATTTAGTAACCATTTGTTTATTCATTGGGAATTTTGGGAGGATGTTCCTTTTACTATTTTATGTACAGAAATATATTCTAAAATTAATGAAATCAGACTTGTACATAATTGTGTTCCTGTACACTCGGTTATTGTTATAATGCATTCGCGCCCCGTCTGTGAGTGTTCTGCCGATTTAAGCGTATCCGGGCGGGGTGTGACAATGAATAAGAATAACAACAAATCTTTTTTTTTGCTAAATATCACTTTTAGCAATAAAAGTTTATTTTTGTTGCTATTTTTCATAAAAAAAAATTGAATAAGAATAGCAACAATTTTAGTTTTTTGTTGCTAAAGCAATATTTAGCAACAAATGGTCAAGTCACTAATAAATTGTTTCAAAATATATTTCTTTTCTTTTCTTTTTATTGTTCTTGATTAAAGTTTTTAGCATTAAAAAAATTGTTGCTAAACACAATCAATAGCAATAAAATTATTGTATTGCCGCTATATTACAACACCAAAATGTAATTGATTGGGTGAAAAAATTCTTCTGTAGCTACGAAGGCTTCATATTCTTCGTTACTTCTTCATCTTCTTTTTCTTCTTCAAGAGCTTTCTCATCATCAACTTCGCAAAAGAGTGAAGAAAAATTCTTCAAGGAATCGAAGAAGAAATCCCACAAGCAATCTCCTCCAAGCTTCTCAAGGGTCAAAATGGAGAATCTCTGCCACTCAATGAACGACTCGATCTTCACTTCTCTCACGTCACTTCAACTTCTTCTCTTCTTCTTCAAGTTTTTCTAGTTCTTGAACTCTATCTCTTCTTCAAGTTCTCCTCCCCTCGCTAGGGTTTTTTTTCGTTTCTTTTCTTTGAATCCATCGCTACTCTCTCTCTACTTCTCTTTGAATTAGGTTTCAATCTTTCCTCTCCACATTGTACCTCTTCGAATCGTGCCTGTGATCTCCTCTTCAAATCATAGTTTTGTTTCATATTTTCTATCTACCATGCATCAAGATCACGTGTTTCAGAATCAATCTCTTCCATCAACTCTATTATATTTTCTTTTGGATCTTTTGAAGGTAGGAAACAGTGAATTAGGACTCAGATCCATGGATCTTCGCATTACATGTAAGCTTTGAAGTTCAAGTAAAACCTAACTTGAGTTGTCTCTGTTTTAGTTGATTGTTTAATTTCTACTCAATCGGTTATTCATTATTCTCTGTATTTTTTTATGTTGATTATTATATCTTTTTAGTTGATAGATTGGATTTTGCATGTTCTAGGGTTTGAGTCAAGAGTTTTGGAAATTTATCGAGTTTGATTGGTAATAGTGGGATTTCAACATTTTCTTCCTTTTTTTATTTTTATTTTTTTGAAATTTAGTTGTGATCGGTTTGTTATTGCAGGTTGAAGGTGCAACTACGGAGGATGGAAGAAAACGCGGTGTTTGGGACATTTACACCCATGCTGGTTTGTATATTTTTTTTCAATTTTTTTCACGTCGTTCGATGTGTATATATATGTATTATGAGACGATTATTGATTATAACTCATGTTTCAGGAAAAATGAGTGACTTGAGTATCGGTGATGTCGCTTCCGACCAATATCACAAATACAAGGTACAAGACCTAGTTGTTTCTTCCTCTCCTTCGTAACTTTCAGATGTTTTGTTTTTGTGTAATTTTATGAATCGGTCAACATTAATGCAAAGAAGCCAAAAATTAAAGTGATTTTGTTTTGTTTTTTGTATAATTGATGCGTATTGCAGGGGGATGTTAAGCTGATGCACGAGACCTACAGATTTTCCATTTCTTGGACTAAGCTCATTCTTGGCAATTGATAAGTTTCATTTCTCTGGCTAATTCACTTGGTTCTTGTTCAAATTTTACTTTAGTTCTTAATTTTATATGGAAATTGAAATTAAGAGGCATATGTGATGAAGAACAAGGTGGAAACTTCAAATTTTAAGCGAAAATGTGAGAAAGCATTTGAGTTTTGGAAATCACTCAATTGAATCACATTTGTGTCTCTTTTGTTTTTAAAATGGCCTAAGTGTATGTATTTATAGTTTAGAATTGAGCATTAGCCGTTAGACACCAGCGCGTCTAACGGTACTCACTAGCGCGTTGGTGAACTGTACTAACGCGCTAGCTAAAGTCATGAGAGCCCAAGACCAAAAAATGACCACTAGCGCGTTGGCCAAAGGCGCAGCTCGTTGGCCAGGTCAATCCAGTCCACTGGATGCCAATCCAGATCAATCCAGTTGACTGCCACCAAACTTGTGTATTTTCTGATTTTTCAAAAATCTAACTTTATGAAATTGTTTGGGGAACAAAATATGATGAAAATACACTAACTTTGTTGATTAAAACGCTTTGAAAACATTTGAACTAAAGAGAACAAGTTTATGTTAAAGAACTTAAACTAAAACAAATAAGTTTTTGGAAAACTTGTAGAAATGTCATTTTGATGAAATTGAAGCAAGTATGATTCAAACAAGTTTGAAATGGTTTGAAAATATAAATGAGACATGTTTGAACACTTAGAAAATATTTTGAAACAAAACTAAGTGTATGCATGGTTTTTTATAAGATTTGAGCAATATGAAGACAATGAGGTTTACAACCTAACTTAAATACTATGTACATCAACTTTCATCCGCCTCTTTTCATCTTGACACATCTAAACTTTGATTTAATCTTCATTTGATTCATTTAATTAGACTTGAACAAGCTTGAATCTTTTATTGGCCTAAGATTTGATCTTTGGTGCTGAAACATGGTAGAAAAAATCATTAGCACCATAGGTGATGAGTTCGTAAAAATGTGTATTTTTACTCCTTGAAATATTATTTTAGGTTAGAAAAATTAGGAAAATGTTAGAAATAACTAATAAAAATAAGAAATAGGACAAAATAGAGTTTTTATAATTTTTAGGTCATTTTTGGTATTTTTAGTTAAGTACTTAGTAAATTAGAATTAAAACTTATAGGAAAATTATATAAGTAAAATAAAGTGTCCAAATAGATTAACAAAAATCCAAAGTTAGGTTTTAAAAACAAGTTCAAGTAAATAGAAATAAAATAGGCTAGTTATATCACACCCCATCCAGACGTGCCTAAACCGGCGGAACACTCATAGGCGGGGCGCGAATGCATTATAACAATAACCGAGTATGCAGGTACACAATTGAGTACAAATCTGATTTCATTAATTTCAGAATGTATTTTTGTACAAAATATGATTGAGGGCACATCCTCCCTATAACTAACAAGGGTTACAAAATGTGAGCCCAAAAACCTCCACCCAGTCCACCCTAAACTCCTGAAAAAAATTGGATCACAACGGGGTGAGCTATTGCCCAGTGGGTAAAATAATTCGTGAATATGACAATTAATAAAGGAAACTTCATAATCAAATATCAATATACAACACATCATCATAATCAGTACATGTATGTATGCATGACACCGTCTCGTAATGGTTCCATGATTATACGGTGCCTTGAGTTCACTTACAGATGTCCATCCCTAGGTAAACCCGGGTTCTCATTGTACGTCCCTCCCCAAGGTCGTCGTCCTAGATTCACGTACAGATGTCCATCCCCAAGAAATCTCAGGTTCTCATTGTACGTCCCTCTCTAAGGAAATATCAAGAATAGTGAGCATTGCTTCTAACTATTTTGTGAATTATAAACCACTTACGTCCCTAGATGATGCTTATGTATGATGTCAATGCATGATCAGGTCTGGTCTTTACTAACATTAGACAGGATTTGGCAACGTCTGGTGATTCTTATCAGGTTAGTATCACCACGTGCAAGGTTAGGATGTTCAATATCACTTGTACAAGCTGATAGCTTTCAAATAAGACCAACCAGATCAGTTTCCAGTTGAGAGGTGGGACACGAGGTCCACTTAAATACCAATCATCTAAAGCAGCACGCTGCCTCCTGTTTACTATTTAAAGTTACTGAGGACAAGACTAAGTCTGGTTGAGTCAGATTGACTACTAATCCGGCATAATTATAGTGTAATACATGAACTCCAAATATACAGACATAAGTATGAAAGGTATGAACATTATACGCAATAATGCAGTGTAAATGAATAGTAGACATAATGATAAATGAATGTAAACTTTAATAAAATTCATAAGACACGCAAACCTATGTTTCGTTCCTCACCTTTAGATAGAATTGCCTTCTCAAACAGGCGCTTTCTCCCGAGCAGAACCGCGTTGCACCGCGAAAAGAGTCTCAAAAAGAGAAGAGAGAAATCACAAAGAGTGCAAGAGAGAGAGAGAGAGAAAGAATATTGGTGTGAAAAATGAATGGGGGGGTTTCTTATATAGGAAAAGGAACACCCGAACCTTCGAGAGTTCCTGAATAGCACTCTACCTAGGGTATTACAAGTTAAGTTCGATCAAAAGTGTATTTTAATGTCAATTTAGGTATGGAGTTATTTAGACTAAGTTGCATCCTAAGTGTATTTTAGGTTGGAATTCATTTAGAAATAGGTCTTATAGATGTTTGTATGACCTTTAGATTTATTTTCATAGTTATACACTTCCATTTAGGTCGACGTAGTGAAATTAGGGTTTTTAGAGCTAGTTTGTAACACCCCATAGTTTTGTCAATGTATTTGGTTGACTTGAACGTATTATCAGACTTATTTATACAAGTATGCGTACGTAAACGACCTTAGAATATCATAATTGTGTGTATCCTAGTGTTGTAGGAACCTTGAGAGCCTAGACATGGAATTTAGTGTATGATACTTAGAAAATTTTTGGTTTAGATATCAAGGAGAGAGCTTCAGTGTTGGCAAACCGAGACAGAGAATTTCTAGGTTGAGTGGCAGAGCGCTCCCTAGGGGAGAAGTGCGTTGCAGTGGTAGAAAACAAAAAGCAATTTTTTTTGGATTTTGATAAAGAAGCGCGCTCTTGGGAGGAACAACGCGCTCATTGTATTTTTCAAAGGAGAATATGTTTTCTTGGCAAGGAAGAGCACGTTCCTAATCAGGAGAAGCATGCTCCTAGATCTACTGAGGTGGTTAGCGTAAATTAAAAGGGGTTTTAAATGGTCGGTAAGGTGGTTAGCGTAAATTAAAAGGGGTTTTAAATGGTCGGTAAGGTGGTTAGCATAAATTAAAAGGGGTTTTCTTGTTCCTTCTAGCTCTTTTGAGTTGTTTTGTGCCAAAGAAAAGAGAGAAACGAAGGGAAGAGAGGAAACAACCAAGGGTTGGTGAATTCAAGGCAAAAATTGTGGTATTTGAGTTGAAAATTCCACATTCTTGTTCATCTCTTCAAGTTGTGTAATATATATGAATTTGGTAGGATTTGCACGGTTGATTTGGTGAATTGAGAAAATCTGGATTGTGTTGGATTTGTAGGTTTTAGTGCAAATCTAAAGGTGAGTGAATCCTCGATGAAATTTGAGTTATGGCATGTTAAAATGTGGAAAAATGGCGGTTGCAAGTGATCATGCTCAAACTCAGTAGCTAGTTGAAGCAGCTGAGGGTTGAAGGATGATGTAGTGACATTTTGGGTGTGATTTAGTGTGAGATTGAGATTGAATGTGTCTATATTGTGTTAATTGCAGATAATTAGTGAAATTGTTGTGTAGACAAGTGGTTTGGGGTGAGCTACTTGTGTAATGGCAGCATAGAAAGAGTGAAAGATTGTACCCATTGTGAGAATTTTTCCCTTGCTTTGGTTATGTTATATGACATTGTAAATATGAATGAATTTGAATGTCAAGCATGCTATGTATGATTATATATGTGTTGCATTGTTTTGAAATCCATAAAATGGAGCATGTTTTAGACTTGCAAGCGTATGTTAAAACATGAGATCATTTCTTAGGAATTAGTCTCGTATGAGTAGATGATATAGAACTCATGGGCTTGTGGTTGTCCTGATTAGGAATGAAATCCTTAATCTTAAATGATTTGTATTAGAAATAAGTAATGAGAGGCCTAGAGTATAGCCTTATTAGTACATCATAAGGGACTGATACTCATTCTATTACTTAGAAAGAGAGAGATGGATATGAGTTTTTAATGAAACCTTACATATTTTGGAAAATGATTGCATGGAAGCTAGTTTATGAACATGTAAATATTGTCTAAATGATACACAAATAATTTGATGTGATTTTATATATCTTGAGTTAGCATGTTTATTTAAATGCATATATATACTGCTATTGCAATTCAGGACGCTTAGTTTTTCTTTTCTTTTTGATGTTTTCAGAAGGGGGAGAAGTATGAGAAGCAAGATATAAACAAGAGTCAAATTCAAGATAATGAGATGAAATGAAATCTATAAGTAAGGGGGAAGCATAGCGTAACTTTATTGATTTTATCCTAATTATAAAATGCTCTTATCATGACAAGATATCTAATTACTTTGATCGGCATTTACATGCATTCATATAGATTAGCTTGCTTCAAGGCCTACAGTGATGTGTTTGAAATCATAAAAAAGGGGGAGATTGTTATTTCAAGGAACCCACATAATGTACATAATGAATATTTTGATGATTACAAATCACATTCTTTATCGGATTGATGTAAGTTTATCAATGTTATCCAAAGTATCATGCTAGAGCTTTTCAAGTCGAGTGAAAATCAAGCATTGAACAATTCTCAAGCATTGGACGTCAAAATGTTTATCTTTAGATTGCTTAGGTTTTTTTTAGGCTTGTAGAACTTCATCTGGATTTGTTCAGCAAATTTTATTCCATTCTTTGAAGATTTTCAAAATAACTTTTCATAAGTTATCAAGTTTTTGAATCTTATTGAAATTTCTATCCAATTAAGTTTGATCAGTCAAATTGAGTATTTCAAAATGATTTCCAAGATCTTTGAATGATTTTAGTATGTTTGATTTGATCCGAAATGCATAAAAACCGATTTGATTTGACAAATTTCAAAATGAAAAGTTGTTTGGAGTTTTTATCAGTTTGAGCAAAACGCACATGGGTCATCAAGACGCTCAAGTGGTGGCCAATTCACTTAAATCCATCAGGTCAATACTACAGAACACTCTTACTAAAGTAGGGAGCTCAAAATATTTAGGAAAATTTCTGGGCGAGTCTAGTAGGATGCTCATAGAGCAATAACACCCTCCTAGCATGTCTGACAAAATTCCGTCTCTCGGGATGTCAAACTGCATAACGCTTATAGAGTTGCAGGACGCTCATAGACAGGTTGAACGTTTAGGGTTTCAACGCTATAGAGCCCTCCTAAAGCAGTAGGAAGCTCAAGAGAGTGTGAAAGAAAAAGTTGTTTCTTCATATGTGTGAACTGTGTCATTTCTGATACATTTCTATTCTTGTGTAAATGTTTTTTGGCAATGATTTGTTAATGTCTTTGTAAACACCATTTTCGTGAAAGATTTTATCCGTTGCATTTGAATTTCAAACAAAGATCTTAGGGTTTTGGGGAGATTGAAATTCCAAGTACAGCTCTATATATGCAACAGAGCCGTTGTTTGAAACATAACACGTAGGAATTCATTGCGCCAAAAAACTTTTTGAAAGTTAGTCGTATTTCTTTGAAGAAGATCAAAACACTTTCAATAGTCTCTGATTTTAACATACTTTTTTGGATTCGTCATTTGTCATCTCTCAATCTATTCAAGAAATCCAAAAGTAGGCAAAAAGCTACTTTACTCGTCAGCCAAGCTAAATTTTTATCATATTGCTGAACACATTCTAGTGAAGTTCATTATGCTCTGTAAGTAATTTTAATTGTTTCTAGGTAAGAGAATAAAAAATACGAAGTTTATGTTGAAAAATGACGGGGAGTCACTTGGATTATTAAGCTTGTGTAAGCTTGTTGTAACTGTTATTCTCTCACCCGTAAAGTTGAGAAGAGTGTAAAGGTTTGATCATCACCTGTGAAATGGTATCAATAGCAGAGTTTGATAAATCTTAATCGGGGAGATTAGGTAGTGGATGTAGGTAAAGGCCAAACCATTCTAAATTTGTTGTATTTATAACTTTATTTCCACTGCACTTCATTTCTGTCATTATTTATTTTTGAAAGGTGTAGCCTGCAAATTTGTCCAATTCACCCCCCTCTTGGACACTTATCTGGGCCAACAGTGGCACTTGCTATACTTTGATTATAAGTATGTATAACACTTAATTGTATATTTGTATCATTTAGTTAAATGTGAAATATGTGAGTTTAAGAGAGACAAGGACATGTATATATATATATATATATGAGTGTTGAGTAGAACTTATGATTATGAATGTTTGTGATATGAATAGGAGTTTGATGGTGGATCAATGTAATATATATATATATATATATATATATATATATATATATATATATATATATATATATATATATATATAAATAGGTGGATTGTATGATTAAGGTTGTACATAAGTATACAACATATTTGGTATTATGTGTCGGTCATGATGTCACCCTACAAAAGGGGGTCGCGACATAGTTTTCCTTCAGTTAGGGTTTTAGACTAGTCGACCTCACGCAAAATGGTGAAACTTGATAACTAAGATTTCAAACTTGTTTTGATGGGTTTTTTTTTTTTGAATTTTTTTTTGATGGTTCTAATAGTTATTTTCTAGTATTTTGAATCTTATGTTCAGGTTCCTATAGGTTGGAGATGTTGCGAGTTGCTTGATTGAATTGAGGTTGTACAGATTTGCTCAGACCGAGATACACTAGAACATAGTTGCTTCAAAAGGTTGCTGCTAAAAGTCTTCACTAGTCATGTCATATATTAACAGAAAAAGCTCTAAGAGACCTTTTCAACAAGCATAAGATCACCTCATTCTGAGTTCATTTGCTCCAATTCCAGACTGTTCCAATATTCGCCCTAATATCAAATGATTGAGGAGAATAAAGTTTGATAGAGGCCAATGTTACTATCTAATGAAGCTCAAGATGCAGAAGCCCAAAAAAAGAGATAAAGCCTTCAAATCGCTGCATCATCAAGCTTATCCTTAAGATAATTTTTCTCTAACTTAAGGGGCACGGAAGTTAGTTTCCTAATTGATTTGAAGTGTAATCATAGATTAGATAATGATGCAAATTGATTTATTAAGCATCCAAGGGTCTTAGAATGAATTGTCACGCATCCTATGGTTATAAATAATTGTAGATAACCTAGAAGTGGGAGGTCTTATACCTATGCATAAGGGGTATGAGGGGGGCACAAAATTCATCTCTCCTTCTTATAATTTTCATTTTAGTTGTGTGCTTATGCTTGTGGAAGATTAAAAGCCTTAGATGTTGCTAGTTTGATCAAGGCCAAAACATAGTGACAGTAGGGGTGTAATAGGTTGGGTCGGGTTGGAGCCAAAACTCAATTCAACCTAAATAGTTCAGGTTGAAAAAAAATGGAACCCAACTCAAACCAAACTAGCTCCTCAAACCAATCCAACCCAACCTAGTTCGGGCTGGGTTAGGTTGGTCATTTGGGTTGAGATAGCTTGGACTTTACATTGTTATATTTCAAATACATCAAAATTAACTTGTAAATTTGACAATATATTAAAGATGTTCTAAAGACTTATAAATAACAAATACAAGTTCAAAAAAGTTTTATCAAATATAAGTTCAAAAAAGTTGCATCAAAATGTTAATAACATGAAAGATTGATGGTTTTAGGGGATAAGACATTTTAGAATTACGTTAAGTTCTGTTCGGGTTGGGTTTCAAGGGAGTCAACCTATGACCCAACCCAAATGGTTTGGGTTGGAATTTTTGAACCCAACCCAACTCATCGGATTATGTTTGGTTCAGTCGGGTTGGTCGGGTCGGTTGGATTGGCTTACACCGCTAAGTGACAGTGTTTTGGGTTTTGATCGTTGTAAGTTTTCATTTTATCTAATAAGGTTCTGTTTAATTTTCAATTTATATATTTTTTTCTTCTTCTTCTCCTATTCTTCTCTTTTTATCACTTTCTTAGTGTATTTCATTTCTTAGTTACATTGCATTTTGTATTTCTTTTTACATCGATCGTTTTTTTGCTTGCGCTGTGATTTAGTGTGTTATAAGTGTTTAGTATAGTGATTTAAATTATAAATTTGGTTTTTTCTTTGTTGTATTTTTTAGTGTGCATTCCTAGGTGTAGGTGTTAGTTTTAGTTTTCACTTGTTTTTATTTTGTTTTGAAAGTTTTAAGTTAGGGTTTTGCTAAAACTGGTGCATAAAAGTGTGATTTTTAAAGGCTAGATTTGACTTAGAGGTACTATACCCGATTTTTATTTCCCAATTCCCTTTTCATATGTAGTTAGATCCTATTGAAAAAGTTCTAAAAATACCAAAATTTGTGATTTTTAGAGTTAATTTAATATATTTTTCAGATTTTTTAAGTTTAGGTCATATTAGTGTTTTCTTGTGTGTTTTTAAGTTTTTAGCACTTCTAGTTTGCTTGAAGGTATTTTTTAGAGTCTTTTTATTTATTTTTAGATTATTTACAATTCTGATTTTATTTTGCGCATGTCTCATAATTTGTTTTTTACAATTTAGTTATTTATTTTATTTGCTTTATATTGACCTTAGGTTGTTAGAGGCGAATTCATTTTATTTTGACTTGATAGTCCTATTTTAAGTTTATTAAATCTTAAGATTACAGCTTAAAAAGTGATACCAATATTTGTGGGCTCGACCTTGGAAGTGCTACAATTACCTTGTGTGCAAGCAAAAAGTTTTATCAATAATAGGTTATATTGTTTGTTAACATCAAAACATTTAAGAGAATTTTAAGTAGAAAACCACTTAAGTCAACAAGAAAAAATAAAAAAATAGAATTTGTTTTTTTTATGCTCTTATTGATCTAAACTTGTGCTAAATTTTTTTGTATCTCTTATATATAACCCAAACACCCCTCTTCTACTGGCGTTCTTGGCCATAATGGAGGGGTTAAAATATTGTATTTACAACCTATTAATAAATTCAGTGGTTACAAAGTTAGCTCTATTGGTTACATAGTTAAATCTATCACTAATTTAGATGTTACAAACTTTTATAAATTGGGTAGTTACGAAATAGTGGTATTCAAATTATTTACAAAATATCAAGTTTACTACACTTTTTTAAGGAACATGAGATCAGACAACTCAAAGAACAATTGTCATATGTGATGCATGATCTCCAAAAGCTTCAACCCCCTACACCTCCGGTGTTTCCTGAAGCTTATCCAATGTCTCTTGTCAGATCATCATTCCCCTCTCAACCTTCTCAGTCGTCTTACTCATTCTTACCACCACCTGCACCTAAGAATGATCGACAGTCTGTCCTATTAAATACCCTTATATTGGCCAGTAAAACACCTGCTCCAAAACCACCGGTCATCCCTTTCTCAACTCCACCCGTAGTAACTTTACCACAACCAGTCCAACCACCAATAGGTACACCTCCTCGTCCTAGAGGTCCTAGACCAGTTTTTGATGATAGAGGCAAGGCCACCATGCCATCCTCACCATTTGTGCCTTACACTCCTTCTTATACATCCGTAGTCCAAACAACACCTCTAGCTGTTCCTGCTGCTGTATCTCCTCAGCCTCCACAGACTCAACCTCCTCCGAGTCACCCTATTATTCCCTATGACAATCTCACCTATGTTTCTCCTATCAATGATCTTGATCAATTTGAATCCCTCTCTTTGGGATCTTCTGATGCAGAATCTGATGCTCTTACCGACGGTTCTTCTGATCCAGCTATATCCGAAGTATCTGATACTGAACTCCTCATAAAAAGAAGAAATCCTCAAAATTATGGAAGTTCCATACAAAGAATCCTCAGAAGTTTTCAAAATTCTCCAAACGACAACGTTGGAAGAAAAAGCGTCATCTTCGCTATTTCAAGCGCCGCACTACACCGTCTACAAATACTCGGTGTTATATATGCCACAAGCCTGGCCACTTTGCCAAGCAATGTCCTGACAAGAATAAGAAAGGCCAACATCTTATTCAACAGATTCAACATTCTTATTCTCTCCAAGATGACCAAGATATTGAATCCGTATTCTAAGAACAAGAATCTCCAAATGATGACACTCTTTTCGTCTATCACGAAACTTTTTCTGATAATGAGGATCCTATTTCTTCTCCTGATGAGGATGATTATATCGGCATGATTAAGCCATATCATCTTCCTTCTATGGCTGTCTCTCATGTTATGCCCTATGCTGAAATTTCCGTATTACCTACCAAGTTTGATAATCCCATCAAGGTAATTGGTTATTTCGATACTGGTGCATTTAAAAGTATGATGAATCCTCGTATCCTCCCCGATCATTTTTGGAAACCTCATACTGAATCATTCAAAGCTGCTAATAATGAGATTTTTCAGACTCAACTGATTACTGCTCGGAAGATTGGTCTTAAATTCTTCCCTAATCTCATTATCTGGACTCATATACTTGGATGTAATCTTCCTGATAAGGATATCTTATTTGGAATGGATCTTTACTCTAAATCCAAGTTAAGAATTCTATCTCATGGAATTTCTTATCAGAACCAAACTCTACTCTATACAACTATTCCCAAGTTGTATACCATCCAAGATATTCCCACGGATGTTCCCTCCTATCAAGATCGGCTTAAGTCATGTTTCAGTGAATCACACAAGACTTTTACTCACCAACATCCTTTATGGAAGAATTCTAAATTCTATGTCCATCTCCCATTTAAGCTGAATGAAGACATCAATCCTACAAAGGCTATTCACCCTGGAATGCCTCCTGATGAACTTGCCTTAGCAAGGCAAGAATGTGATGATCTCCTGTCTCAAGGTTTGATTGAACCAACTACTTCCGATTGGGCTTGTCAAGCTTTCTACGTCAATAAACGAGCTGAACTTACACGAGGAAAGAAACGTTTTGTTATCAATTACAAACCGTTGAATGTCTTTCTCAAAGATGATAAATTTCCTCTTCCAAAGATATCCTCCCAGCTTACCTTACTTTCAGGCTCCACCATCTACAGCAAATTTGATCTGAAAGCAGGATTTTGGCAACTGGGTATTCATCCTGATGATAGATCTAAGACAGCTTTCTGCATTCCTAATGCTCATTACCAATGGACTGTTATGTCATTTGGTCTCAAGGTTGCACCTTCTTTATTCCAGAAAGCCATGACTCGCATCTATGCTTCTATATTATCAACAGCTCTTATCTATATTGACGATATCTTACTCTTCTCCACCACTGAAGCTGCTCATCACCAGCTTATCTCTCAGTTTTTAGATATTACGCAACAGCATGGCATCATGCTCTCTGAAAAGAAGAGTATTCTCTGCACATCCGAAATTGATTTCCTTGGTATGAAGTTTTTTAATGGTGTCTATCAGCCTGGTTCTCATATTGCTATGGAATTACTCCAATTCCCTGACACTCATCTGACCGTGAAACAACTTCAGCAATTTCTCGGTATTATCAATTATCTGCGGATGTTCATCCCTCAAATCACTCGACATACATCAGAATTATCTTCCCTCTTGAAGAAAAAACCACCTCCTTGGCAAGATATTCATACTGATGCTGTTCAGTTTCTCAAGAAGATTTCTTAGAATCCTCCCCCACTGGTTATCCCTAGCACAGGCTCTCTTATTCTGCAGACTGATGCGTCTGATTATTATTGGGGTGCGGTTCTTCTTGAACGAAAGGATTCCACTGACTCTATTTGTGGATATCACAGTGGCAAATTTTCCGATTCCGAACTCCATTACCATATCACAATCAAAGAAGTTCTTGCTGTTAAATATGGTATTCTGAAGTTCGCCTTTTTCTTACGGCCTTCCCAATTTGACATTCAAATGGATAATTCCTCATTTCCCAAAATGTTGGAATTCCGCAACAAATTGGTGCCCTCTGCTCAACTTCTTCGTCTCCAGGAATGGTTTACTCAGTTCCAATTTACAGTTAAACATATTCCAGGAACTAAGAATGTTTTGGCTGACTTTCTCTCCAGACCTATTCAGAAACCTAATGCTCAACAGGTTTCCCTGTTCCATGATGGTCTTACTTTCCCCTTACTGATCCAGCCCACTACTGTTCATAATACTCGGCCTATCCAATTAATTCATGCCCATGGCATTTTCCCTCTTATCGGTGCCATTTTTCCTCCTGACTTACCTAGACCCATAACTGCTCATGAAGTCCATACTTATGCTCAACAACACTTGTTTGATTATGCCCATAAATATTTTATGGACTATCCAGCTCATCTTTACCTTCAACCTCAGGCCCTCCATCAGACTAAGCCGTACTTATTCTTATTTCATCTACGACCTGATATATCTGAAAAGTTTTTCTGGTATATATGGTGTATTTCGTGTCTATACAAAATAGCTTTAATTTTTATTCCTTCTGAAATACAGCAGAATTTACAGTCACATCCTACATCACGCTTAGACTGGTGTATGGATCTATTTGCTCCACGACCACAATGGCTACGTCATATTTCTGAGATATGCCAGCAAAAGCCTCTCCGCCTTCATGCTATATATATTGGCTACCAGCCCTTCTCTGATTCATCCCAAGGACTTATTACAGAGCATTATCTCCAAGAGTTTCAAACTTACTCTTGCCATCTTACAGAAGCAATACTTTCAGGAGTCCGAAGATTTTTAGAAGACATTAATGGTTCTTCTCCTACTGCCAGTTCTCATACTCATATCGGTCCTCATGAATTCATTCCCTCTGAATCTTTGGATGAATTAATACAGAGTCAAGCCCCGTGGCATATTGCAGCTCCTCTTCCTCAATTTAGAGATCCACCAGAACGATCTCCCAGTCCTTCTCCAATCCGACAACGCCTTAGTGCATCTCCTCTGATTTCTGAAGCTCTCTATGATAATCAAGAACAACAGGAAGCAGAATATCAGTATCAGCTTCGTCAAGGTATCCCTCCTTCTCCTAACTTCAGAGATCCTCCCAGACGACCCCGACGATCTGTAAACGATCCTCTTTCTGAAGCTGAGATTCTTGAATGTCAGCAAGCTCAAGACTTTGAGGACAATGCCCGCATTGCCTTAGGTCTTCTTTCTCCTCCACCTGTAGATCATCATGAAGATTGGCTCGACAACTTTGACACAGGTGACCCTGATGTAGATATGGAAACCCAGTGTGATACTTCACCATGAACATTCACCGTTTCTCTCGATATCTGACTGCTTATCTTGCCGACAACACCAACAGTCAAAACCGCGATCGCATCCTCTTTGCTTACATGGAGAACAACCCCCATAATCAATTTCCCCGTCTCCGACGAGAACTCGCTCTCCTCCGACTTCGACGATTTCGTGACTCACGCCGAATCATCCAACGACTCAACAATATCGATCTCTCTGAATCTTCTCCTTGCACAAGATTAACAGTACTCTCCAGAATCCACCGTGCTCACCACATGATCGAACGACAGATGCAACCAAATCTCGCTGAACTCATCGATGACATCAACATTGCCCAGCAATCAACCCAACCAGCTCAGCCAGATTCTTCCTCATCTGCTAGCTCATCCTCACATGCCTTGGACCCCACTGATGTCTCCCACTCAACACAAGACGACAAGTTAACATGATGCATACTTTATGTACAGTATAAAGCTAAGAGCATCTTTGCTTTATGTCCTTTCACTTTTGTGAGTGCTTGACTTTCCAACAGATAGCACGTGATCTTATCTTCAGCCAGCTTAAAGACTAACAGCTGTCCCGGATCTGAAGCCTTCTGAGTCCGCGGATTTGAAGATGCTTAAAGTCCGTGTTTGCCTATAAATAAGCGTTGTATTTTTCTTTGTGATCATCGTTGTCTTTATGAAGCATTTAGCTCAGTGCTAAAACCTCTAGATATTACATTTTTCTTTCTTTCATTTTTATTTATTTTTTAGACAATTTCTTTAGACGACTAGCTTTTTGTCCCTATTTGATTTTCTTTTGGAGGGTTGCCTCCTTATTCAAAGTACATAATCATTAATTAATATTATCAGAATTTAACGGAGAGCATTCATACTCAACTTGCTCCTTATTTAATGTATGGCCATTTAATATCGCGAACATTTAATAGAGGGTATTGGCATTTCCCTTCTATAGTATAGAATTTAATTAATATAAACATTTACTAGAGGAAATGATGAATGAGATTTTTTAAGAGACAAAAAAAAAAAAACAAACACAATGTCATTGCACTTATATCCTTCAATAAAAGAACTTTAAATATTGTGTCCCTTGAAAATAGTTTTTTTTAATTATATTTAGCTTTCGAACAAAAAAATAAAACCACTTTTAAATTCATTATTTAAGTTTAAGCAATAAATTGTTTATAACAAAAACAAGATAAAATTTTCATTTTATAAATAGTACATACATAATTATCCTTAAAATTATGAGGTTAAAGGAAAAAAATTATAGATTTGCTATTAAGCGAGTCATGCTTTTTGATAAAAAAATGTTACTCAATTACAAATTAAATAAAAGATGACAGATTAAATTAGTTTGAATACACACAACACAACGTAAGCCTTTAAATTTACTGATTAGAATCAGTAACTTATTAATATTAAATCATCTCTTTCTTTAATGGCGTATTTTCCACGGTGTGTCACAGTGAGTGTGGGGTTAGCCTCATTAAATAATCTCCCATACAGCAGTCAATGATGCATATCCAACGTTCGTAATTCTGACAGCTGGATTTGTAGGCCCACACTTATTAAATAAGTAAATAAAAGTTTTTATGACCCCAAAAAGATTCCACTTTGTCTACACCAAGTAATTAATCCAACTTAACTTAAAACTAACTCCAATAAAACCCTCCAAATCTCTCCCATTTGTCAACTCTGCTATATTTCTCCAGCCTTTTGAGCCTTTCCAAAATCCAAAGGCAAAATGCCAAACATTGAAACCACCGGAATATTTTTCCTCTCCCGAACTGCCACGTCACTCCCTCACCCACCTGTCACTGTTCCACAGAGACATTCAAATCAACAAAAGGGGCATGTCTGTCATTTCCACCAGTCGCATGCATCTGTATCCTGTCAGGACATTTTGGTCTTTAATTTAAATGTTGAGGGTACAAAAGTAAATTGAGTGAGTGTTCCCTGTAATGATTTTGCAGAACCGCCGTGCAGTGTTGGCAACGTAAATGTAGTGAGCCGGATTGGGCAGGGCAGTTAAGCTACTTCCATCCGACAACCTACTCTGTTCTTTTTTTTTTTTTTAATCTTTCTTTTGCCTTTTTTTTTTTTATTATGGTTTTTCCGATATTTCCGCCATTAGAGCTTCGGTTCGAGCTCTCTTGGTAGTTAACTTTACTCGATCGGAATCGGTTTCCTCAGTATATTTATAAGTGTGAAAGAGTGTGAGTGTGTAAAACAATGCCGTTGGTGCGGGTCAAAGTGAGGAACGAGTACGGTTTGGGAGCGGAAGAGCTTTTTGGAGGTGCGGATAAAGATGATCCGAAAGCTGTTCTTGAAGGAGTGGCAGTTGCTGGTCTCGTTGGGATCCTGCGGCAGTTAGGCGATTTAGCTGAGTGAGTTTTCGTTTCGGATTTAACCTTGTTATTGAACTTTTGTTTCTTTGATAGTTTTTGGCTTTTAATTTTTGAAAAGATTAACTTGTTTAATTCGAGCTGGTGTTGAGATATTCTGGCGATCATGTTGAGGTTTTCGGTACTGGAGCTCTTGGTTCGAATCCTCTTTGGATTCCTAGGTTGAAGCAGAATGATTAGAGAAATGTTTTTGAGCTGACAATTTTGTTATTGGTGTTTAGCAATGGCCCTGTGACAATTTTTTTTGATATTATTTTTCAAAATGGATGTAAATTTTTTTTTGGTGACATAACTTGATCTCTATATCAAGGAGAGAACAGAGAGGGACAGTTCCCTATGCTTAAGTTATAATGCGAAGGAAGGCATTAGACAAGATTAAATGGATCAAAATGGTTGTGGCTATCTTCGTGATGGGAGAGGCACGAGATGTAGCGGAAAAACAATCAAATCTCTCTCCTTATTGTGCATGAATCTAGTAGGAAACCACGAGAAACATAATACCATGACAAGATTTAAAGCAAGTAACAAGAATCATTCCACACATGCACCAGATATTTTTAACATGGAAAACCTCCTCAATGTGAGGAGTAAAAACCACGCGACCGTAATCCACCCAAAAAGCTCTACTATCAATAAAAATGAGAGTACAAAACTTATCCCAATATTATATAGGGATAATAGTAGCAACAATCATCGAGTACTAGGCACTTGACACTACATATCACCTGTTATCAGGTGATGATAACTCACTACATATCCCAATATTATATAGGGATAATAGTAGCAACAATCATCGAGTACTAGGCACTTGACACTACATATCACCTGTTATCAGGTGATGATAACTCACTATTGATTCGTTTAATCAACATTCCCAACGGTCAGAATGCAGAAATATGAGTTTCGAACAAGCTGATAAAGTTTAAGCTTTATCCAACGATGGAAACAAGAGATCAAGCAATTTGATCAAACCTGCGCAAGAACGACTGTAATTTCGATCAGCCACGTTTGAATGGTGATAAATCACAAAATATAACTCTGATTGAAAAATTGACCGGACAAAAGGTTTATTTACCAAAGAAGAACAACCTCACCAAATTTGCGCTCAATCTGCACAGATAGCAAAGATCCAGTGCTATGATGAAACGTTAATAGAAAACGTTCTTCTTCACCTTCTATCTTATTTCTCTCTTATCTTTTTTTGGTCTCTAAAACAGCTGCCCCACTCTCTCTGCTGAAAAGTAAGATCTTTAGGGTTTTACTAGTTACTCACTAAATTACATGAAATACCCATTGGGTCCATGGGCTTGTTGGGCTTGATGATAATGGGTCATCCTCCATATGTGAGGGAAACCCAACTCAACACTTCGATGGGTATTGACCTAGGAAAATGTTGTTTAGGTTGATTGAAATGATAAAAAATTTGTAAACTAGCCTTTATTTTTTGATGAGAAATCTAATTACATTGTAATCTGTTTATGATCTTCGTTATATAATTCTACTTCTGAACTAGCCTAATTTTAGATAAACACAAATTTATTAAGAGAAACTAATTTAGGTAAATTCTTATTGTTAAGTTTGAGGCATTGATGATCTAACAAGTTCTCTTGACACGAATGTGGCAGTGGAAATACGCTAGAGTTAACTTGATTTGTATAATCCAAAACATCACGAGTCAAAGGCTAGGGAAGATGCAAGCAACTTGATCTGTAGTCTTAACAGATTTACCGAGTAGCCTAAAATGACCTTCTCATTCGCAGAGTTATGGTGAAAAATTTAAATTTCTATGCATGATTTCATTGAAAACTAGGTGCTAAAGTTTTAATTGGGTCAGTTAAATCTAATGAGAAAAAGTGATTAATTAAGATTAACTTAATGGGAACTCCATACATTAGATTGAGGAGGTTCCGAAATTTGAATAGTCATGATGATAGCTAAAGCTTCTTAAAGCTTTTTGGAAAGAATATAGCTAAGCTTTACCTGGGATTCAGACAAGGTAGTGTTTAGGAACTTAGCTTTATTCTATAATTTAAGAGATGTCTCTTGATGACTTGTGATGGAGGAAAATCAAGAGACAGATCAGGAAATATGGTATATGGTCAAATTTGTCCCTAAACTGGTTCTGTTAGTTGTATTGACTTAATGTTTTTGAATTCTCTGAGTTTTAGGTGCAGAATTTTCCCCAAATGCCATTATGCAAAAGTGGTTTTTGGTCCTTCTTCTTCCCTTAACCAAGGAACCATAAACCCAACGACACTAATGCCAAGACCCAAGGGGAAAAATCCCTAACCTAGCTTAACCATTCTAGAAAATTAGGTGTTATACTCATTTGTATCGTTAGAGAAGGAAGAACACCTAAGAATGGTTACAAGGATAAAAGGACAAGTCCTAAATTGTAATAAAATAATATATACTAGACTTACCAGCCTTAAAATACTCTGCTTCCACGACTGACATGATGCCAGTGATCTTTACGTCCATAGCAACAATCCAAACATAATTTTCCTGCTCATGCCTAAAACACTGACCTAGCTCTAGTAGTATGCCAAAGTAGGAGTAGCCTCTCACAAATAAGAAAAAATAGAATTTCCAACCTTAGTCCCTAGATTGTTCTCTTGGGACATGCAACAATCAAAATCTTAAAGCTCGAGAGAAAAGAGAAGTGGCCATTCATAACATTTGGGCAAAGTAAGCCCTCCTCTAGGAGCGCAAACTTGAGAACATTAATTGAGTTAGAATTTATGAGTTATTCACTTTCATATAAATCTGTTAGAGAGTGACACCAACGGCGTAGCTTCCATTTTAGAATGCCTAGAGTGTCTTCACTTGCTGGGGAGAAGGGATAAAGTAGTCTAGGTAGTTCACCCGTTTGGAGCTTTTACCACCAAGTACTTCAACGCTCTAATCAACAAACTGAACTTCCTTTCACACCAATTCATATGGAAAGCTCATGTTCCTCTAAGGTCAACGTTTTAGGAAAGTTGAATGTGTGGATTTACTTCAATGAAGGTTCCCTAACAAGTCTCTTTTTCCTAATTGGTGTGTTTAATGCAAGCAGGACAACGAATCAATCAAGCCAGTTTGGTTGAGCTTTTGCAAAGTGCTTTTAGACCAAAAGCAATTTTGAAAGTGTTTGATAACAACTAATTTTTAGATCAAACTAAGATGAAAAAGTAGTGTTCTCCTTTCGGGAGAAGTTGACTAAGATTAGCTTTTTCAAAAGTGCTTTTGCTAGAAGCTCTTCTTCAAAAAACACTTTTGCATAAGTTATACCAAACGGACCCTTAATCATGCTTTTGTACAGTGCGAGTTCCCTAGAAGCATTTGGGAGAGGTGGAGACCCATCTAGAGTGGACTAACTTGTCATTCGATGATAGCTTGTTTATTTTCCAAGAAGGGAGTTGTGTTCGTCCAAGTTCAAGGATTATTGGAGGGTGGTCATTTTTGTTGTAGCACGAACGGTCTAGAAAGAGAGAAATGCCAAAATTTTTGATAGGGTAGATATAGACCAGCTACAAGTATGGGAGGGCTCGTATGATTTGGCATCATTATGGATAAGTGTTACTAAGTTGCCCAAGGGTTATAGGTTAGGTGAATGGTTGAGCAACTGCGGGCTATCTTGGCATGCTTGTAGCTCTTATAAAAGGAACGTCTTGTCCCCTTGAGAGGTGAGGGTGTTCACAATTGTAAAATGTAAGTTATATTAATAAAATAATATGATTCCTATAAAATAAAATAAAGACAAAGAATTTATATATTATGGATCAGGGATAAGGTAGATTGGATGTTACTCCTAGTTGAGGAAAAGGCAAAATTATCATCACCACTTAAGATTTTGTCTTCATCCATCACAAAGCCCATAGTAGGTCTCTTGTTCTCTATAATCACCAAATGTTCAAATATTGATTTCCTAAGAACACTTCTCACATGCTAAATTACAAATATCCCTAGTATCAATTACCGACATGGTCTCAATAATCATGTCATAGTATCTTGTCTTAGACTCTTGGTAACTGACTTCTTTAGAATTTAACTAAGTACTCAACTCAACTCAGCTAAACTCAACTAAGCCTTTTTTTCACTACATGAGGTCGTCTACATGAATCAGCTTCCTCCACTTCGCTCTATCGAGGGCTAAGTCGACATTCAAATTACAAGAAGTTAAATCTTTCTTAATTATCTTTGTCTATGTTATTTTAGGTCTACCTCTCCTTCTGTTATTACCATGTAGTCTTAAGAGGTCATTCTTCGTAATTGATGCATCTAAAGGCCTACGTTATATGTGTCCAAACTACCTTATTTGGTTCTTTCTCATTTTATCTCTACTTGGTGCTACTCCTACCATTTCTCGAATATGCTCATTTCTAATTTTATCTTTTAAAGTTTTACCACATATCCATGTTAGCATTAACATTTCTATTGCACTTAGTTTGTTAGCATGTTATTTTTTAATTGCCCAACATTCTATACCATATAGCATCGCTGGCCTCATAACAACTCTATACAAATTTTCCTTTAGCTTCATTGGGATGCGCCTATCTTATAATACTCCAGAAACACACCTCTACTTGACCCATCCCGCTTTAACTCTATGGTTCACATCCTCACCTATTTCTCCTTCTTTATGTATAATTAATCGCAAATACTTAAAATTTTCACTCCTAGGTCTCTCTTGACTTCCAATCTTCACTCTCTCTTCATTTTTATTTCTACTTCGACTTGACCCATCCTACTTTAACTCCATAGTTCACATCCTCACAAATTTCTCTTTCTTTATGCATTATTGATCTCGGATACTTAAAATTTTCGCTCCTTGGTATCTCTTGACTTCCGCTCTTCACTATCTCTTCATTTGTATTTCTATTTCCACTAAAATTATATGTAATATATTCAGTCTTAGTCCTATTAATCTTGAACCCTTTAGATTCTAGAGCCTCTCTCAAAACCTCTAACTTAACATTTACTCTAGATGTAGTTTCATCAATTAGACTATATGATCAACAAATAACATATAGCATGAAATATTTTCTTGAATATGTTTAGTCAATTCATCCATAACTAGTGCAAAAAGGTAGGGCCTTAAGGCAGATCCTTGGTGTAATCCAAGGTTTTAAAACTTGTGAGGCGTAAACGAGCCGATTTCTCTTTGTGAGGCGAGGCGTAAGCCTTGAGGCAGTACGAGGCGTAAGCCTCACATTTAAAAAAAAAAAAAAATGCATAGAATTTTCTTCATTAATTCTAAAAATTCAAATATCATTAATAACTAGAGAATCATGAAATTTATACAAATTTGTGCTATTTCTATGTATGTTTACCTTATTAAATAACAATGTCAAGCATTCAAGATACAAACTCGATATATCAGTTGCTTCAATTATAATAAACATCATTAATAACTTAATGAGCACATATTAAAAGTCAAGATTTTCGTACATTTCTAAATGTCTAAAAAAGAAGCTAGTGGAAACTTAACAAATAAAATGTAATGATATTAGATAATAGTTTTCACATTCTTTAGCAACTATTTTAAGTTTGTAGCTTTTTTTTTTTAATTATATTTGATGATGCTCCTTGCAATAATATTATAGAAACGATTGGATTTTGGTTGATAATGTGTATGTAGTCTATGAGAAGATTAGGCAAGTTTGAAAACTTGGATCTCTTCTAATAATTAACATTAGAATTTTGAGAAAGAAAAGTAACTAGCATACTTATATTAATAGCAATTGAAGCGTTTTTGAAAAATTGGAAAATTAAAAAAAAAAGTCGTAGAGTTTTAAAATTTGGATCTCTCCTAAACAATTAAGATTAAAACTTTAAAAAGAAAAATAACTAGCTTGTTTGCTCTAGTATTAGTTTAAGTGTTTTAGGGAAAAAAAAAGATGAAAATAGAAAAAAGAGGCGAGGTTGAGCCTTTTGCACATATTTAGAGGCTTAAGCCTCACATAGCCTTGACGCATAAGTCTCGAGGCACAAGCCTCAGTTGAGGTATAAGCCTCAAAAGGGTACCATTGAGGCTTAAGCCTTGAGGCGGTTTTCAGTAGCTTTGAGGCTAGGTGAGCGTCAAGACGTAAGCCTCAATGGATTTTTAAAACTTTGGTATAAACCTATTGTAATTGGAACTTTGTTAGTTTCTCCTACTGTTGATTTTATAATGGTTCTTGCCTCATCATACATGTTCTTTTATTAATTCAATTCACATATTTGTAACACTTTTTTTCCCTAATACCCACCATATTATTACTCTAGGTATTCTATCTTCTCTATATCAATAAAAACCATATGGAAGTCTTTTTTCTTCTTTCTCTACCTCCCCATCAATCTCCTTAATAAAGAAACAACTTCTATAGTTAATCTCCCAGGCATAAATCTAAATTGATTGTTTGATACCAAAGTTTTAGCCCAGACTCCTTTTTCTATTACTCTCTCCCAAAATTTCATTGTATAACTCATCAATTTAATTCCTCTATAATTTGTGCAATTTTGAATATCTCCTTTATATTTATATATGGGTATTAAAATGCTTTTCCTTCAATCATCAGACATTTTTCAAGTTGCTACAATCCTGTTAAACAACTTGATTAACCACAAGATTCCATTCCCCTAGGCTCTTCCAAGCCTCAATTGGAATTGCATTTGGTCCTAAAGCCTTTGCATAAGAATTTAACTAAATGTAATGTCAAAAATATCCTAGTATGATGTACCACTATATACTTACTGATCATTTGATAGTTTTTGTACTTGCACATTTTTGCCACCTTGGATGACCTAGATATGGTCCACCTTTATGGTACCCTTCATTACAATACAACCTAACTTGGAGCAGAAGGAAAACCTCCATTGTTCATACCCTTCCTCAAATGTATCCCCCCTCCCCTTTGCTTGAGAATTGGAGAACATATGTCTGCCCTTGGTTACCTCTGAAGTTCCTTTCATCTGTGTTTGGTCATTTGGTGTGAAGAATACGTATGGGGCTTGATTCCTTGGCTGCTCTTGACAATGATATACATTGCTAGTGGTGCATTATTTCTAGAATGCCTTAGCAAAATTTTGCATGGTCTGACAGCAGTTAGGAACATTTAAGCATGCCCTGAGTGGTGAATGATCAATGGTCACTTTTTGAAGCTATCAAGGCTTTTACATTGACTTCCAATTCGACCTCATATTAATTATGCTTAATAAAGACCCTTTTGGAGATCTTCTCTTTTAAGAGGTGTTCTGGAATATGCAGTTATTACCAAATTACTTCAGTTTACATGAGGGTTCATCATGGTTGGGTACATTACTTTAACATTGCATCTCTGTGTATTTTGCACTATCGTTTCAGAATCCTAAATCTTCTAGATTGTTTACAGATATTCATTGTAGAGTACTGCTTTTGAGACAAAATATTGGTGATGTCACAGGTTTGCTGCAGAGGTTTTCCATGATTTACAAGAGCAAGTCATGGTTACTGCTGCTAGAAGCCATAAGATGATAGTTCGTGTGCAGCGCATAGAAGCAGCACTTCCTCCACTCGAGAAGGCTGTCATGGACCAAAAAAGTCACCTACATTTTGCTTACGTGGCTGGTACGCATCTTCTTTGTTTTCTTATTTTCTGACTCTTCAATATATTTCTTTGCCAGTTTGATTGATATATTTTTGTGCTGCTAATTTTTTACTTAACTTAGGAGGCAAGATATCCAAGGATAGGATATCATGGATGATATGTATGCCAAATTGGGGGAAGCATTTAGTGCTCTGATAATTATAATCTTTTTTTTTAAAAAAATTCTATAAAACTATGATAAGGTGCACCAAATCTAGTAAAAAAAAATTGATTAGGTGCATCAAGATATTGTAACTATTGTTTGGTATTTTTTTTAAAACATACAAGGAAAGTCTAATGAAAAGAAGGAATAATAAAAGAGAAAATGACTAAACTATCCTTTCCTAAGAATTAATACAATAATTAGTTAATTACATAATTACTCTAATAGTCTTTTCCATATTCCATAGCCTCATAGATCTATGTTGGGGCATTCCTCTCCCTAGCATATATATATATATATATATATATATATATATATATATATATATATATATATATATATATATACATATAAACCCTAACGATTCTTTATTTGATTTTCATTAATACAAGTTTATTTAGTTTAATGGATTAGTTATTGTCCGTTAATTAGATGTTAAATGCATATAGGTTGGTAGATTATGTTAGATATTAACCTATATATAGTAAACATGATTCATTTGGAAATTATATGTTGAATGTATTTTCAGTGTGAACATAGTTAATAGGTTCATAAATGTATCTAGGAAATAATAAATTAATGTATGTACGAAGGAGAGTGTAGTCCATGAATTTAGTGGTTCATTTATGTCAAGGTTCAAATATTGTTCATGTATGCATTTATTGTATTAGCTTGGGTAGAGTCCTATAAATACCCCATGTATTTCTTATTTTGAAATCAAGCAAAGTGCACAAGAACAAGTGCAAGTTTAAGTCCTCCTTCTTCAATATTTCTCTAGTTTAGAGTTAGTGTGCTCACTACGTTTCCAACAGATTAAAGTACACATTTATTTTTAATTTCTTTTGAAGTTTTTTTCAATGGGTAGTTATGTAAATATAGTTGGCTAGATTTTTTTCCTTAGTTTATAGGGGTTATGTTTTATTTTGTATAATAATTTAATTTTACTTTTATTTTTTTTACATGTTTGTGAATGCAGAAGACTTAGACCTAGAATTTATCAATTTTGTTTTTTTCCTCTTTCTTTCATTATGAATAATTTATTAATATAAGATATTTGGTAAATAGTTATAATAATAAACAACCGTGCATCACACGTCACTAGATGCTTGTACATAGAAAAACCTTGTTTTACAATATATGGTCATTGGTCCCTAACATAATATTGAGGCTACCATATCTCCTAAATCTCAGACCTTGCATTTTGGAAATATAAAGAATCCAGTATTGTGCCTCATCAACTAGGTTTTATTTTGATGTATAGAATGTGTATTGCTCGGGACCCTGCACTGGTGGAAGCTTCGTTCACCAGGCTGCCCTTATCTTTTGGAATGTGTATTGTTGGGTTTTTCTTATTTTGTAGCTTTGCACTTTTTGTCTATGGCTTTTGGGATATGTTTGTGAATAATGCAAAGAGAATCAAACAATTGTAGGATGCTAGGGTGTCATTTTTGAATTTGAAAAGAATAAATGAAAAAAGAATGAAGATACGTTACAAGGTTTTACAAGTAAAATTACTATACGAACCCTTCCTAAAAACTAATATAACTACTCTAATATCTCCCATCCAACTAACATGCGACAATAAGAAACATCGAGAATTTGACAACAAGAAAACATCGTTGGAAAACTTGACTACTCGATTAATGGGACTAATAGCTAAGTTGGTTCCATGTTGATGATGTCATAGGTCCTTGTTGATTTCAGGTGACAAATGAGGTCACCTAATAGAGTTGGCTTGGTTTGAATTTATGGTTAAACTCAACCCGTGCACACCTCTACCATCCTTCCATTCTCAATGCTGGCTTTATAGTGTTTTGCTCAGCAACTAAGGGGATTAAGCCATCCAATGATCCTATTTCTTGTAAAAGTTGCATTCATCAAAACCAACCTTTGACTATTTCTCTTTTTGTTCATTGGAAAGTGGCTTAGAAGGAATTGCCAAAATGATTAGATATTGGACGAAATGCTTTTCTTTCTTGTGACTTCAAATGTATTTGCCTAACCAAGGGTTTAATAACCATTGAATCAATTGAGAGAAGTGGGCTATGAGGCAAGATAGTGTCACATCGTCCCTTTAAATGATCATGAAGTGCCATCGTAAATCGAACAAGACAATGAAGACATTGCTCCTCTTTGTGAGCAATTTATGGTGGAAATGCTTGAAACTTGGCAAACTTAATGTCAGCTAACTAGTCCTAAAGTTGAATTTGGAAAGAATGAATACAAAAATTTACAATCATTTACTAACAATTAATGTAGTTAATACAAAAATACTATAGTATGATTTCATGACATTTAGTACAATATAATTATGTCAAAAATGTTTATTTTCTTCTTAATATAAATAAGAAACATCACATGAGGTTTCAAAGATGTTTGAATTTTCTTGAGGGGCTTGAGAGAGATAAGGAAAAGGAATATAAAAGGGTTTTAGGTCATCGGTTACCATATCTTCCACAATACTCATAAGTCATAACTTTTCTTTTTTTTTTTTTTCAAATTATTCTTGCTTGGGTGATAAGTAACTGCACCTACGATAAGCCTAGTTCTTGTAGTCATTTTTTATTCAAATATCACTAAAGTATACCCAACTCAAAACATCTGTTCCATCACAATGTTTTTCATGAATCTACTAAACTAGTTTGTAATATATATGCCTATCAATGACTGCTAGCTTCTAATCTCATCCCTTGGCATGAATTATCTCTATAATACTAATAACAATCCTATCTCATCGAGCATTCTGTTTTGGATCATTAGCTATATGACTTATTTTACGACACCCCAATTGGGTATTCCTTTTCCTCGTACCTGTTTTGATTAGGGGTTTTTTAAGAACATTGAACTTACACAATGATAAAAGGAGGGAAATGCCTGTTCAACAACTGTGAAAATGTTTTTCTGTGATCAATGCTAAAATTAAAAGTAAAGCTCATGATCATGGTGGACTCAATGTAATCCATAGTATATTTTTTTCTTTTTTTTGGTTCGAATAATCAATGCTATTATAGAGAGTGGTTTTGCTATTAAAAAGCTTTACTTTGTTTTGAAGTGATCTGACAGATTTATTTTCTTGTTTTATGGAGCTTCTAGTTACTGAGGTACATTTACTAGATACCCAATTATTGATGGTTTTTGCAGGTTCTGTTTGGCATCCTAATATTCGAACTAAGCGTAACCACTTCATCCACAGTGATTTGCCAAGATTCATTATGAACTCCTATGAAGAATGTCTTGATCCACCACGCTTTCACCTGCTTGACAAGTATGATTTGCTGTTAAATTTTTTATTTTGATCCTTACCTATTCATGATAAAACCATTCTTACCAGGTTCGATACTGGTGGACCTGGAGCTTGTCTTCGGAGATATTCAGATCCTTCGTTTTTTAAGAAAGCATTGGCTGGTTCGGATACACTCAGTTCTGACAAAGTTCAAAGAGAAAAGGCTTGTAAAATTAAGGCAAGTCTTGTTCTTTTCTTATTTTGTTTGTGCATGTATTTAATTTTCTGAACAGGCCATTTTCTCCTGTTTTTGCTGGATTCTGTTTTTTATTTTGATTGATGGAAATTCAAATCTACTGAGGGGAGAACAAACTGTATAAAAATGAACAAAGATAGGGACCAATTCTAATTGTGCTGCATTAGTTGATTTTCCTACCAAATGAAGATGAATAAATCAAAATTAATGCCCTAAAGGCTAAAAATTTTGGCTGCAGCCCGAGGATGACTGGAATCTTGATAATGACTATGACTGAAAAAGATATCTCCCTCAGAAACTTACAAGATAAGCTTGAAAATCATGAAAGATAACTGATTCAAAACTGATATCTACTGCAGCAGAAACTCATAAGTTATGATCCTTCATTTGCCCATTTTGTAGTTTTAAGATGCCTCCCCAAGGTATTATAGAAAATTGTTCCAATAATTTTCTGAGGTAGAATTTTATCAACCCCAAGAAATGCCCCTAAAATTGATTAGGCTGAGAAGGTTTACAATCAGAACAGAGATGTGCAAAGAAGACCAATCCAGAGTCTCCACTGTCAAAAGAAGGAAACATGCAAGCAGAACCTACTTGCTTTATCTAAGCATGACTAATTCCCACTTGAGAAGCATAACTTCAACGGAGGCTACTTTATTTCGACTTACACTTTTTAAAAACATATTGTTCTCTTGAAGGAACAAGCTACAGTCCAAATAATATATTACTCCAACCTCTGGATGGAACAAGCTCAATTCAACTCAACTAAGTCTTTTCCTAACTACATGGGGTAGGCTACATGAATCTGCTTTCTCCACTCCGCTCTATCCATGGCTAAGTTAACTTTTACGGTACAAATAAAAGATTACTCTACTCCATAAGACCATAGCCCTGTGAACGGTTAGAGGGCAGAATCCACTGAGAAGCTAGAAAGTGGGAGGTACACCATGCGAATGATACAATGGAAAAAAGATCATTAATAATGACACGATTCATAACTTTGTTGATCACTTGCAATTTGACTGATATGTCAAAATTAATGCATTTCTGCTATTGAACCCAGCAGAAATGATCTTTCCTTACTGGTGATGCTCAACAACATTACCCAGCATAATTGGACCGCTGCTATTGAAGGGTTACCACTGTCAACAGAATTTGACACCACTAACAGCTATTCCAGTTGCCCTTCCATTGCACCTTTTTTGACCCTGATTCTGAACACCATTGCCCAACAAATTGAACAACTGCTATCATCAAAGTTACCGCTATCACACCATCAACACCACTAACATAACTTATCCATAACTATTCAGCTGCCCTGCCAATCCTACCATCCACCATTTCATTGTTAACAATAGCTTGATATGTATTATTGGGCCTCCTCCTATCAGCTATAGCTTTTCGGTCAAGCAATTTCGAACACAGAATTGGAGCTTTGGTCTTCTAAGAGGTATATGGGTTCAAGTCTGGTTACTGACTTTCTGGTGCTATTGCATGTTCCCCTCTTGCATGAATGGTATTTGTTTCTTCTTCTATCTCCCTTGTCTCTCTCTACGTTCAGGATATAGGACTACACATGACTACATGAGGGAGAGTGTTCATGATAGCTTGATATGCATTGTTGGCCTCCACTTAAGAGCCATAGTTTTAGTTCTCTAACATTCATATATGAATGTTAGAGAACTATATGAATGTTCTCTAACATTCATATATCTACCACTAGTCCAACTCCCCCCTCGCCCACTCACTCTAGAAATGAAACAAGAAAGGAGGGGGAGGGGGACTAGAAGAACAACTGAACAGTGTACCACTTACCATGAAACCTACCATTGCTACCAGCAACTGACCATTAACTCATCCCCATCCATCCACCAATCACTCTTCTATTAAATTAGAAAGTGGGATTGTACTCCAATGCACATCAAATGTAATTTTGATTTCTAAATCAATGTTGAGAATCTAGATTCAGATAAAATCAAATGCCACATTGGCCCTTACTATTGTTTCTTTTTTTCTTTCTATTCTGTAGATAATGCAATGCCAAGCTATGTGATGAATTTTATTTTATTTTTTATTGCATTAAACTATCTCACATGATAAAATGTCTAAAATGCACAGAAAAAAGGATCAAGACGGAGGAATAGCTCAATATCTTGGAACAGTGGCAGGTACAATGCTATTAACTTTTCTCTTTAAATGCATATCTTAAGGTTTACAAAAATTAAAAGGGAGATTACCTAAGGTTCAAACATATTTTACTGTGTTCTAATAACATGAGATTCAACCATATTTTACTGTTGTGTTTGACCTGTGAACCATTTCACTGCTTGTTTCCATATTTTCTTCAATGGAATACTTGAAATTGGCAAAATCTGGTTCAACAGAATGCCTTTTACCGCATCAAATAGTTTTGGGCAAAGTTCTGCTGCTGAGAGTATTTCTACATTCCACACAAGATCAAAATCTGAAGTCATAGACCGATCATTATCATTTGACATGAGAACCAGGTCAAGCTATATTGAATGTGTCTTTGGTGCAAGTTCTACCATGCAACATGGAGATCGAGAGCACAGAAAATTGCCCACTTCTGGCTTAAAGATGCAGCACAGTGGCACTGATGGTTTTGCTCGCAATGATGAAAGGAGAATAGGGGCTGATGATAATCCGACACTTCCTTCACTGCAGAAGCAAAATGCTCCTTCTGTTACTTGGGATGAAAAGACAGAGATAACCAAGCCTAAGAGTCAACTGTCTGACAACACTGCTGATGATGAAACTGAAGCTCAATCTCTGCCTATGAACTCTGACTTCAGATGTGTTTCTGGTGCAAGTCCTTCAATGCAACCTGCAGATCAAGAACACAAACAATTTTCTGCATTGAGCTTAAAAGCACAGCATAATGGTCTAGGTGGTTCTATTGGTAAAGATGAACAGAGAACAGATGTTATTGATAATCTGACACATGGTTCATTACGAGAGCTAAGTATTCCAAGTTTCTCTTCTGTTACTTGGGATGAAAAGATAGAAATAATGGAGCCTAAATGTCAACAGCCTCACAAAATTCTTGAGGATGAAAATGAAGTTCAGTTGCTTCCTACAAGCTCTGCCATCAAATGTGTCTCCAGTGCAAGGCCAATGGAGCAGGGAGATCATGAACACACAGATATTTCTGTTTCAAGCCTAATTATGCAACACAAGGGTGCCAATGGCTGTCTTCACCATGATGAACAAAAAATAGGTGCAATTGAAAATGAAGTTCAGTTGCTTCCTACAAGCTCTGACATCAATTGTGTCTCCAGTGCAAGCCCAATGGAGCATGGAGGTCATGATCACACATATATTTCTGAATCAAGCCTAACTATGCAACACAAGGGTGCCAATGGCTGTATTCACCGTGATGAACAAAAAATAGGTGCAATTGAATATGAAGCTCAGTTGCTTCCTACAAGCTCTGACATCAAATGTGTCTCCAGTGCAAGTCCAATGGATCATGGAGATCATGAACACACAGATATTTCTGCATCAAGCTTAACTATGCAACACAAGGGTGCCAATGGCTGTATTCACCATGATGAACAAAAAATGGGTGCAATTGAAAATGAAGCTCAGTTGCTTCCTACAAGCTCTGACATCAAATGTGTCTCCAGTGCAAGTCCAGTGGAGCATGGAGATCATGAACTCAGAGATATTTCTGCATCAAGCCTAACTATGCAACACAAGGGTGCCAATGGCTGTATTCACCGTGATGAACAAAAAATAGGTGCAATTGAAAATGACGCTCAGTTGCTTCCTACAACCACTGCCATCAAATTTGTCTCCATTGCAAGTCCAATAGAGCCTGGAGATCATGAAGACACAGATATTTCTGCATCAAGCCCAAATATGCAGCATAAGGGTGCCAATGGCTGTATTCACCGTGACGAACAAAAAATAGGTGCAATTGATTGTTTTACTCATGGTTCATTGCAGGAGCAAAATTCTCCCAATTTTTCTTTGGATACCAGGGATGAACTTTCAACATCAAGCTTAAAGATGCAGCATATTGGTGGCAATGGTCCTACCCATCATGATAAACAGAAAAACGATGCAATTGATAATTTAGCGTATGATTCACAAAAAGAGCTAAACATTCCCCAGTTTTCTTCTTTTAATTGGAGTGAAAGGATAAGGAAAACAGAACCTAACAGTCAACAGCGTCAGAATTTTGTTGTTGGCCAAAGTGAAGGTCGGTTGCTTCCTAAGAGTTTAGAGATTGTTAAATTGGGAAAAGAAGCTACTATGAATGGGATTGCCGATATAACCGATATGCTCTGGGTTGATCAAAATGTACCAGATCTACCTGTTGAAGATGACCAAAGTGAAGGTCAGTTGCTTCCTAAGAGTTTAGAGATTGTTAAGCTGGGAAAAGAAGCTACTATGAATGGGATTGTTGATATAAACGATATGCTCTGGGTTGATGAAAATGTACCAGATCTACCTGTTGAAGATGACCAATTTGATGACGAGGCTGGGAGTGAGACAGACAAGTATGTGGATGCTCTTAACACATTGGAATCAGAATCTGAGACAGATACTGAGTGTCAAACCGAACGGGAAGTAGAGAAACCCTTAGCCAATGTCAAAAATGAAGGAATGAAATCTGGACAAAATGAGGACACTCAAAACTCAGAAGAATCTAATTTTGGCTTTGTTACTACAACCCATAGTTCTTCAAACAAGTTTTCAAAGTTAAATTCTTCAGAGGATTTGGTCCTTGCACAAGAACCTGATGTTACTGGTGTGCTTTCTAACCCAGATATTTCCGTAGTAAATGATCTCAGTGGATGTATGGGTGACCTTGATATTTCAGGGGTTCATGATTTTGACTCTGTCATCAAAGCTCCTTCCTCCTCTGGCTCCAGCATTGCCGATTCTCAGGCCCAGTTAGATACTGAATTATTAAGCAGTTTTTCTGGCTTTCAAAATCCTTATGAAATTTTTACCTCACCTTCTCTTGTATGGACGAATGGGGGCCTTTTAGGGCTTGAACCGTCAAAACCACCAGATTTCAGTGTGCCACCTCTTGTAAGTGATAATTCCAAGGCTTGTAATGAGGATGATTCAAATGATCATTCAAGTTGCAGTTTAATGGATAAATCCTATCCCAATGGATCTGTGACAAAACTGGATATGTTAGTTAAGGTCCCTGGGCAAATGGAAAAGAATCCAAGCTCCAATGGAGAAGATAGATCAATTGATACTGCATACCTGGATCCTCTCAAAAACGATACTGCATACCTGAATTGTTCTGGTCAGCTAGTTAGAAGAGTGATGAATATGGACCAAGCAATTGATCATTCTGAATGCTCTACAACCTATTATGATAAGCAAGATGATGAAATGTCTAAAAAGAAATGTTTGAAACCTTTATCTGCTTTCACAGAAGCTAGGCTTAAGAAATCTGAAGATTCATGCCAAAGTAGCAGCTTTAATAGTGTCCATGAGAATGGATTGGTAGAAGCCAGTCCCATGATCCCAGTAGCTGAGCCACCATCTGTTCATGAGATCAAGGACTCATCCAGTGAAGCTTGCCAAGATAGTATCAAGAATTCCTCGAGTAATTTTAGACATGGTGTTGCAAACGGTTTCCCAAGAAATGGGTCTTTGCTTAATGGAGCATATGAACCAGCTAGTTTCATGAAAACTGGTCTCATGAAACTGAATGAACCTAATGGCATTGGGCAGGAAGGGAAAGATGGGATGGAGGATATGGTATCTTCTGTTAGAAACCCCAAAGGAAATCTCGAAAATGGATCTCCAGTAAATTCACGTGTTTCCTCACCACCATTAGAACATATGAAGATCTCCTTTCACCCCATTGATGGCTTTAACACTTCCAAACTGAAACTTAAATTCCCTGGTGGGCATCATTTCCATGAGAGCATTAAAGATGTCATGTTCCCTTCTTTCCACTTGCTTCCAGAGCCTGCTATTATGGACATTGATTCTGAATCTGATGATGACACATTCTGTAGATCGTCTCCGTGTATGTCTGATGAAGCTATGAGCTACCAATCAGAGTCAAGTTCTGAGCAGTGGGAGCCTGGTGAAATATCTGGATACAACAACAATGAAATATATGATTCACTGCGTAGAATTTCTTCAGATGAATCCATCTCAAGTGCCTTTGAGCTTTGTGGGATTGGTAATCACAGTATCCATTTTGACAATTGCTTTGAAGATCAGGATGGTGTAAACAGCTTAGGAACTGTGCATCATAATTCTTTATTTGATCTTCCAACTCTAGATTCTGTAGATCCTTTTATGAATCAGCAAGAAAGGACATGCAGCTCTGACCTTCAGAATTATACAGATACAGTGTCACAATTACCTAATGAACCAGCTCCACCTCCTCCTCCTCCTCTCCCTCCAGTACAATGGTGGGTGACAAAATCCAATTTTGATTCCCTAGGAGACGAAAAAGGTTCCATACCTGATGGTCCCAGGTGTCTGAATGATCAAGTTCAGCAAGCTGCCCTTACTCCAGAACCCAAGTCAGCTTCCCTAGAGCAATTACTTACAGGCGCCGTATGTCTGACAAACAGCCAGGTGATCATATAGTTTTGGTTGGTTTGTTTTTTTGGCTGAAAAAAATTATGGGAGAAATATTGTAACTGATATTCTATTTTCTTGTATGAAACAGGATCCACAAGCAAATAGGCTTAGGGAAGCCAACCAGGCTGTGAATGCCAAAGAGATAGATGAAAGAGAAGATCTATTGCTGCAGATCAGAACCAAGGTGAGCAGTTACCCTTGTCTCAGCAATTTGATATATCTGTGACCATGATCACATGTTCAATGTTGGAGTTGTAGGAATCACATGACCAAAATTTTAATCCCAACCCTTGGAAAACAAAATAGAAGTGCTGAATACCTCCAAGTGGAGTTGTATTGGCATTTGGCAATTCATTGGTATTATACCCCTGTTAACCTTTAGGTTCCCTCCAACTTCGTATGCCCTTATCCCCTATTTTATCCTAGGTTAATCATATAGCTGAAACCCTCCAACTTCAGTTTTCTGGTTTTTTTTCTAGTATGGCTGTGTCGTCTGTGTCTGTTTGCGTGAATAATGCTAAAAGGGAAAAGAAGAGAGAACAGGGTACTAGGGTTTCTATTGACTAAAACAATCAATACAAAAAAGATGATAAAGCACAGCTTATATAGCATGAAAGAAAAAATTACTAAACTACCCTTACATAAGAGCTAATACACTAATTACATAATTACTCTAATAGTAGGCACTTGACATCTCTTTATCCAGAAAAAAAATAAAAATGTATCATGATTCTCAATGTATTGCAGACTTCTGAATAAATATACATCAGAGAATGTATTTGGACGTCACAACATTGCTGCTTCATTGTTGTTCATTTGGGACAATAGCCACCAAGTGAAACTGTAGCTGTTCCAACTTCCAATGTCTATTTCCTGATTAGATGCCCTTTGAGTTCTTAAAAATAAGTGATGACCATATTTTATCATGATGCCACCAGTTTTCAGAAAAGTTCAGCACATGAAAAGTCCCTTTGAAGAGATCATATTTGATTGGATCCATGTGAGTCTTGGGCTTCACAGATCCTCTCTTTGCTATCTTAATCATCTCAAAGGTAGTTCATGTGGCAACCTTGAGGTTACAGGTCCAAACCCTATAATGTACTAAAGCATAAAAGATGATAAAACTCAAAAGATTATGGTTTAAATATGTTGCAGTATGCTGATTCTTCCTTGTTTAACTTTTAGTCTTTCAGCCTAAGGCGCACCACACCAGCTAGGGCACCTAGCCCAAAAGCTCCTGAAACGATCACCAAAGTAGCTGCTATGTTGGAGAAGGCATATGCTATCCGCCAGGTTTTGCATTCTTTCATTTCCTTTGTTTATTTCCTAACCGAATTTCCCTTGTTTAATGACCTGACTATCAACAACAAAACCTATATCAGGCATATGTGGGCAGTGATGAAGGGGGAGGAGATGAGAGCTGGAGTGATGGCTGACTTCCACTGTCAATCAACGAGGAGCCACGCGCCTCCTGGTATATATCAATTGCTGAAGTGGGCAATGTTATATATGTGAATATTGTCAGTTCTTTGGTGTAATTAAATTTGTAGAGGTCTTTCACACTTCACTGTTTTTTTCTTGTTGGGTTCAGCTTTTGCTGTAGCACAAGATAACTAGTCCATAATCTTGTATTCTTATAATTTCTATGTAATGCCTGTGGAATTAGCAGGCCTGTTATTACTATTTTTGCTCACATATTTCCATGAGGTGTCTTTGTAGGATTGTTCCCTGGCTTGCTAGTGTGTAGATTTACATCAAAATTTTACCAACTTGAAATTCTCTTCGATGGAATGGTTGAATGGGATGAAAACATCATTTGGAATTTGACTCGTATATTCATTGATGGTCGATAGCTCAGTTTCTATTTTCTCTCTCTCTCACAGAAAGCTTATATAGCATATAAGGAAAATTTTCCTAGGAGCTAATAGAATATAATTAATAATTACTCGTGGATTCCCTGCCAAACTCATGGTGTGGTTGTAAGAAGTATGAAGAGTTTGTTAACTCGAAATTTAAGAGTGATTTTGAGAAAAGCTTGTGAGTTGCAAGGATGAGGTTGCCAGTGACAAATTAGTTGCAATTTGGAAATGATGATGAGTGAGATAGAAATCTATACCAAGGTGCTTAATTTTTCACATGAAAAATTGAGTTGTGTGCAATATGAAAAACAATGTAGTTGTTATAGATAGTGTTTGGTAACTCTAATTTAAACTTTTATTTTCTTTAAACTCTAATTAAACTAGAGGTTGGACAAAATTATGTCGTTTAGTAATAATTTGTCAACTTTTAAATAAAATAGAGGTTGACAAATAGTAAATATTAAACCTTAAAAATAAAAAGTAAAAAAAGTTTATTTTTTCTTATAGAGGTTTACTCTTTTGTTAAAAAAAATAAACAAAATAGATATATTAATAATGAAAAAGCAAGCATAATCTACAATGAAAAAGGAGTACCAACAGTATTCAAGCAAAAGCAGAAAAACAAGCAAAACAAAAGTCCAAAACCAATAAAACCCTCACAACATACATTCACCTCAATTCCTAGTCCAATCATTAATGAAGAACTCCTAATTTGATTTGAAAGCCACTAGCCACGAGCTTGAAAGTGACACCTTCTCCACTTTCTTAGAAATTTCATAAAAAATACAATGATGACGTTCCATCCAAATCATTCATAATGTTGTTAGGTTCGCCGCTCTCATGATCTTGACTTGCCTACCAAATATCCCTTGAATGTGTGCAACCAAGAGGGACTCCTCCTCTGACCTTTGGGGGGGGGGGGGGAGGGGAAAACCTGCCACTCACCCCAAATCCTCAACAAAAAAGGGCATCTGAAGAAGATATGACCTGCATCATCTGTTCTATCAATACACAACGGACAACAGTGAAGAAATAAAGAAATAAAAGGAAGTCTCCTCTGAAGCTCATCACCTATACTAAGCTTGTTATGGGTCAAGATCCACCCAAACATTTTGACCTTAGATGGAGCATGAGCATCCCAAATCAATTTAGCCAAGAGGAACGAGGGGAAGGAAGGATCATCGAAAAAAAAGACTTATAAGTAAAGTGACCCGATTGGGAGGTTTATCCTTTACTACAACTATATTAGGAATAATTTTTAACCTACCAAATTTGCATTAATCATTATATGGAATAATTTGTCACCACTCAAATTTAGAGTGATAATTAATACAAAATAATTTTTAATTTAACCAAATATAGCATATGATTGCAATATAACAATTAAATTCTATTTTTAATTTTTTAAAACAATTAAGAGGTTGAAGTATTTTTGTTACCAAATAATATTTTAAAAATAAGATCTTATAAAAGTAGAGCTAAAAAAAATAAAGTTACCAAACACTACCTATATGGGAGTGGAAAAAGTAAGGTAAGCTATCAGATCTACAAATAGCCAACATAAATTTACTTAGTAGTGGAAGATGCCATGACATGATAATCTTGCTTTTCTAAGAAACAAGGTAATCATCCAAGAAAATGCAAAAACCCTTGATATGGATTTAGATTAGTATGATTACAAGCTCGATCAACATCAAAATATGCACAAAGCTTCAAAGCCAAGGTAGATAGAAGTAGAAGACTATGAAGTAGAATTTCTCAAAAATATCAAAGAATATGTAAACTGACAATCCAATGGATGGTAGTTTGAGAGGCAACAAACTAATACTGTGAACAACATGCAATATCTACAACAAAGCTCAATCAACATCAAAGTATGCACAAAGCTTCATAGCTGAGGTAGATAGAAGTAGAAGACTATGACGTAGAATTTCTCAAAAATATCAAAGAATATGTAAAACATAATCTCGTCAACAATGGGAGGTAGAGGTCGTGGGCTCCAGAGCTTTCCTGCTCGTGAGGGCCGCTCTTGTGGTTGGGACTCTGTGCACTCAGAGGGGCACCTACCGCCTTCGAAGGAGGCCAATACGGGTGGAGGTGACGTTCCAGATTTGGTGGCAAAAGGGATGGATTTCGCCTTGGAGGTTGGAGCCTCGGCTGGGGTTTGCCCTGCGGTGAGTGGTTCGAAGGTTATGCATGCTGGTGCTCAGCAGGCTACTCATCCTATTGTTGAGAATAAGAATGATGTGGGGAATGCTAATAAGAAGGACTGGGCTGGTATGTTCAAAGCTGAGCGGTTCTACTTTAAAGGTCATGAGCTCTATTTTGTTGAACCGGAGGTGTCCGTGGCTAAGAAGATTGCTCGATGCCCCCAGAAATTGATTGATGAGGTGGCCTAGGAGTGGCAAAATGTGGTGGTTGGCTTCTTCTTGGGTAAGCATTCGAGTTTAGTTTATCTCAAAGAGGTTGTTAATAACATTTGGAAGCTTAAAGGTAGTGTTGATATTAAGATTTTGACTACAGGCTACTTTCTCTGTCTTTAGTTGTGAAGAGGATAAATGTTTTGTTATGGATAATGGTCCGTGGCATGTTGCCAAGAATCCTCTAATTTTGAAGTCGTGGTGTTTTCTATCCCTCTTTGGTTTTCCTTGCTTGGTCTTCCTCTCGAGTTCTGGTCTCTGGATCATCTCAGCATTATAGACAGTGTTATTGGAAGGCCTCTTTACACTGACCATATGACGGCTTCTACGGAAAAGATCTCCTTTGCTATATTGTGTATTAAGGTCTCTATCGAGAATGATATCCCTGATTCCATTGAAATTGCTTCTGATTATGGTTTTTTTCAGTAGCAAGTTCTTGAGGACTAGAAACCATCCCGATGTGCTCATTACAAGGTTTTTGGTCACTCAATCCAACAATGCCCACTGGCTCAATCTATTAAAAAGATTATCAAGGAATCGCATGTGAAAACCTCTTGTTCTAAGCTTGAGCAGGAGGAGTTGAATGTGTTGCAGCTGGAGAATCCTTGTGCTAAGTTTGAGCATGAGAAGGTGGCCGACGTGCAGGTTCAAACCATTGAAAACGTTATTCCTGACAACTCTTCAAATCGATTTGCGTGCTTGGAGGTTGATAATAACCAGGAGTGGGTAGGTAACCTGGTCCTGGTGGGCACCGCTGACTCCCCTGTTGAGGAGGTGACATGTCCCAAGGAGGCTGCAAAAAGTGCTTTGTTGGTTGCTGCAAAAAATGCTCCTTTGATTGCTTTCCCTTTGGTGAATATCCCGGAGGCAAATTCTGCCTCTCCTGGTGATACGACCCTTGCTAAGCCCAGTGAGGTGGGCTCCCCTGGAGCTGTTTCTGGGGATATGGGCTCTTCCACTAAATCTGTAAATGTGGGTCGAGTGCCTATTAGAGGCTCTCTTTCAGTCAGTAGTGGTTGTAATGGCTCAAGTGTAGGTGGGGGCCTGCCTTTGGCTAAATGTGCCCAAACTATTTCTTCTGATGAGATTGCCCACCCAGTTAATTGGATGAAGTGTAGTGTGGACCAAGGTTGTTGTTCTAATGGTGCTTCTGTGGCGACTAGAAAGTCCTCGAGTAAGAAAAAGAAATCTCTTGTTAAGCATGCCTCGGGACACGCCAAGTCCCAGTCTTCCAAGCTGTCAAAATGAAGGTTCTCATATGAAATCTTAGGGGTTTTAACTCCCCTCAGAAGCAAATTGATCTACTTGACTTATTGCATAAGTATGGTGTTTCTTTGTGTGCAATTGTTGAATCTAAAGTGCGGGGTGCTAACTTTCATTCGGTTGCTAATGGTCTTTTCAAGGGTTGGAATCACCTTTCAAACTTGGCGGCTGATCGGTCGGCAAGGATTTGGATTATGTGGAAAGACTTTTTATCTGTTACCTTGCGTTTTTTATCTTCTCAAGTGATTATCTTTGAAGTCTTGATTAGGAGTATTGGTGATAAGTTCTTCTTCTGTCCAGTTTATGCTGCTAATACCCCTGATCTGAGAAAAACTTTATGGAATGATCTCTCGACTCATTCGTCCATTTTCAACACCCTTGTCTATTATCTGGCGACTTTAATGTGGTTCGTTTTTCTCATTAGAAGCGGGGTGGTGACCCTCCTTCCCTTGCATCTATTGATGATTTTAATTCCACTATTCAGCTCTCAAACCTTGTGGATCTCCCTACTAAGGGTCAAATTCTCATGGTCTAACAATCAAAATGGTGACTATCGAATTTACTGCAAGCTTGATAGGTATTTGGTTTCTCCTGATTGGCTCTCTAAGTTCAATGCTACTGAGGTACTATTCCTTCCCCTGTCGTTGTTTGATCACTGCCCTCAGCTTGTCTCTATTAATTTTAAGCTCGATTTTGGTCCAAAGCCTTTTCACTTCTTTAATATCTGGACTAGGCACTCTGAATTTTTGTCTGTGGTTGATCATAGGTGAAAAATTCAGGTCCATGGTTCTAAGATATTATGCCTTTTGAAACGGCTCAAAGTTGTTAAATTGGAATTGAAGAAGTGGTCATCTGAGGTGTTCTGCAAACCTAAAGATGAGATTATTGATTTGAGAAACTCTCTCTGATCAACCCAAAAGAAGCTTGATGATGATCCTAGAAATCCGTCCTTGCAAAAAAATGGAGCTGAATCTTAAATATGCCCTTGCTAATCTTCTTATTGATGAGGAAAACATGTTAAGGTAGAAATCAAGAATTAAATGGCTCGAGCTTGGCAATCAGAATAATGCTTTCTGTCATAAATCCATTTTGGAATGTCAATCTAAGAATCAAATTTCCAGAATTATTAAGGAGGATGGTTCTGAGATTGTTGATCCTAAATTGATCAAGGAGAATGCGGTGGATTTCTTTGAACATCTTCTGTCCACCTCTAATGTGTGTGATTCTATGCCGAATTTTAATCTTAAGGCTTTTAACAGTGATCTCAGCGATTTGCTTGCTAGGGAGGTTTCCAGTGATGCCACCTAGTTTGCAATCCTGCATGCCAAATCTCTTAAGAACCTTTTCGATATAGCTCTTTTGGGATAATCCAAGAATACCTCAAAAGCAATTCCAGTGTATCTGTATCCCTAATACAAAAGAGGCGTCACTAAGATCTTTCATCTCAAATTTCTTTGATAGAAATTTATTGGTTTCTTGCAATAAGCTTATATCATTGTTGGCAAGCAATATGTCATCGACATATAAAACAAAAAAAATGTGCTTACTCCCACTAAACTTGTGGTATATACAATCATCCACTGCGTTCATCTCAAAACCGAATAAGATGATAACTTGGTGAAATTTGTAATACCATTGACGAGACGCCTGCTAAAGTCCATAGATAGATTTATTTAATTTACAAACCATTTGTTTTGTATCGCCCTATACAAAGTTTTCTGGCTGCACCATATAAATTGTCTCATCAATGTCACCATTGAGAAACACAGTCTTAACATCCATCTGATGTAACTCAAGATTAAAATGCGCCACCAAAGCCACTGTGGTCCTCGAAGAGTCTTTCGATGAAACCAGAGAGATAGTCTCTTTATAATCGATGCCTTCTTTCTGTGTGAAGCCCTTAGCGACAAGACGTGCCTCGTACCTATACACATCGCCCTTTGAATCCTTCTTGGTCTTAAATATCTATTTGCAACCAATGAATTTCGCACTTTCAGGCAATAGGACAAGATACCATACGTCGTTGTCTTTCATGGACTTGATTTCTTCATTCATGGCATCAATCCACTTTTGAGAGTTAAAACTTTTCATGGCTCGAAGAAAGTTGATTGGATCATCTTCTACCACTCTAATGTCAACCTCATGTTCTTGGAGAAATATGATGTAATCGTTTGAAAGCGCACTTCACTTCTCTCTAGTGGATCTCCTTAATAGCATTGGTTCTTGAGATTGTACAATTTGTTCTTCTGGAACAACTTCTTGAACTTAAACGAGAGGTTCGATGACATTTTCTTGATCCGAAGTTGCTTCTTAAACAATGTCAGGAATAGAAGTCTTATCCTGATCATTGTCAATAGAATTTGGAGGAATATCAACATATTCCTCTTCAAAGACAAGATCCTTAACCTTTTCTCCCCCTGTAAACTCAACAGCCTCAAAGAACCGGACATTTACTGTCTCGAAAATTGATTTAGTTATGGGATCATAAAACTTGTAACCCCTAGATCTCTCAGAATATCCAACAAAATAGCAACTGATCATCCTTGAGTTCAGTTTCTTTTCATTTGGCCTGTATGGCCTTGCTTCAGCTGGACATCCCCAAATGTGTAAGTGCTTCAAACTAGGCTTCTTGCACTTGCAAAGCTCATAAGGGATCTTAGCAATTGCTTTAGTTGGAACTCTATTGAGTATATATGCTGCGGTCTTTAATGCTTCTCCCCAGAGTGATTCTGGCAAGGTAGAATGACTAAGCATATTCCTTACCATGTCCTTAAGCATTCTGTTTCGTCTTTCAGCAACACCATTCATGCTAGGCAAACCTTGCATGGTGTACGATGGGAGGATACCACATTCCTCTAAGAATTTAGCAAATGGTCCTGGACGGTATTCCCCTTGATCCATCATATCTGCCGTAGTACTCACCATCACGGTAAGATCTGATGTTTTTAATCTTTTTGCTGAGTTGGTTCTCAACTTCAGCCTTATAATTCTTGAACATGTCCAATGAGTGTGATTTCTCATGGATGAGATAAAGGTAGCCATATCGCAAAAAATCGTCTATGAACGTTATAAAATATTGTTGACCATTCCAAGAAGATTTGTGTGTATAAGTTCTAAGACGTCTAAAGCCCTATTGACACCTAATCTCTTAACGTTTGTCTGTTTCCCCTTTATGCAATTAACACACATCAAAATCTGTGAAGTGAAGGGGATCGAGAATCCCATCGGACACAAGTCTCTCAATTCTCCTTTTGGAGATGTGACCCAATCTCTTGTGCCACAATGAAGCAGAATTCTCACTGGTTAATTTGTGTTTTGCACCTCATGTACTTATATGCAAGGATTCATTAAAATAGGCAATTGTGTCAAGCAAATATAGATTATTGTAACCTAACAAAGAACCGGTACCAACCAATGAAGAAGACTAAATATCCCATTTCTAAATGAACAACAATATCCAAACTTATCCAAAGTAGAAATATAAATCAAATTCCGTCTAAATGACGGTACAACGAAAGTCTCATTCAAATCCAAATAAAATCCAATTCTTAACAATAATCGAAAAGTTCTTATTGCCTCTACTTCCACCGACTTGCCATCGCCAACTTAGATGTATTTTTCTCCATCATTGGGTTTTCGGCAACTCAGGTAACCCTGCATAGACACACTGATGCGAGTTGTTGCACCGGAATCTATCCATCACATGTGTCCAAGTACCAAAGTTAAATTAATCTCAGAACAAACCAAATGAAGAAGCATACCTTTCTTTGCACGCCATGCGTGATAATTGGTGCATTGCTTCTTTTTATTCCCTGCAGCTCCACAGAAGAAACAACTATCTTCTTTTTGTTCCTTATGTTGTTTCTTTTGCAGTGCCACACCCGCAACATCCTTACCCTTATTTCTCTTTTTATTCATCTTGTCCTTGGAGGTAGTGGCTAAGTGAGCACTTTCTGACTTCTCTTGCTTCAACATTTCCTCTTCTTGGACACATAGTGATATGAGCTCATTAAGGCACCAGAGTCCTTTTGACAGTTATAGCTCACCTTAAATTGACTAAATTGTGCCGGGAGAGATATCAAGACTAAGTGCACCAACAAGTCCTCGAATAACTCTAACTTGCGTGCCTTAAGTTTTTTTGAAGCACGATGAGACATCTCCGTAATGTACTTCCTGATGTTTATGTTCCATTTGTACCTCATTGAGACAAGGTTTGCCAAAAGTGTACTAGTTTCAGCCTTTTCATTCTTGGCAAACTTCTTCTCAAGGAAACCCGTAGCCGTATTAACTTTATCGGACATAGTGCCCCGAAAAGCTTCTAGAATAGCACATTTCATGACCATCAAACTTATGCGGTTCGATCATTTCCACTTTTCCATCTCCCTTTTATCATCACAGGTACTCTTATCAATGAGAGCAGCAAGTTGATTGACTCTTAATGCAAGGTCTAGGTCCATGACTTTAAGACCAATCAAGACGATCTTTTTCCATGCTTTGAAGTTGGTGCCATTAAGCATAGGAACAGAATTTATGCTAGTAGAGATATTTGCAGTAGAACCGGTAACTGAATGGAGAACAAAACAAACAAAACAACATAAGTACCATATTATGCAAATAATAATTTCAAATAATGGTAGGGCTCATCACAAGGTACCAAACACAACATAAATATTTAGTCTTTGGATATAAATGTTAACTTGTAAGTGATACTCTTGGTGTGATAATCAAACACTAACAATAAGACATGTCAAACAATAAACTTTTCTTTGAACTGATTTATTGCTCACATGGTAGACCAAATAATTGCCACGTGTTTATCATCATAGGTGTGTATGCAGTTCGGGCCAAATATTGACCTTCCTTTGGGCCGGTCAATATCCGCATGAATTACATACACACAAATACCTTTTAATATTCTAAATTGAATTAATTTCCACAAGAGAGGTTGCTTTGGCAACATGTTGCTTCAATTAACTCACTTTCAAATATTATACATCTCAAAAGAGACAATTGAACCAAATTTTGAAATCAAAATCACCAATTTTTGCATAAAATAAAAAAAAATTTGGAATTTTGCTTTTTTTTTTTTGTTTTTTGTTTTTTTTGTGGCACTAACGCTGCAACACATATACCTTGCACTGATGTAGTGCTTAGTGGCATTGCAGCGCCCATTCACTACCATTTTTTTTAACAATTAATGGCGCTACAACACTTATTCACCCAGATCAGTGCTACGACGTTGGTCATTCGGGCTAGTTTGCAGCCCGTGTGGCGTTGGAGAGCCAGAAAAAAAAAAAAACTAGTGCTTCAGCACTCGTGCGTTTCCAGCTCTATCTCGCAGCCTAAAATATATATATATATATATTCAAACCCTAAATCTCATTCCTTATGCCTTTAATCCTTAACCATTCATAAAGCAAACATGAATCTAATACCATAACATCATGAATCCATATCAATTTCATATCAAATTAAACCAACTTTACGAAAAAATCTATGTAAATTCATGACTTACCCAAAACAAGCCCTAATTTCATGAATAAATTCGAACCACATAACCTAATATATATATTCATGAATTTTAATCCATAATTTCTTGAAATCCTTTGTAAAAAATTTGTTTTTATTTGGATTCGTCAAAATCAAAACATGGGAAACAGTTTTGAATCCGGAATCATGGAAGACAACTTCAAGAAGAACACTCAAATTTGTTCTCAAATTTAACAACATCATAACCGAAACTGTTAAATTCGAAAACACACAAATCATCCCAAGAATCAAAATAAAATTTTGATTTTCAATGATTCAACATGAAGGGGGCTCTGATACCACTTGTTGAATATTGCTTTAATGGTGAAAATCATTACCAAAGCCAAGATCATTCATGTTGGATTACCAAGAATCTATGATTAAAAATGAATTGCAAGTCTTGTTGTTGGTCTTTCAAATCAACACATAGTACTTAGTGTTAAGGTCTCTCTCTCTGATGATAGAATGTCAACAAAATAGAAAACTTACTTATGAAATGGGGACCATAACCATATATATAAGTCAACTGCCCGTTAACTCTCATTATTTCTATTTTGGCCCATCATAAATATAAAAATAATAATTTGGTCTCTACAAGTAAAAGACCCATATTTAATTGATCATGCGTTAAAATCCAAAATACGATAACCTTATTGGATTACTTTAAATAGCCTTTAATACACAATTATTTTCATATAAGCCCATATGTTGAATTAAAATCCAACAAGGCCTCCTTGTAGGATCCGAAAGATGATGAACAAGTGTTTAGAAAGAAAAGAATGATTAGATAACAAGAATAAGATAAATTGATGATAGGACCCCTTTCATCGGGCTTCACCGGGTCAAAATCCCAATTATCCTTAATGCAAGTCATAATTTGAACCCTGCTAAGCCTTTACATCTACCCTGTAGTACCTCATTAGTACCTTTATAGATATCCATCAAATCTATCACAAGTACATGGAACGCTCATAAACTCAAAATGTATATGCCATTATCATAATATTCACTAAAAGATCATAATCTCATAATGATCTCATTATAATCAGTATACGGACAACATTAGCTTAACATCTACCGTAACATCATACATAGCTACAAATCCCAATTCAACTCAGCATACTACTGACAGTGATAGTTATAATATTACTATACTGGTGATATTTGCATATATTATAAAATAAAAATGAGTTTGTATTCCCTAACACATTACGTGGATCTAAGTCCTAAGACACCTTTACTATGGCTCAACTACTTCTTTCCTTTTCCAATCTAATCCTAAAAAAATAAGGGAAAATGTAAGCTTATACAAGCTCACTTAATATAACTCAAAAGTGCATCATATAAACGTTAAATAAAAACATGCCTTAAAATAGTTAAAAAACATTATGAGCTCTTAATAATTTAGACATGCATATACAAAGAGCAGGTCCTAATTAGGGGCCTGGGGCAAGGCACAATAAATGAGACTTTTTTTTTAATTTTAAATGGGGTCATTTTATTTTTTATAAATATTTCAAATACATTTAAAGTCACAAAATCAATACAATAAAAAATTACAAAATCGATAAAAAATCACAAAATTGATACAATAAAATCACAAAATTAATACAATAAAAGTTACAAATCAACACGATAAAACTTCAAAATCAACACAAATAAAAAATTATTTCAAATTTCACACAAATATCAAATACAAAATCAATAATATTTTGACAACTTTAACATTGTGTTTGTTGATAAAATTATAGTACTTGATCGAAATACGAAATTATAGAAAATTAGCAAACAAAAACATATAATTGAATTGTAAAAGTAGATTTAAAAAAAAAATGTTGTGGGGGGGGGGGGGGGGGGGTGGTGGACAAATTGTGGAGGGCGGACAGGGTAAAAAAAGTGATTGAATTATAGTATAGAAGTAGTTAAAAAAATAAAATAAATAAAAATAAGTGGTTGGCGAAAAGGGTAAAACAAAAACTGAAAGAAGAATAATAATAGGAAGAAGTTGCAGGTTAAATAGGACAGAAGAAGAAGAGGGAGTTTGTCGGTCAAGGAATTGCCGTCGCCGAATTTTTTATTTGAAATCGCAGTTCTCTCAACACTTTAGGGTTTTAAATTGTGATAAGATTTACATGATCATCGTCACCAGTCACAGAATTATCGTTGTCAGATTTCTAATATTAAATAAAATTAGTAAATAATGAATTAAAATTTAAATAATTTTATGATATAATAAATAATTTTATTTTATTATTGTAAAGCACGGTCAATATTCAATATAATTGTTATATATAAATATTATTTTTAAGTTCACTTACTTTTATAGTATGAAGTTGAGATTTTAAATTGAAAATATTTTATCTTTAAAATAAAACTAAAATAAGAGGTGTGACTCTTACCAAATAATATATTTAAAATAAGCTTTTACTTGAACAAAAAAAAATCTTATTAAAATAGAGTTAAAAAAGTATAGCAAAACTTTTTTAAGGTAAAAAGAAATACTATATAAGTATTTTGGTGCAAAATTTGAGACCCTCAATAATTTAATTAAAAAAATTAAAAAAATAAGTTAAAAATAAGTCCAAATTCTTCACATTTTAAAAAGAAATAAGCTCATTATTATCTACAACCACCAAAAGGGCTCGTTACTATCAAAAGGTCCCTGCCCGAGGGCCAGACCTTCATATATATATATATATATCATCATGCTTATAATTTAGACAAACATTTACATATCATAAAATGTCATATGTGAGAATCAAAAGTGAGAAATACTCAGCAATTATCACCAATACACTACACTGTCACATACATGTCATATGCTTTCATTAATATATAATATCATAGACTTCATTATTATCATAAAACCACGTGGTTTAACTATCCAAGGCCATGAAACCCATTTCATAATATGGAGAAGTATTCCCATCAAAATAGCCCATAAGACTTCATTCCATATTATATACATATCAAGATACATGTCATTAACACCTAGCCCTTATTTGTCAATTCGAACATATAATATAAGGTCCTTGCTAATCATAATCTTGGGTCGGTATAATTTCAATGAGCTGGAAATTTAGCCCATTCACTAACTAATTTGAAGGAATTAACCAACCACATCAACTCATTCTGATCATGGTATGAAATGGTTTTCCAATAAAGTAGGAAATGTAGATCTCATTATATCACCTTGGACCTATACTCAATTTGTCAATTCCATGCCCAAGTTATTGTATTCTATTATAATTTATTCAACAATTAGATGGAATTCTAGCATTCGACACAAATTCTAGCTCATGAATTGGGTTTCCCATGACCTTCAGCTGCTTGTTCAAACTAAACCATAATCCAACTTATATAATCAACAGTACCACTATTAAACCAAGACAATTTCAACTAATTCTATCACATTGATCATTTCAATTTCATTTGCCAAACCAAGAAAACCAAAACCAACCAAAACCCCATTATATGAGTTAATTCCAGAATTTCCCCATCACACCCAAAACAAGATTTCCATCCATATAAATGAATTCCAATTGCTAAACTAGCATCTTCATGTTGATATTTACTAAAAACCAGTGAAAATAACTTAAATTTGGGCAAAGATTGAACTATGCGTTGTTGGGGGGGTTATCTCAGATCTAACGCAGCTCAAATGAGCTTGAAAGCTAGTTTCTTTTGATTGTTAAACAACTTGCACTGCCCCATTGACCATTTAAAAATACATTAATGTCTGATGCTATTCAATCGACCGGGTGGCAGTCCAGTTGATTGTATTGCCAACAACCATTTTTCACTCCATTTTGATAAGTCCTATACTCCATGTAACTCCCACTTTGGCATACTTAGCAAAGCCCCTCAAGTACGTATAAATACACTAAAAATACATATATACATAGATGCACACATAATCATGTCATTATATTAATCTAGGCCTTAATTTATTATATTAGGAAAGTAAGAGATGATCCAGATTGACAAGAAGAGATGGAGTGGCCGCAGGAAGAGATGGAACACTATTATGTGTTGAAGGTTGAGCATTAGAATCAATTAAAAGCAGAACATCAACACCTACAAAACTCGTGTATTTGTCAGGCAAGAAAAATGGTTATGAAAAGGGAAAACAAGTAGATGAGAGTGAATGATAGTTGGTGATGTAATATCTGTAAGAGATGGATTGTCATAACATGATCTATTTAAATGAGAACAAACTTAGTGACATTACAAGAGATGGTTGGTGTAAACTAGAATGGAATATATATATAGTCCAGAAACAAACATGATGAGAGACATAATTTTTATGCAACAAGATCAAAACAACAATAACCTTTTTCACCTTCCCCACAACAAAAGAAGTCATAAATACCAGAATCTGAAGATTACCTACTGCGCACCACATGTTAAACAATGAAACATGTACAATAAAAAAACTCTTGAAGAAGAGTACATAGTTTGAGGCATGTCATGTAACTTGTCAAAGGAAGAAAGGTACGAGGTGTGAGATATTGGTATCTTATTAATCAAGTACATAACACTGAGAATTGTTTCTCCCAAAATTCACCTAGGACATTAGGAAATAAGGGGAAAAAATGAGCAATTTCAGTAATGTGTCCTTTTTTAGAGCAATACTGTCGCGACCCTCTTCGTAAGGTGACGTCATGACCTATACAAAATATGACATGTGCCATTCTCTGATATATCTGACACCTGTCATCCTAACGCGTCAACATAACTTGTATAACCCAATCACATTCCACAATATTTTCACCCATAATTTTCAAAAATAAAAAATCTTTCACACCGCATATTCCACAATTATCAAACATTATTACAAACCTAATATTTCATATCACACAAGATCCATAACTAGGTGATATCATATATGTTAGATGATACATACATGTATATATTTAAAATACAAGACTTATCTCCAAACTCTCAAAAAAATACATACAAGCATACAAAGTGAGAACCAATTCTCTCAAGTCTTCTCTTTTTCCTTGATATATGAACTTGAGGAAATTTGAGAATTTGGAGTGAGCTGCAACAAGCTCAATAAATATCTCTACTTATAGCATTACATATATATCAATAATAAAACATGATATTAAATAAAGTCAAACAACATTTAAATCATGATTTGCACAATAACATATATGACAATTGTAACTTCATAAGCCTATAACCATTTTACAAGATAAAACAAGGTAATTATGTGTATCTGCCCCTCATTATGCATCGATGAGGGATGCACCGTCCACATATTACCCATTCATGAATCCCAGGAAAGTGAGCATATTTGCCCCTCATTATTGTTGCGAATTTAATTTCACTTAAAAATTTTAGCAAGTGCACGGATTGCATAAGTAATAAAGCGATGAGTAAGAGTATCGTCCTATAAGGATTATTGTTAATTATTAAAAAATAATTAAATCTGATTATATTTGGAAAATAAAAATTGTGGCTAATTAATTAATAAAAAATCTAAGGAAATGAAAATTCAAAATTAACGTAAAAAATGAGACAAAAATAATTGAACATAAGAATGAGGGGTTTGGATTGAAGATATGAGAGCTTAAGACACTAGACTATGATTTCACGTGCTAATTTGCATGAATTTTTAATTTCAATATTAATTGGTGTATTTATCATAATTGAAAGTCGAGCAACCCTTGTTCATTTAATATTATCTCTTGAGCAATATTAAATGTCCTACTAATTGCTAATTCCCATGAAAATTAAAACAATTAGCAAGCCATTAAGCTCTATAGTTATTCAATCATGACAACACAAACTCTATAGGTATATCTCTATCCTATTGCTAATTTGTAATTCGCATTTCATCAAACATATAACATGCGTCACCTTTTGTCCTTAGTATACTAATTTAAAATTAAATGAATTGTGATCAAGCATTCACATGCATTAAGCTCTAAAATGTAAACATCAATTACACGAACAAATACACTCAATTAAAAATATCAGTTAGGAATTCATGCTAACATTAAGCAAGCTACATCATTGCCCTAGCTTAGGGAATTACTGCATGGTCGGGGAAGAAATAAAAGATATCAATTCAAATGGCATATTCATTGTTCACAATTAACAAATAAAATCAAGATTAAGGGGTAAGAAATGCTCCCAAAATGACTTTAGTTTTCAGCCCATACAAGAACCAGCGCCTAGCTGCTTTGTTTTAGTCTATCACCACCACAAATTTAGCCCAAAAACACCTTATAAATTAGGGACGTAACGGGTCGGGTTGGGTCAGGTTGGAGTTAAATTCCAACTAACCCAAATTAGTTCAAGTTAGGTTAGGTTGGTCATTTAGGTTAAAATTTTTGACTCTTGAAATATGTTAAATTATACTTGTAAATTTCACATATAATTTCTACACTAATAGACATCAAGCATGTAGTGTTTTAATTTCAAATACAAACATTATTTTGTTACAGAACATGAGTATTAGAAGGCTCGTTTATACTTTGTAGTCCCATTAAAAACAAACAAGTTGGCCATTCGATGTAAGTATACTTCTCAATTGAAATATGTTTGATAATAGCATAATGTTGTAAAGAAATCAGAACACGAATGCATAAAATAAACCCAATAATATCAAGTATAATCATTAATGAAGGAAACATAGAATCTAAACCCTCCTTTGTGGCAATAAGGGAAGGTCTCTATACATCGATCAAAACAAATTTAATCAAAAGGTGCAAGAAAGTGAAAATATATCGATTAAATGGTAACGTAAAAAACTTGGCTAGTTTGTAACTAGTTTAAGTATATATGTCATGACACTACAAATTTTCTAATGATCCAATAAAGACTAAGAATCCTAAATTATAGATAAACATATGACCAAGTCTAGAATGCCAAAAATAAAAAAATCAGAAAAAGTGGACCACAAGGCCCACAACGAAAAGAAAATAAATCAACACCAGAAGCTGCTACATTGACTAACACACTTTATTGATATTTTCTATGAGAATTGTTAGATCAACACGTGATACGAAGATATCCAACAACTCTCGTAAGCAATGTCAACAAAGTGTGTTTCCAAAAAAATTAAGAAGCAATAGTTTCAATTATGTAATAAATAAGGTCGATGATTTTATTTAAAAAATAATAAAAGAAAGCCTTCTAATCCAATCTCAAGAAGTACTATAGGATTGAAATATCCTCCCAACTTTTTGGAAAACTTCTAATTACAAGATGGGTTTATATATTAGAAATCTGAATATTTTAAGCATTATATTACACAAAGTGCACTACATTTAGAAATACTTTCTTTCAGTAGTTAGCCCAAATAGACGCGGGCTTTAAGGATTCATTTCCTACCATAAATATTTTAATTAAATACTGAAAAGCAATAACTAATCATGGCATTAGCTCTCTTATATAACTTCCTATTTAGATGTCAAAATTAAAAGATTCCTGTTAATACCTCAAATGACAATGATAATCTCCTTTGAAGATTAAAGTCAACAAATTCATATTCAAGTCTCTTGCATTCTCATCTAGGTTGGAAATATTTTACTCAAAAGTTTACCTTATTCGATGAGTCCATTGATCACCATGAGAGTGATTCTTTGAATCTCTGTCATATAAAAAAATATCACATAATCTCATATTTTAAGTTGATATTACTTATTATGTGCAATAAATCAAAAGAGATAAAGTGAATGAGGAAATATTGTGCAAAAGTAGATTCTATAGAGCAATATTAAAGCTTTTTTATATTATGATTTTGCATTTAAAGTATAGTATTTATACATATTTGTCAACCTACATAACCTATTTGTACAGATTATATTTTTATTAATTTAAAACCTATGATTCATGTTACTTGTGAATATAATTTCGTAACATTTATATTAGTTTAATACCACTTACCTATTACTTATAAACCTCTTAGCTGATTTTAATAATAATAAGTTAATAACAGTCTTCTCACACATTTATTTTTTCACAATTTCGATATACGTGTGAAGGGTATTCAATTCGTTGGAGTACAAGAAAAACGTCGATATAAATAAAAGATTTCTTTAAGCATTTATCCTCATGGTTCATTCAACAAATTCCAACTCATAAAAAAGAGAGAAAAGAATTATATCACTAGAGAATATTAAATGCGTATTTAATTCATAGGCCACTAATTATTGATTATTCTTCTTTAATAAAGTAGATAATAGGATTTAGAGAAAAAGAATTTAAACAAAGAATAACTAAGACAAGATTAATGACCGCCGTCCCACCTATATTCTCATCCATCAAGAAGCTTCATTCTCATAAATGAGAATGCTAATTAAAGACTTCTTGATCCTTTAGCAAAGAATGACAAAATAAAAAGATATCAAAAGCTATAACAAAGAGAATCAATATATGCTTAAATAACATTTTTGAATACTTTGTATAGCAAATTAAGAATATTTGTGACCTCAAGATATGTGTTTTCATAAAATAAAAGAGTTATTCTTTAAAAAGAAAAAAAAGGATACATTCTGTTGGACTAGTTTCTCGGCATACTGAGCTGGACAACACGACATCTGTCACGACGACTGGATCAACTACCATGTCATGTCTATGTACGTACTGACCTGGATGACAGGCCACCGACCACACCAGTTAGATCTTAAAACAAAGTCAAGTCAGGTGATACAACGAACAACAAAGCAGTGACCAACTCAGCATACCAAGGTGACGAGGTCTCTAACCATTTAACAAATAAGGACAGAGCGTGAGTTGGATAAGGATAAAGCGAGATCAACTGCGACAAGTTCAAGATTTACTCCTTTTCCAACTATAATAAGGCTACAAAGCTCTCTCAGTCCAACTAGGAAGCTACTAATTCGCTTTCCTAATTCGACCAAGAGGCTGCTAAGTTATCCTGATCCGACTAGGAAGCCCCCAAGCTCTCCTAATTCGACTACAACATGACAACTACAGCCAAGGGCCTTATTCTCTATAAAAACCCATCACCCCTAAGGAAGAAAATACGTTATTTTCTACCTAGTTCTGCATTATTAACTCGAGGGAGCTCTGAACTGACTTAGGCATCGGAGAGTCTTTAGTCGGCACTATACCGGTGTTCCTTACGATAGCCTACTCTTCTTTATTTTCTTTTTAGATCATCGACTTCCGCCAACCTTTCCAACATCCTAGTAGGTTCTAGATCAATGTCTACTCTCCATCTCATCATCTACTGGTGGTAGTCAAATCTTGCACCAAGTAAAAAGCCAAGACAAATCAACAAATAGGCAAACATTAATCAAAAGAAGAAATTGTATTGATATTTCAAAAAAGAAGTACAGAGTTGGATGAAAAGAAAAAGAGAAGGCACGTAGGCCTAAAGAAGCAATAAGAAAGCAAAGGAACTAAGGGGCAGGGTCCCAACCGGCAGCATGGCCAATGAGGCAAGCCAAGCTAGGAGCATCTTCATCCTTGTCACCGACCTGAGGGTGCTCCTCATAAGCAATGCGCACCGGCCTGTCCATAGTGGCGCCCTCCTCGGCACAAATCTCCCCTTCCTCGGCTACCTTTTCTTCCTCATCCTCGCCTTCTTCTTCTTCTTGCCAAGTGTCAAAAGCTTTGAAGTCTACCGAGCCATCAAAATAAGCCTTCAGGTATACTCGGTAGGCAGTCACACCATTGATAGCATATATTAAAACGTTGAGACATTTTTGTATAATGTTTATCAAGATCCTTAGGTGAGTAAGAACAACAATGCAACTTAAGATATTTGGTTCTGGTTGTAGTAACCAAGACTTGGGCTTCTCCCAAGAAAGCAATGTACAACACATTGATCAATGGTCAACTGGAAAACAACAATTTGCATGTACACTTGTAAGGCTACCCACCAGTCACGTAGCCTATCAGACAATCTAGGAGCCCATTTTCGAAGAACTGATTTTGTTGGTGCTCCGGGCTTGACAAGTTCAAATTGTTCCCATGAAAGCATATCATGGATTAGGAGTGGCCAATCCTTGAAAGGGAGATGATCCAAATTGAAGGTACTAAAACTTTGAGGAGAACCACCTTTCTTCTAGGTTCTTGGTTCAGGAGCTTGATCATCCATAAACTCGGGTAGCGAGTCATCATCAGAATGTTCAACATATGGATGACCTTCTTCTTCGGTAACCAGAATAGGAAGTCTTGGCTCAGAGACACTAGAGGTGTTAGAAGAGGAGGAAGAAAGAAATTATTCTTCATCAAACAAACACTAGAGGTGTAAGAAGAGGAGGAAGAGAGAAATTCTTCTTCATCAAACAAATCAAGGTTTGCAAGATTAATAGATGGCCTGGAACAAACATCGTCAGAAGCAAGAGATCTTAAAAGACTAAAAATTGGATTTTTTTTTAACTCCGAAAATTCATTTGGAGTTGATGAAGCCTGAACATCAGTAGATTCATGTGGATCATCCAGAAGAAAAGAACTTTTTTTTCCTTTTCGTGGTCGAGGAGGCTAAGGGGAAGAAGGCCTGACCGACGAACATGAGTTACTGACGAGTATTCATGGTCAGTGTTGTCGTAGCTAGGAAATTGAAACTCAAGAATGGTTAACTCCGAAAATAAATAATTAGAGGTCGGAACTACTCTTATAGATGCATATTGAGGGGTGAGACACACTCTACTACTACGAAGGAGGGAGATGGATAGATGGATTTTCACTGGATTTTGCATCATTTGTAAATTATTACATGAGTTGGAAATATTTGGCATGTATCTTACTTATTCAGATTATTGCATAAGTTTTTATTAACTTGTTTAAAATGTCATGTTTTATATTGATGCGTATATAATGCTATAGGTAAAAATATTCACTGAGCTTGTTGTAGCTCACTCCAACTTCTCAATCATTTCAGGTAAAGATATAAAGAGCAAGGGTAATTAAATCACGCGCGATGAGTGATTTATCCCTTGTATTTGATGTATGTATTTGAGAAGTTTGGGGCCTCTCTTGTATTTTTTTAATGTATTGTCGCGACCCCTTCGTATGGTAACTTTATGACCAACACAAAATACTAGATATGTCATACACTGACACAACTGACACCTTGTCAACCTAACACAATAATCCTAATTTTTAAAAAATTTCCACAATGTATACTGTGTATATACACACATACCAAATCACCTAGACAGATACCTAATTTCATCATTTTTAATTCCAATGAGATATCATTTCTATTTCCCTAAATTATAAAATTAAACCAGTCATCACCCCCTTAGACTTTACAACTGAAAACTCTACAGTGGTAAATAAATAGGCATAGTGGTGATATATACATATGTACAAAATATGAAGAGTTTCTAGTCCCATAATTCATACACATACATCAATATGAATTTGGAACTCGGGTAATGCTCCCTAGCCACCCCTTTTCTTTTTCTATCAATACCTGAAAAATATGGAAAGAGAAAGCTTCACAAGCTGTCGCGACCCCTTCCCGAGTGACATCACGACCGACACAGTACCTCAGATAATGCCACAACCCGATAAAACCTGAGACACTGATAAGCCTCTACGAGAAAAGTACTTAACAACCTCGAATGCATAATCTGTATATGACCAAGATAATCGAACCAATAATGAATTAATACATCATCATCCGAAGCATGATGTCATATGATCCATAATTTAAACATAAGCTTCAATTATCCTAAATATCAACATGGAACTCCCAAAATAAAATTTCATCATTCCTCAAATTATCATATACAGACCAAAATCCATCACTACCTATGTTTTATATACAATAGTAACTGTGATAGTTATATACAAAAATAAGGGATCAAACAGTCAGAACTAGTTTTCAAGTTCTCATAAGTACATATCAAAACTTACATTTAAAAGACGAAAAGGAAAGCCACACACTCTAAGCCTTGCCCTTTCCTTTCTGATCTAGACCTGAAAGAAAATAGGAAAAAATGGGATGAGCTCAACTAGCTCAGTAAATATTTTTCACAGTAATCTCCACATATGCATTTATGTAAAACATGTTTGTTACTTGAAATAACATTGATAAATTTAAATGCATCAATGAAATATACACGATACGTGCTTCCAAATTAAACATAAAATTATGCATCGTTTTCATAAAAATGTAGAAAAGCCACAATAGAAGGTCACATTAGAATAACATTGTCTACACTTCCCCCATTGCGCCATGGGTTCAGACTAACATGTTATCCAACTAATCCTTCTACCCTTATATTCCTCAGTGATTCGGAAAGTCCTTTTCACAGAGTACCAATCCAAGTACTCCGTCGAAACATTTTCCCGAAGAACAAGTAAATAGAAAGAAATTCAAACCCATGCATAAAATTCGTGCACATGATCATAAATAAAATGCACATATATAATATAATGCATATTATTCAATAATTCAATTTCATATATATACAATGCTATAAATGGAGCATTAAGGTGAGAAATACTCACAACCACAAAATTTTGCCCAAGTCCACAGCACATTTGATTGTAGCCAAATCACCAATGTGTACTACACATCATCAACTCCTTAATTGTGTTCACAAATCATTTTCCATTCATATTGAACTCACTGTGATTACATTGCACACACATAAATAACCATTCCTGCAACACGTATTAATCAATTACTCATCAAATGAGTCAAAATTCATCATTAATTCAATTTACTATGCATTAACCAAATACACTAAATTTTCAGCACGTTATCAACACCTCATCTATATTCATATATCATACTCAATTTTCAATCAAATCTCTTATCAACCCTCTGCAATAACTATATCAGTACACAGTAAATGAATTTTCAGCATATAAACTAGACCAATATCCAGCAATGAAGCACATTAAAACATCATAATTTAACCCTGGAATTTGGTTCCAAAACTTTGTTGCAGCAAAACTTGGAACACCCAATTTAACCAAAGAAAATCAGTGTTTAAAACACTCACCAATGACTTAGAAATTGATCCCATTATCAAGGAGTCATTCATCCATGAGTTTGGCCAATAACTGGTACAATTCCAACATCAAAACCACCATTGATCAGATTCAAATTCAGCCATGAAAATCAATGTTTAAACCGTGGAATTACTTACCAAGCAACCAAGGATTATCCTCCAGCAAATTAGTCAAATTCCAGTATCAAAACCATACTTTCTAGCTGCAAATCCCAGTTTTGGAGCTCCAGCATCAAGCTCTTCTTCCTTTCTTCCTCTGTTTTCCTCTTTCAATTAGCACTCCAGGAAGTTTAATCCTCTCTCAATTTTAGCAAGTTTAAGATAGTCTAATAGCTTGCCAACAAGCAAAAATGTGTAAACAAGTTGAATTTGGTAGTGCCAGCTAGCTCATTACTTGCCAATTTCATGGTTAAGTGGTTGCCATTAGGTGTAACACTTGGTTCAAATCATGCCCACCTAGAAGCGTGCTTCTTGCACCCACCTAGGGTACCAATAGCCCTAAAATACTTCGTATACACACAAATACAAGGATTATACACATTTAATAAATACACAAGACCTAAAATTGGGCATTCTTCGTCATCATGACGTCATATGCGAAAAGTGGGTCACAAACCCAGTGAGTAAATCTCACAAATAGAACCATAAATGTATTTAAAAACTCATTAGCATGCTTTAACATCATTTCAAAAGCACAATGCAAAATAGAATTCAATATATATACATGAACCACATAATATGTGTAATACTATAAAAATATGCAACCCTAGAATCCTACAAGGAAGCAACTAGATTAGGAAATACTAAAAGAAAATTTAATGGTAAAATAATAAATTCACAAAATTTATAATTTTCATTAAGTTCGAGGGCAATTTGGTAAATTTACCCAACCTGTACATACTAGAAAAGTTTGAGGACAAAACGATAAATTTACACCAAAGGCAAAACGGTAATTTATATCAAGGGCAAAAAGGTAATTTACACTGAGGAAAACCTGTAATTTTGCCTACTTGTAATTATTCAAACAGGTCAAGGAAAAAATGGGGACATGAAATTTTGAACCCCTGTACATAATGGCCCTGGTAAATTAAAATCATATTTCAATTTAACTCTCCAAAATTTCAGTAAGGGGAAACTTTGAAGAAATTGTTGTGGGTATAACAATAAGTAGATTATAACGAATTTAAGGTAGGAAATGATTCTTTAAGTTCTTATTATTTATACATTTATTTAGTTATGTATTTTTCTTGTAAGCATGAGAACTAGGTATTGGTTAGCCCACACTGATAGCTAAATGCAATCAAAAAAGATATACCTTATGTGAAAATATCTTATGCTGCTAGCAAATTCATTATTATCATTATGGTCATACTATTGAATTGATTGTTTTGCTTATGATAATGTGATGAATAGTTTAATATATGTACTAACGTTTTGTATAAAGCGTGGAGACTTCAAGAAGACCTACTGGGCTTTTAACTCACTCCCTTACTATCTCTCAAGAAATTAGTCATGTTGCGCATGGGAGACGTTGTTGGCAGGGGAGCAGAAGAAAAGAAGCAAGAAGATGCGACGCGAAGGAAGTCATCTGTATATATGTTTATATATATAAGTTAAGGCCTCTGTTTACATATATATATATATATAGAGAGAGAGAGAGAGTGATAGAATCAGTAAAATGAGAGGCAGCGGGATTGTACAATAAGTGGTTACAACAGCCATGTAATATATATATATACATATGTAAACAAGAAGTTTAGTCTAAGAGAAGTTTTTTTGAGAATTTGGTATACTTATGCACCCAATTTGTGTAAGTGTTAACATAATTTTTGTGTTTTTATTACTTACATTTAAATCACAAGAGTACAAGTAGAAAAAAAAAAAGAAATATAATTTGGGGTGTTACAACTAAATGGTATCATAGCATGACTGTCTTCGCATTGGAATGAACACATCGAAATGGCCCATAAGTGAGACAAAAAGTGACAATCTTTTGGCATCAACAATCTTCGCGTCAAAATTGAGATACACCGGGTTGTGTTGTAGTAGTTTCTTGATTAAGTATCAGTCTTAATCAGGGCGGGCGCTGGTGAGTAACGCTAAATTGGATGTATATCACGTCCATAATAGAAGTATACTACAATAATAGGTGTAAAAAAAAAAAAAAAAAAAAGTTGAAAGAAGAAAGGAAAGGAGAAGTTCACCTTGCTGGAGAAGGGAAGGTGGTGAAAAGAGGAGGCGGACACTGTAAATGAGGAGATGAATATGGCTCTGGAAAGATAAGAAGAAAAATATATATATATAAAAGAAGTCTTTCACGTGGCTGGGTATTACCCAGCGCATGGCTGCATGTAACAGTACGGCCATGGGCCAGGCTATCACTAACCCAACCACGTGGCAGGTGGCTGGTCAAATCCCAGCCCGTGGCCAGCACCACACCCGGCCATGTGGCCCGATCATAAAAAATAATAAATAAATAAATAAATAAAATTATTATTAATTCATCACTTTATCTTGTAACATAATTAAATTATATCATGATATTCGTATATCATGATTAATATATGAAGTTATAAACAATAGTAACGTTTTGGGCATAACATAATAACTTGTTCTAATTTATTAATATTAAATATATTAATTGTAAATGGGATATGAATATGTCCTTTTAAAGGCATATATATACCAATACACGCAGGTTATGTATATACATATACATTTATATATATATATATATATATTTTATGTGAGAATTTGTAAATATATATAAGTATATAAACTCTTTAACAAATAAACCACACGCATGTGGTAATCAAAATAAACAATGATAATAATAGGAAAATATTAATATTAAGGTATAGTTGTTATTATTTTCTATCTTGTCTTGTTGTGTAAGACTATGAATGATGGGGATTGAGTGAATCAGAAATTTCAGTTTTGGCCATACTATGAGTGGAATGGGACATTGAAAATATGTGTTGGAATTAAAAAATTCGAGAAACAAAATTCTTGTGACCGCGATTGGTAAGTAGTAGAAAAAATAAGTTATAAATTGTATCGTCTACCTCAACGGAATGAGACGGATGAGTTGAAAAGATATTTTTTAGACCCTAGTTTTACCACTTAGTTGTAGATTAGGTAATATTGTATAATGTTTTATACCAATAATGTAGCAGTTTTGGTCTAACTTACAGAAGGAAAAATTTAGACAAAGAAAATATCTTATTACAACTACCCTCGAAAAAATTTCAAAAGAAAATGAATTTAAACATATAATTATGAAAGTATACCCCAATGTTGTTTTATGAAACCACCTTCTGTAAGTAAATCAAGATTGGGAAAACCCCATTGCACAAACACCTAGAACCTAGGTGGAAACCTAAATGAATAAATGAGGATTTAAGTGGAGTATTATTGATTTTGTAATAGAATGTCGATACATACCAGAAGTCAAGGTAGAGCCGGACAAAGTACTACTAATCTCAGTCTGGAAAGAACGGAGACTGAAATGACACCACCGTCACAACCAACTGAGACGAATGCAACGGGTGACGCACCCTTGAAAGATCAAACAATACAATCAATGGTAGAGGAACAATCGATATCGACACCGCAACAGATGAACAAGTTCTTTGAGAACTTTGCAAACTATTTGGACTCTCGAATGGGAGCCACATTGGACCATCATTTGAAAGGTCAACCGTCACAAGGTAACACCTCGAGGAGCAACGAGGATTACCATGTTTGCCCAGGTATGTCCAAGAGGGGGGGTGAATTGGACACTTAGACAATTAAAATTAATGCAATGGAAACTAAATAAGTGCAGAAAAGTAAATCAATTTACACAATCGATTTAGAGTGGTTTGGCTGCTTGCCTACATCCACTACCTAACCTCCTCAGTTAGGATTTGAAACCTCTTCACTAAGAATTCTCTTACGAGTGAGAACCAAATCGTTACACTTTTTCTCAACTTCCGGGTGTGAGAACGATAGTTACAATGCTCAACTTGAGGGCTTGAGACCAACCTAAACTGCTCGACTTACAAGTTAGAGAACTACCTATCTCAACTTTCGGGTGTAAGACTAACCTAAACTTCTTTACTTACAAGCTAGAGAACTACCTATCTCCTTTGAAAAACGAAGTTGAATACTCAACAGTTTATATAACTACTGTTACAACTCGATACAGTATGCAAGATATAAAATGAAGTACAACTGTATCCCATGAACTATCTCTCAAATTTCTCTTTAAGCAAGAATGATATATGATTAAAACAGTGCTGAAAATTTGAGTAAAAAACAGTTCAGTAACCTTCAAATAAATTTTCAAAGAAAGATAGAGATTAAGCTCAGTATGAAAATCTTTTGAATAAACAGAGTTTCAAAGAAGACACTTTGAAACACTAAAACAATTTAAGCTCTGAAATCAAATTGAAAATTCGACTAACTTTCAAAAGTATTTGCTTGATGAATTTTCAGTGTTTTTAGACTAAGTACTAATATTTATAGACTTAGTAGAGATGAAGTTGTTGGTCATTTGAATTTAAATTTCAAAAAGAACGTTTACTCACAACAACTAGAATCTTTCACGAAGATGGTAAGACGATCTTCACGAACATTCTAGATCTTTTCAGATTGCATGAATAAGGAAGGTTTTAGGAATCGTGATTTCATGTATCAGAGGAAATCTCTGACAAATCTAAAAAGGTTTTTGTGCATAAAAAGTTCTGAAAAAGTGCACAGACACAGCTTTATGACAGTGTTGGATTAACGTCCTGATTGGTCAATCAACGTCCTAACACATAATCTCAACTTTGTCGTTTAGTTCATTGAGGGTGCTCATGAACCATAAGCGTCCTGCTGAACTAAGAAGTGAGGGTGCTACAAGAATGTACGCGTCTTGACTTACTTAACGTTAAAAACTACTTAAGTTGTGATGACGCTACTGGAAGGTAAGCGTCTTGCTATAATTTAAAAACACTTAGAAATATAAGGGCGCTACTTACAAAGTAAGCGTTTTATCTTTTAAAGTACGAAAAACATAAGGGCGCTACTAAAACTTAAGCGTCCTGATGCTTAAGACGATCAACGAGTTGATGTTGAATCAACATCCTGATAAGTTCAATGGTTGACACAATGAGAGTGCTACTGATAAAATAAGTGTCCTGATGGATAAGAACTTTTTCAACCTTGAATATCATTAGCGTCCTGACATGCAAGTGTAGGAGGGCGCTACTAAGACATTAGCGTCCTAATCAAATATTTAAAGACTGATTTTAAAATTCAAAACTTAGTCAAATCAGTTAATGATTCGATCAAATCAAACATTTAAAAAGATTAAGAATTTAAATCATTTGAAAAACCTTTCAAACATATCGATCAAAACATGCAATTAAGTAGATCTTGTCAAGAGAAATTTGATCGATAGCTTTACATTCTAAGTACTGAAAATTTAAAGCTTTGATCATTGACATTCAATGGACTTGTAAGCTCTTCTCTTTGATCTTGATTCTTGAAAATTCTAAAATACTTAACAAGATCTAAATACACAAGCATGAGTAGTTTGAATCATCAAAACATTCTCATCTTGGGGTTCCTTGAGATAACATACCAGACACGACAAATCACGAAATTCAAAAGATTACAAGTCGTGACATTTGAAGGAAAACCTAATATGGATTAAGAAAAAAAATGGTTGGATGAAACAAAGAAAGCCTTTGAGGTAATGAGAATTCCTAAAAGAAACATAGTACCTTTGGCAACATACCAATTGGTAGGACTTGCAAATAGCTAGTGGAAAACAATAAAGGAAGATCCAAACATAAATGGTGCTGCAATGACATGGCTGGAATTTGAAGCACTATTTGTGGAAGAATATTTTCCAAAAGCTGTGAAAAGGCAAAAACGTCAAGAATTCGCCAAGCTTTATTAAGGACAAATGTCAGTGTAGGAATATTCTTCCAAGTTTGTGAAATTATCAGTATTTTCTCTTTGAACTATTGCTAATGAAAGAGACAAAGCTGAGAAATTATTTAATAGCTTGCGACCTGAGTTGAGGCAAGCATTATCTATCATGGAAGTTGACAACTATAGTGAGGTGGTCAATCGAGCCATGCAATATGAGCAAGAACAACAGCAACAGGAACAAAGGAAGAACAAAGGAAAAAGAATAAATAACTTTTAAGGGACAAGGCAATGTTAATAAATTCCAACGTAGTGGAATTCCGGCCACCTTGGGACAAAAGCCAAAAGGCCAAAAGTTTAAAGCAAACCAACAAATGAGAGCAGAAAATTCAAATCAATTCAACTCAATAAACCAAAAAAAAAACAATAGGAGGGAGCAAGGAAAACGGCCAACTTGCACCAACAACCACAAGCAAGGATAAAGGCCACAGCTAGAACGTGGCCAAAATTTTGATCTGAAAAATGTTATAGCTGCGGATAGGCAGGTCATATTGCTTGAAACTGTCCTCAACCAAACTAGGTATTTCACCAGGGACGAACCCAACCCGTAGCTAATCAACAAATTGTACCACCACCTCAAAGACCTGTTAATCAAGAGCAAGGCCAACGTCAGCAAAGCCGAGCATATGTTGTCACATGACAAGAACATGTGGACAATGCGGTAGTGGAAGGTACTTTCCTTTTATTTGACTCCACGGTACGAGTATTATTTGATACTGGATCAACTCATTCGTTTGTCATCATGTTAGTAGTACAAAATCTAGGGCTAGAAGTGGAACTTGTGGACACCAAGATAATGGTATCTACCCAAGTAGGTGCGAAGTAGAAATTCCCAAAAATGTTCGAATTGTGAATTAACGATGGTAGACAAATGGTTTTCCACAGATTTGTTAGTCATACTGCTAGAAGATTTTGATGTAATCTTAGACATGAATTGGCTAACACCGCATCATACAACTGTGGACTGCCTCAACAAAAAAGTATACATAACTCTTCCAAATAAAACTGCATTAAAGATTACAAGGTCGAAGTCACGACCACCAATGTCACGACCCACTATACGTGACGTCATGACCGACACAGAACCCCCTAGTATACCCTCCATCGGTACACCCGGTGTCCCGTCAGCCTAATATATATACGAATCCCAATAAAACACAAACCTAATATAACATTCATATAAACATGATCAACAATGAAAAAAAACATATAGTCCAAATTTACCAAAAATAAAAATCCAAAGTTCACAAAATAATACAACCCAACACATCTCATCTATGTGTTAAATATACAAATACTAGGTGTTGTCATGTACATAATATCAAAATGCAAAAATAAATATACAACACCTACATCAATCAAAATCAAGGGACGCTCCACAGTCAAACATTCCCTTTCCCCTTTCTATTAGATCCTGAAAGAAAAGGGCGAGGTGTGAACTACAACAAGCTCAGTGAGTGTGTCATTTACAAGTGGCATATACGTGGATTTATAAAAACATGGAAAGATCATGGTAATGAAATAAGATTACATACATGCTAACATAAATGCATCATGTCGTAAATAAGAAAATGCATATCATTTGTAATCATGCACATGCAATCCTAATACCTCCTGAGTATGGGGATCAAAGGGCTGGTGCGCAACACACAACACCTGAACACACATACAATACTCATATTCTAATAGGATTTTTGGGGTCATGCAACACGTAACATTAGCCTAAGCCAGCCTACCTATACACAAGCCATAAAACCCTCCGCAAGGTACACAACTGGATCGTCGCTAGACTTACGAGAATTCTCAAAAAGGGAACCCCAACTAGGAGCCTCAACCCAAATTGTCATCCCAACTGACTATGCTCAAATGTATTTCATAGAATATTAAAACATGCATAACACTTATATGTATCAATTCAAATCAGTTTAAGTAATAGATTCCACATATAAATAAATCCAAAAGTAAAAGAACACTCACACTTGATTGGCTAAGTCTAACCAATCCAATTTCCAAATTCCAATCACCACAACTCTCCAATTGACTAAATGGGTTCTAGATCAGTCACAAAACCCTTAAAATAACATGGTTTACACAAATTGAAAAATCAGCCTAAGTGTGCCAAAACAAATCCATGTATAAACCCAAATCAAAAGTCAATTAGATTCCTAAAATGATTACCCCCTTGAGCCAAATTCCATATTGCCCAATTTGATCATTTAAACTCAAATTAAACCAAGATTGACCCAAATTGAATGTAATAGGTTGATCCCATGATCCAACCACCAATATACATGCCATTCAATCATAATTAAGGTCAATTAGACTATACATCAAGTCAATTTTATCAATTGACTAAGTCTTGGTCAAAATCCCCAATTTAGGCCAATACAAAACATAAAATCAAAATGAACTAAGTCATACCAATTTAACAAAGGTTATAACATTCTAAACCCATGATTCTACTCAATTTGGGTCCAATTAAACAATCCCCCAGTCAATTTTATCAATTGACTTGATTTGAGTCAATTTGGGCAAAATCCCCAAATCACATGAAAATTGCCAATGTACATAGCCTAGGTCAAAATTACTCTACCATAGGGTATCCACTAATCAAAATCAGTAATTTGAAGTGTCATACATCCACAATTATCCATGCATTCATCATAAATCACATGTAATTTGAATAGTAAACCCTAGGTCTAAATTTCAAGTTTAGGTCAAAACCATGAAACCTCCCCCCCCCCCCCCCCCCCCGCCCGCAATTTCTTGTTAGAAATTGGGAGTTTTACTATTTATAGACTCCCCATGCCATCAAGATTAACATATCTCAAAATCAAAGCCTAAGTCCAACATTGGTTTTCCCACCACTCCCTTAAATTTTGGGATTAATAGTTGGAAAACACCCCTTAGGTCAAAAAAATCAGTTGCAAACATTCAAGAAAGATATAGAAGGAAGAAAATGAGAGAAAATGCAAACCTTGGAGGATTGTTGGGCATGAAATCACCAAAAATCCCAATTCTTTCTCTCCTTTCTCTTCTCCTCTTCTTTTCCCCTTCTCCTAGCTCCCTTGCTCCTTTTGAAAGTGTAAAAATGAGCAACCCACATCCAAAGTGGCTTCTATAGAAGTATTTTGGGCCCACATGAAAAAATACACTTAAATAAAATGAACAGTTTCCTGCTGCAATTACTTGCACTTAGATAATTAATTTATTGCAAACTACTCAATAATTTAACATCGTAACCGTTCAAAAGTTTTATGAGTCAGTTACCAACATTCTGGTAAAGTTTCAGCTCCATCCAACGGTATAATTGCGAAGTCCATCCTTTTGATCAAAACTATGCAAGAAAATTTGTAATCCAAAAAATAGTATTTTGAGTCTTATATCTTGCGCAGTTTTGATCAAAAGGTTGGATCTCACAATCCCGCTGTTAGATTGAGCTAGATTTTACCAGAATGTTGGTAACTGACTCATAAAACCTTTGAACGATTGTGACGTTAATTTGGTGAGTAGTTTGCAAGAAATTAATTATCAAAGTGCAAGTATTGCAGCAGGAAAACTGATTTTTGACAGTTTTTGACAACTTTTAATTGTGGGCCCAAGCTTGTCTATTTAAGGAACCAAAACGTAATTTAAGGCTCATTTGCTCATTTTTCAGCCAGAAAAAAAGAGAAAGGAGCTGGAGAAGAGAATAGGAAAGGAAACCTAGGGTTGGTGGATTTTGCTCAAAATCCCTAAGGTTTGCATGTTTTTCCTCATTGTTCTTCCTTTAATCTCTTTGGTTCATGCATACTAGTGTTGTTTTGATGCATGCATTGCATGAAACCCAGATTTGAAGGAGTGGTGGAAATCAAATGTTGTCCAAATGCTTTGCATGTTTGATATGTGTGTTTAAAGTGTGTTGGGAACCCTCTAAAGGCAAAAACCCCAATTTCTAACATGAAATTGGTAGGGTTCAGTACAAATGACCTAGTCTTGGTTCATTGGCCTAGACTTTGACTTAAGCTTTCCATGCCATCTATGATGGACTGATGAGTATTAGGTACTGATTCATGTATTTAGTTTGAGATTTCAATGGTGAAATCATATGGTTTAGTATAAATGGTCATTGTTTGGTTCATGGCCTTAGGCTTTTCCAAAAGTCATGCATGTCAACTATGCTGTTCTAGATGGCATTGTGAATGAAACCATGTTGTTGGATTAGTAAATCCGTGGGTTGATTATGGTGACCTAGTGTAAATTCGGCCTATATCTTGAATTTGGGGAAATTTGCCATGATTTAGAAATTTGCCCAAATTTGGGGATTTTGACCCAAATGTTATCAATTGGTGAAATTGACCTAGGATTAGTTAAATTAACCCTATTTATGATTGAATGACATGGATTATGATGGTTGGATCATGGGATCAACCTATTACATTCAATTTGGGTTAAGTATGGCTTAATTAGACGTTAAATGGTTAAATTGGGCAATATGGATTGACTCATGGGTTAACCATTCTAGAATTAGTAATTGACTATGGAATTGGGTTGAACTTGGTTGTTTTGCATACTTTGAACTAATTTTCAGTTTTTGCATAAACCATGTTTAATGTAGGGGTCTTGATTGATCTAAGTGACCCAAACAAGCCAAGTTGTAATCGAAGTGCATTGGGGTGATTAGTAGGCATTCTAGTGCTTATGGTTGGAGCTGGATTGGCTAAGCCTAGCCAATCAAGAGTGAGTGTTCTTTTACATGTGGATTTCTATATATGTGGCATTGTATTATATTAATGGATTTGAATTGATATATATGTATGGATGCTATATGCATGTTTTAATTGATTCATGAAATATATTTGAGCATAGTCAGTTTGGTAGCAATTAGACTGATTTCCTGGTGCGTGGGCTTTGCGAAGACCCACCTGGCGATCCCTATTTGTGAACCTTGCAGAGGGTTTCAAGGATAGGTGCAGATGGGTCCGCCCAGACCTGAAACATGGTGTGGAAAGGATTGTGACCTGACGACATGCCCAATTCCTTCCTAATAGGATACGGATAAAAAGTCGATCGGAGCTTGGGTTCGCGCACCTATGCTCTTGTATTAATTCTTATCCACGAAGTGATTAGGATTGCATGGGCATGTTATAAATGATATGCATTGTCATGTTATGACAAGATGCATTATACTGAGCATGTATGTAATCTCGTTTATAATCATGTTGTTTAAATGGTTTTAATGAACTTGCCATGTTTTATATAAATGCACATATATTGCCGCTTGTAGAAAATATTCACTGAGCTTGTTGTAGCTCATACCTCCTCCTTATCATTTCAGGTCCGAATAGGAAGGAAAAAGGAAAAGCTTAGCTGCGGTGCATTCCCTGGGATTTTGTGATGTGGGTGTTAGTACATTTCTTGTGTTTTGATAAATATGTACTGAATAACACCTATGGTAAATACTTAACATTTAGATGGGTTGTATTACATGGTTAAGTATGTATGCTTTTGAATTATATTTGTATTTGATGAACTTTATGGACACTTGGGGAAAATAAAAAATAAAAAAATTTTGGTTGTATTTATATTGTTGATTTAATTATGTCCATGTGTTTACATATGTATTTTGGGATTATGGTGTATGGTGTATCAATGGAGGATACGCATGGGGTTCCGTGCCGATCATGACGTCACTCAACGTTGGTCGTGACAACTTTGGTGTTAGAGACAATGTTTTAGGATTTAAAACCTTAAAGGAATTAAAAGACTTATAAGATATTATATTTGTTTTTATGGGTATAATTATTGGTAGTTATCTTAAGGGTAACTTTTCCTGGATTATGACCCTGATTGAATTTTCCCTTATTTATGAATTTAAGAGAAAGGGAAGAAAGAGATCAGTCATGGATCCAGAAGAACGTCGTAGACGGATTGAGGCAGTCTTAGAAACCACTCAACAGCAGCAGGCCCAGATCCTTGAGCTACATGGTCGTGCATAGGGTGTGAGATTACCACCACCGCAGGGCGGCGTAGTAGCAGCTGCAGAGCACAGCAGTGTGCCAGCAGCAGTGGGGGATTAAACAGGCCAGGGAGGTCAGGCAGGCCATACAAATCAGGTAGACCAGACAAGACCAGCTGGGGTCCAATATGCTGCAGTGGGTGAGACTGAGGCTGAGAGGGCAAAGAAGGACCGCTATGAGAGGGTCATGAAGGCTTTCAAGGACCGGAACCCGGTTGATTTTCCAGGGGGCCTTGACTTAGAGCTTGCTGAGGGATGGTTGACTCGGATGGAGACCATATTCAGTAAGATCCATACTTGGGCAAGATTCAAAGAGTTGTTTTTTGAAGAGTTCTACCCATGGGCTGAGAAGGACCAGTGTCGGATTCAATTTCTCCATCTGACCCAAGGCAGTAGGACCGTCAGAGATTATGAGAAGGAGTTCAACCGATTGGCACTCTTTGCTCCAGAGATGGTTCCCACTAATGAGTTGAGGATGCAGAGGATATGAGACGGTTTCGGAGACCGTATTCGTTAGGGATTGGCACTGGCAGGCATGCAAACATATCCACAGGCCATGAGGTAGGAAACACACTTTGAGGCCGCAGAGGCCAATTCTAGGATGAGGCTACCTGTAGCGAGCCAGGCACCCACAACTCCTCCAGTTCAGACTCAGCTAACAGGGTCAGCGGGTCAATACTTCGGGGACTAAAGAGGCCGACGGAACAAGAAGCAGAGGTTCAGTGGTAATGGATTTGAGGCATCTATAGCCTCCGCCCTAGCACCAGTAGCGCCACCAGCTGCAAGACAAAGTGTTCAGACTTCAGGCCAACAAGTAGGAAATCGGGACTAAGTCGCAGGCTGTATCATCGGCACCTGGAGCGCCGAGACCACTAATTGTATGCTTTAGTTATGGAACTCAGGAGCACAAAAAGCACCAGCGTCCTCAGAGGGCGTCGTTTGGCCAGTATAGTCCTATGCCGGCACCTACCAGAGAGCAGGCCAGAGCAATTACACAGGCAGATCCCGAGGCCAGCAAACAACTAATTGAAGGTACAATCAGCATTTGTGATTCTATGATGTACGTGTTGATTGATGTTGGTTCTACTCTATATTTTATATCTGGTAGTGTAGTTGATATAATGGGACTATCGCCTATTAGGACTAGTATGTCGTTGATTTTGAGTACGGCGGCCGGTGAGAGGATTTACCCGAACATGGTATGTATGGGATGCATAGTTAGATTCGAGGACCAAGAGATGACTGTTGACCTTAGAGCCTTAGAGTTCCTCGAGTTTGATGCCGTATTGGGCATGGATTGGTTAGCATCGTATCACGCTCACATTTATTGCTTGGGCAAGAGGGTTATCTTCTAACTACCCAGACAACCAGTCTTTGTTTATAGAGGCAGGACTGCATCGAGACCATCTACCCAGTTTAGATTAGCCACTAATGTTGAGGTTGCTACTATGGCCAGTTTGAGGCTAGTGGATGATATGGGACAGGGCGTACAGTTAGCAGACATCCCAGTGGTCTGCAAGTACCCAGATGTTTTTTTTCGATGAGTTACCTGGCTTGCAGCCTAAGCGAGAAGTAGACTTCATCATTGAGTTGATGCCCGGGAGAAAACCCATCTCCATCCCACCGTATCGTATGGCACCAAAATAGTTGAATGAACTCAGAGCCCAGCTTGATGAGTTGATGGGCAAGGGATTTATTTCCCCTAGTATGTCACCTTGGGGAGCACCAGTGTTGTTCATCAAGAAGAAGGATGGGAGTCTTCGATTGTGCATTGACTACCGTCAGCTGAATAAGGCGACTGTGAAGAACAAGTATCCATTTTCCGGCATTGATGACTAGTTTGACCAACTGATTGGGGCCAAGTTATTTTCGAAGATTGACTTGAGGTCAGGGTACCATCAGTTGAGGATTAGGGACGAGGATGTTCCGAAGACTGCTTTTCGAACGAGATATGGACATTATGTGTTCTTGGTGATGCCCTTCGGGTTGACTAATGCACCAACTATGTTCATGGATCTGATGCAGAGGGTGTTCAGACCGTATCTCGACCAGTTCATTATAGTCATCATCGATGATATCCTAGTCTATTCTAAGACTAGAGAGGATCATGAGCGTCATCTCAGAGTTACCTTGCAAACATTATTGAAGCATATGATGTATGCCACGCTGAGCAAGTGTGATTTTTGGATAACTGAGGTGAAATTTCTAGGTCATGTGGTTAGTACAGACGGTATCTCAATTGATTCTGCTAAGGTTGAGGTGATCATTGGTTGGCCAAGACCTACCACAGTGGCATAGATTCGTAGCTTTCTGGGTTTAGCTGGCTATTATAGAAAGTTCGTGAAAGACTTTTCCACGATAACCGCACTGTTGACGAAGCTGACTCAGAAGGACGTGGCCTCACGTGGACGGATGCCTGTGAGAGAGCTTTCAGTGAGTTGAAAAAGAAGCTGACGACCGCTCCAGTGTTGATCCTTCCAGAGCCTAGAAAAGAGTTGGTGATTTATATTGATGCATCACTCATGGGTCTAGGATGTGTGCTGATGCAGGAGGGTAAAGTGGTTGCATATGCATCTAGACAGTTTAAGGTACATGAGCACAATTACCCTATGTATGATTTAGAGCTGGCAGCTATTGTGTTTGCACTGAAGCTATGGAGGCATTATCTTTATGGTGAGAGGTTCACTTTGTTTTCTGATCATAAGAGTTTGAGGTATCTCTTTGATCAGAAGGAGTTGAATATGCTGAAGAGGAGATGGCTCGAGTTACTGAAGGATTATGATTTCTCTTTGGAGTATCATCCTGGCAAAGCCAATGTTGTGGTTGATGCCTTGAGTCGTAAGCGAGCAGAGACTAGTATGGTTGCATTTCAGAATGCCCAGCAGTGGCATTTACTTGAGAGAGTGACGATGATGAGTATACTTTCAGACACACCACGTAGTGAGATATGTGCTCAGATGCACGTACAGCTTGCTAATGCCCATATTCCGCGGGTTAAGGATCTACTATAGCATTTTCTGGATTATGACATGTACTGTAGATTCGCAGACAGTGCTGACCGAGCCGATTGGCAGAGAGGGTCAGATAATGTCTTGTTTTATAGAAGGAGGTTGTGGATCCCATATGATGCTGAGTTACGTGTTGAGTTACTTCGAGAGGCTCACAGGTCTCAGTATATTGTTCATCCAGGGGCTACTAAGATGTACCATGACATGAAGAGATCTGTGTGGTGGCATAGGATGAAGAAGAGTATAGTTGAGTATGTGTAGAGATGTGAGGTGTGCCAGCAGGTTAAGGCTGAACACCGAAAGCCTGGAGGTTTGATGCAGCCATTACCCATACCTGAGTGGAAATGGGAGCACATTTCCATGGACTTCATCATGGGATTGCCTAATTCTCAAGACAAATTTGATGTCATTTGGGTTGTGGTCGATAGATTGACCAAGAGTGCACATTTTTTTCCTATCAGCGCCAGAGACTCTGTGGATAGACCAAGCAGATTATATGTGAGAGAGATCGTGAGATTGCATGGGGCACCCCTGTCGATCGTATCTAATAAAGATCCATGGTATACATCGAGGTTTTGGCAGGCTTTGCAGACTCAATTTGGTACCCGTCTCTGACTAAATACAGCGTTTCACCCTCAGACGGATGGTCAGATCAAGAAAGTGAATCAGACGCTGGAAGATATGCTCAGGTCTTGCATTTTAGAGTTTGGTGGTGGTTGGAGTGAGCATTTTCCCTTGTGTGAGTTTGCTTACAACAACAGTTATCAGGCGAGCATCGGTATGGCACCGTATGAGGCTTTGTATGGAAAACTCTATAGATCACCAGCTTGTTGGTACGAGGTGGGCGAGACGCAATTATGGGGCCCTGATACAGTTGTTGAGCAGACAGAGAAGGTCAAGCTGATTCTACAGAGGCTGAAGGCAACTCAGGACAGGCAGAAAACTTATTATGACATTCGTCACAAACCGTTAGAGTTTGCCGAGGGAGACTCAGTTTTGCTTAAAGTCTCACCACAAAAAGGTCACACTAGGTTCGGCATCAAAGGGAAGCTTGCCCCTAGGTTTATTGGACCATTCCGCATTATTAAGAGGATTGGACCAGTAGCGTACAGGTTGGCTCTATCTTCTCAGCTCGAGGGTGTTCATGATGTATTCCACGTATCGATGCTGAGGATGTTCAAAGAGGATCCATCACTGAAGCCTTATCCAGATCCAGCTCATGTGCTTGATGTGAGTTAGCTGCGAATTGGGGAGGATACGACTTATGCGGAGTTGTCGATCTAGATTATGGCTTGTCGGGTTTAGAAACTTAGAAATAAGCAGATCCCGCGTGTGCAAGTCAAATGGAAATTCCACGAAAATGAAGAACAAACCTGGGAGCATGAGGACCAGATGAGGGAGCAGTTCCTCGATCTCTTTACTGACTGAGATTAGTTCTCTTAATTTCTGTTTTTGAGGACAAAAACTCCTAAGTTGGAGAGAATTGTAACACCCGTGCCTTAGGATGACGTCATTTGGACCCGTAGAGTATATGTATACGTATGCGTATGTGTATTTGATGCTCGACGCATGTTGGTTCGAGTGGTTTTGCATGCCTTCATGTTGTTTGGATTGTGCGCAAAGTTTCGGAACCATCGGGGCCCGTTCGCCGTCAAAACACGTCGAAAACGATGTTTCAGATCAGTGGGGCTCGCTCCATGGAAGAAGAAATTTTCTGTCACCACTTACATCAAGGGCTTGAACTCCTAGATCCTTGGTCTGATTGAGCTGAAATTTTTTCAACTTATTCCGATCTGATATGTCTTCATTATGAACGGTGAAGATCGTGATCGGAGTTGTCTACTATGAAATATAAGACTCCAAACACTATTTCTCAGATTTTTGGATTTTCTTGCGCAGTTTTGATCAAACGGTTGGATCTCACAATCTCACCGTTGGATTGAGCTGAAAGTTTACCATAATATTGGTAACTGACTCATAAAACGTTTGACGGTTAATATGTTAATTTGGTGAGTATTTTGCAAGAAATTAATTATCTAAGTGCAAATATTGCAACAGAAAAATTGATTTTTGATAGTTTTTGGCAACTTTTAGTTGTGGGCCCAAGCTTGTCTATTTAAGCAACCAAAACATAATTTAAGGCTCCTTTGCTCATTTTTCAGCTAGAAAAAAAAAAAGAGAATGAGCTGGGGAAGAGAATATGAGAGGAAACCTAGGGTTGGTGGATTTTGCTCAAAATCCCTAAAGTTTGCATGTTTTTCCTCATTGTTCTTCCTTTAATCTCTTTGGTTCATGCAAACTAGTGTTGTTTTGATGCATGCATTATATGAAACCCAGATTTGAAGGGGTGGTGAAAATCAAATGTTGTCCAAATTTTTTGCATGTTTGATATGTGTGTTTAAAGTGTGTTGGGAACCCTCTAAAGGCAAAAGCCCTAATTTCTAACATGAAATTGGTAGGGTTCAGTACAAATGACCTAGTCTTGGTTCATTGACTTAAGCTTTTCATGCCATCTATGATGGACTGATGAGTATTAGGTTCTGATTCATGTATTTAGTTTGAGATTTCAATGGTGAAATCATATGGTTTAGTGTAAATGGTCATTGCTTGATTCATGGCCTTAGGCTTTTCCAAAAGTCATGCATGATAACTATGTTGTTCTAGATGGCATTGTGAATGAAACCATGTTGTTGGATCAGTAAATCAGTCGCTGATTATGGTGACCTAGTGTAAATCTGGTCTATGTCTTGGATTTGGGGAAATTTGCCATGATTTTGGAATTTGCCCAAATTTGGGGATTTTGACCCAAATGTTATCAATCGGTGAAATTGACCTAGGATTAGTTAAATTAACCCTATTTATGATTGAATGACATGGATTACGATGGTTGGATCATGGGATCAACCTATTACATTTAATTTGGGTTAAGTATGGCCTAATTAGACGTTAAATGGTTAAATTGGGCAATATTGATTGACTCATGGGTTAACCATTCTAGAATTAGTAATTGACTATGGAATTGGGTTGAACATGGTTGTTTTGCATACTTTGAACTGATTTTCAGTTTTTGCATAAACTATGTTTAATGCAAGGGTCTTGATTGATCTAAGTAACCCAAACAAGACAAGTTGTAGCCGAAGTGCATTGGGGTGATTAGTAAGCATTCTAGTGCTTGTGGTTGGATCTGGATTAGCTAAGCCTAGCCAATCAAGAATGAGTGTTCTTTTACTTGTGGATTTCTATATATGTGGCATTGTATTATATTAATGGATTTGAATAGATATATATGTATGGATGTCATATGCATGTTTTAATTGATTCATGAAATATATTTGAGCATAGTTAGTTTGGTAGCAATTAGACTGATTTCCTGGTGCATGGGCTTTGCGAAGACCCACCTAGCGATCCCTATTTGTGAACATTGTAGAGGGTTTTAAGGATAGGTGCAGACGGGTCTGCCCGGACCTTAAACATGGTGTGGAAAGGATTGTCACCCGGCGACATGCCCGATTCCTTAGAACTCCTAATAGGGTACAGATAAGAAGTCGATCTGGGCATGGGTTCTTGCACCTATGCTCTTATATTGATTCTTATCTAGGAGGTGATTAGGATTGCATGAGCATGTTATAAATTATATGCATTGTCTTGTTATGACATGATGCATTATATTGAGCATGTATGTAATCTCGTTTATAATCATGTTGTTTAAATGGTTTTAATGAACTTGCCATGTTTTATATAAATGCACGTATATTTCCAATTGTAGAAAACATTCACTGAGCTTGTTGTAGCTCATACCTCCTCCTTATCATTTCTGGTCCGGATAGGAAGGGAAAAGGGGAAGCTTAGTTGCGGAATATTCCCTGGGATTTTTGTGATGTATGTGTTAGTACATTTCTTATATTTTGTTAAATATGTTCTAAATAATACCTATGGTAAATACTTAATATTTAGATAGGTTGTATTAAATGGTTAAGTATGTATGCTTTTGAATTATATTTGTATTTGATGAACTTTATGGACACTTGGGGAAAATAAAATAAAATTTTTGGTTGTGTTTATATTGTTGATTTAATTATGTCCATGTGTTTATGTATGTATTTTGGGATTATGGTGTATAGTATAAGGTTGACGGGACGCCGGGTGTATCGGTGGAGGATATGCACGGGGTTCCATGTCGGTCATGACGTCACTTGACGTGGGTTGTGACAGATTGGAAGATTTGAAAAGTGGGTTTGGATTGGAAATCTTGCCAATTGTTGGAGGAAATCATGGGTAAGTAGTTCTTTGTTGAATTGTGATTGATTTGGTGATTAATTGGTTAATTTTCCATGGTTGGAAACATGTTTCCAGATTTTGAGTTGGCAAATCAGAGAGTGTAGAGTACAATTGGAAGGGATTGTTCACTTGATTATTCTAAGTTCTTTAATGGTTAAATTGAAGAAATTTGAAATGAGGGTTTCTACTAACCCAACTGTGCAGAAACAATTGTGAGTTTGGGACCCCATTTGAGTAATGAATTGTTGTGTTTTTTAATGGAAAGTGATTATGGATAATTGGCAATGTTGAATTGCAGAAATTTGTAGATGAAATTGAGGAAATGAGATAATGGACATCAAGTCAATTGAGGTATTTGAACTGTAACTTGAACTATTGAGTGTGAAGTTGAGCAATTTGAGCTAGTATGGACTTAGCCAAATTTGTTGTGTATTGTGAGTATTTCTATTTTGGTTTTATGTCTGACATTGTATTAAATAAACCCTGTTTTATGAAATGTTAGCATGTATGATTGCTATGTTTTACATTATTCCTTGAATGCATGAAATCTTTGATTTGAATATCGAACATACTTAGACTTACCTAACGTAAAGAAAGTATGTGATCAATTCCATTGAGGAAAGTTTGTAGACTAGACCTCGGAATAATCGAGATGATGGTTTGATAAATTGAATTCTCCCTATAAATGCATAATAGGGATATAAATTCACTTACATACCTAAGGGTGAGGATTTGTTGTTTACGCATTGTATGATATGTATAGAGTGGCGCGAAAATGTATTTGAATCATGTATGAATACTTACACGTAAATTCCACATTGGGTTTATGATATTGATTAAATGTCATGTTTTCTTATTGATGCATATATAATGTCATTATTAGATTACTTACAGGGCTTGTTGTAGCACACCCCATTCCCTTTTATTACAGGTGTAGATTACAAAGGCAAAGGCAAGGCTTTAGAGAGTTAGAGAGTTAACTGAGCTTATCTGTTTGCTAATGTAAGTATATGTACAGCGAGTTGGTTTTGTGTCATTTTATTTTGGTTATGTATATGTATAACATTACTTATGGTATGCATAAAATGGGAGTGAGTTGTACGTAAGTGAAAGTGATTAAGTGAATGGTATTAGAAGATGTATAAGAGATTATTGTCTTGATACCATACATACGCAGGTATATAGTTTAAGGAAGTTTTGTAAATGTTATGAGACCTGAAATGTATAAATGGGATTTGGATTTGATATATACACATGATATGTGTGATCTTAAATCTTGAATTATGTGTTTGGATTTGATGATGTGGACTATTAGGTGTATGTGGAACCTTGTATTTATGAGAAGGTTCTGCCAAAAGTTTTTGTAAATTTTGAGTGTATTTCTTTCAGGAAGAGGCTAATAGAGTAGTATATAGTCTAGGTATAGCGTATATGGTATTTGGTGTCGGTCATAATGTCACCCTACGAAGGGGGTCGTGACACGTACAATTGGAAGAATTCCTTTGCGAAGAAGAAAAGAAAACTGTGCAACCTTTCACACTAGATGAAATTAGTGTGGTACAGGAATTTCCTACTATATTTCTCAAAGATTTACTGGGACTACCACCAGTACGAGAATTTGATTTTGAAATCAAACTTCTTCCAGAAACCAATCCAGTGTTTATCCCACCGTATCGAATGGCTCACACCGAACTGGTGGAACTGGACAAACAACTCAGAGAATTAGAAGGAAAAGGATTTATCAGAAAAGAAAAATACCTCACCTTGGGGAGCTTTGGTACTCTTCGTAAAGAAAATGGATGGTTCTTTACGAATGTGCGTAGATTATCAAAAATTAAACAGTGTTAAAATCAAGAATAAATATCCACTTCTCAGAATAGATGATTTTTTTGATCAATTGCAGGGAGCAAGATTTTTTTGAAAATTGATTTACGCTCAGAATATCATCAACTATGCATGAAAGAGTCTGACATATACAAGACCGCCGTTAGAACTTTGTATGTACACTACGAATTTCTGGTAATACAGTTTGGGTTAACAAATGCACCAGCTGCCTTTATGGATTTAATGCATCGAGTGTTTCGCCCATATTTATATCGTTTTGTAGTAGTTTTCGTAGATGACATATTAATCTACTCGACTATTGACGCTAAACACTAAGTGTAGCGCCCAGTATGTACGAGTCAAACTTGTACGTTGACTTATCCGTATTGTCAGGAGTATGTATACGTATATACATATGTACATGACCTTTAGATAATGTATTTATATGTATTTTAGGGCTATTGGTACCCTAGGAGGCTAGTCGTATCATAAAATGCCCAACACTAGAAAAGATTTTAGATTTGCAAGAAGTGCGCTTCTCAGTGGGCCTGAAATTTTTTTAAAATGAAATTGAAGAGGCGGTTTGTGCATGGTTTGGAACAGGTGTCTTGATGAATTCAAGCCACTTCAAGGATGATTTCAACACGTTATTGTGTTGCTGGCAATAGGAAATTGCCACGTTTTAGCATTGATGGCTTGTTGGCAAGAGTAAATTAAGTTGCCGACAAGATTAATATAAGTTGCTGGAATGTCCAAATGAAGTTGCTGGACTTGAGGAGAAATTCACATAGGCAAGTGAAAAACCAGAGAACGTTGGGGAAGAAGATGAGTTTGAACAAGGAGCTGCAAAAGCCAAGGTGAGTTTAGGTAATTGTGAGTTAAAAATCCCATTAATGGATTCCTTTCTCTCGTCTGTTTATCATATAAAACGTGCAATGATTTTCAATGGTTAGAATTGAACATGAGAATGAGATTTTGGTGCTGATTCTGGACTGAAATTGAGTGGATTGGAGGCTCAAATCTTAGGTAAGTATTTGATGTTCATTTCACTGATTTTCAGTAAGTGAATTGTGATGTTTTATGGTGTTTGATGGTCGAGACCATGGGAGAATGGTTGCTGGATAATTGGCGAGTGTTTTGATGTTTAAAACACTGATTTTCAGTGACTAAATTAATGATGAAATTGTGGGTTTTCCATGGCTAATTTGCATGTTCCAAACTTGATTGGGTAAGGGTTTTGGAACCCATTTTCAATGATTAATTTGAGATGTTTTATGGTGTTTAATTAATGGAAATTAATCTTGGATATGTTGTGATTATGAATTTCTGAGGCTTGAAGTACAGAATTGTGAGAATATGAGTTTGATGATAAGTACAAGATGAGTACTTATGCTGGAAATTGAGTGTGCTAGGAATACATTTGGTAAGATATATCCTGATGCATTGTGATTAACTTGGTGATTTAATTGATGATCAATTGACTGGCTTATGTGCTGGAATTCGTGGTTATAGTTATAATGTTCAAATTTTAGAAAATCGAATATTAAGATGAGGAGAATGGACAGCAAATAGTGAAGTGATTGTATTGTTTTGTTGGTAAAATTGGCTAAGTGTTGTGTATGCTGTGGACTTGGTGAAAATCCTGTAATTGTGAGTATTTCTATCTTGGTTTTGTTTATGGCATTGTAAAATATATAAACTCTGTTTACTAAATGTAAGGGCCAATTAATGCACGCCTTGGAACCTTAATACACAACTAATTGAATTTAATTATTAAAAAATGGCAAGAACCTAGCTAGTTTTTATACATGGTTAAAATTAAATATTCATGTTGCAAAAAAGAAATTTGACATACCTTTATGTTAATGTTCATATACATATAAGAGATTTTTAGGCCCTATAATAGCTATATTCAGAAGATTTTTGGTTCAAGGGTCAAGAGATGTCCTTAGTCGCCAATATTAATGTGGAAAAGTATAGTAGAGTACTCATTTACCAACTAATTAAGCTAACCATGGCAAAACAAAAAGATTAGAACAAAATGAGTTGAAAAAATGGAAAAGAAGACCTGTTAAGTATGACATGATCCCATACCCAATATGTATGATGGAATCAAATGGATTCCTACTTCAGGCATTTGGTCTTTTGTCTAAGTTAAGAGGGGTCATGAAAAGAATAGGTTCTAAATCAGGATCAATTCCTTTTCAAATCTTGCTGCAACTGGACGAGCCCTTCCTGCATGCTACAAATGACCCACAAATATGAAGAATCTTAGAACAAAATGAGAAGTAGCTAACCAACTTCTAAGAGAAATATAATTGACTGCAGAGGTAACAACCTAAATATATAGCTTTAAATCTAAGAAAATATTTTGAAAATACACTTTTCAAATATATTTTGTTGACATTGCACTTAAGAGTTGTTAGATCGCCTCGAACCACACATTAACACTTGATACGAGGGGATCTAACAATTCTCAAAGATAATGTCAACAAAGTGTGTTAGTCAAATACTACTCTTAAATCTAACATTTTGTGCAATTGATAAGAGACTTACCTAATTGATTAGGCTGGGATATTAATCTTCAACTCATCAAGCTGCCCATAGTAGTTTAAAAAATCTACAAAACTAATTCCTACAATTAGGTGACTATTTTCTTTTCTTTTCTTTTTTATATAAAATGAATGACACATATATGACAACCGTTATATACATCACAACCCATGCACAAAAGGGTTGCAAGATTCATGTTGTCGAAAATGCAGCATGCAACTTTAATAAAAGTTCCCAAAAACTTTTGACTATTTTTTATATAATACATTTCTTTTTTGAAAGAATAAGAAAAGTAGGAAATAAATTTACATCCATTAATATTAATGGTGGAAGAACCTTTCAAAGGACTCCGATGTCCGATACTTTATTATCAGCTTATTCCTATTTAAAATTCTTTATCATAGTATCAGCAGAGTATATTAAAATCCCAATATTATACGGAGAATAATACTTTTGGTGGATATTCTCCCATTATGCGAAATCTTTTCCTATATATATTACAATCCTTAGTTGTTAGTGATATGATTCTATTTCTTAGGCTTTAAATTAGGTTGGAGTAGTAAAGCAAATTTTATCTAGAAAAATACTTTATGTGCATTTTGTATTAGCGTACATAAAACATTTTTTCAAAGCTGACAGCTTGTTCTTTTGAATATTTTGGAGATGTGTGTGTATTGCGTAGCATCCTTAAATACATGTGCATTCTTAAAATATTTAAAAGAGGCTGAGTACTAATGTTAAAAAATAATATTGATATATACCGTCCATATAACATTACTCTTTGATCTAATCAAACTATGTGCATATCACGAGGAGATAGATTAGTTTTTAGCTAACATCTATAACAGTGAGTTTTTTTGGTTGTATTGTCGGATTTATCTCCTAATTATATGATATGTTTCTATAATTAGGAGATTTGTATATAATTAGCATTATTCTGGAAATTAGCATTCTTTCTATAATTAAGAGATTTGTATATATGGCTTAGCATTATTCTAGGGATTGTAATAGAGAGATATTAGCATTCTTTCTATAATATGTGTAACTAGAATAACCTATATATGTTAGACATGTAATCAAGCAATTCTTAATATACAGAAAAAATTATTCTCCAATATTCATTGGTTCATCTCTGTATCCTTTTCTTCAACCTTCCTCTCTGTATCTTTTTCTTCATGGTATCAGAGCCAAACCGTGGGTTGAAGAAACTTTACTGCTATTGCAGCTTTTATATCACTGTGCGCGTTGCAGCAGAGAAGGTGAAGACCTGTTTTATTTTTTATTTTTTATTTTTTATTTTTTTTTTTTTTTTTTTGCTGTGAGTTATCGTAGGTTGTTACGTTACCGTGAGTTGTTGCAGTTACTGTGAGTTTCAGAAGTAGTTATGTGAAAAAAAAAAAAAGTTGTTTATTAAAACAACTCTAAAAAGCATCGGTAGTATTGATTCCAAAGGCATCATATCTTGTCTCATTAAAGGGGTGGTATTGATTTCAACCCCGATTATTTTATTTTATTTATTATTATTATTATTATTATTATTTTTTATCAAAAATAATAATAATAATAATTAATTCGATTGTTCTTGTTTCTATTCTGTCAAAAATGGCCGAAATAGTTCTATCCAACACGGAAAGTTCTATTGTTCCGTTATCTTCTTCTTCTTCTGATGTCAATTCGAATCAGCGATTATGCTCGGTTCAATTGAATGATTTTAATTATCTCCCTTGGTCGAGGGCAGTGACATTAGCTCTTGGTGGGAGATCACGGATTGATTTTATCGATGGGAGCAATGTTGCTCCGGATGTCCAGTCTGCTCAATACAAGGCTTGGTTTGCTAATGATCAGATGGTCCAATCGTGGTTGCTTAATACGATGGAGCCACATATTGCTGAGATTTTCAGTTATTCCGACTCGGCTGCGGATTTATGGAGTGTCGTAAAAGAGTTTTATGGAAATCATAATAATTCTGCACGGGTGTTCCAACTCAAGAAGGATATTGCCTCTTTCCAACAAGAAGGTAAACCTTTTGTTCAGTTTCTTGGTCGCATGAAGACCATGTGGAATGAGTTAGCGGTCTATCGACCACATACCACTGACTCGACAATCTTGTTGAAAAGGGTTGAGGAAGACAAGATTTTTCAGTTGTTGGCAAATCTAACCCCAGATTATGAAGATCTTTGTAGCCGCATTCTCATGAATTCTGAGTTGCCGACGTTTGCAAGTGTTTGTGCTACTATCCAACGTGAAGAAACACGAAAAAAGGTTATGTCTGTAAAAATTAAATCAGATATATCTGACACACGAGCCTATATTTCCACTCAACGACGTCCAGATGACAGAGGGAACAAGGCTAGAAGGAATGAATTGAAGTGTAGCGATTGTAGCAACATTGGCCATATCGTGGATAGATGTTGGATTCTTCACCCAGACCTCAAACCCAAGTTTGCAAACAAAGGAGGCCCGAAACGTGGTCCATTCTCTGGATATCAAGCCAACCTTGTATCTGCACCACCATCTGATGAGTTATCTAGGTTTACTTCTAGTCCTATAAATCTTATCAATGAGTTTGCTACTTACATTCAGGCCAAACACGATGCTGTTGACAAGAATGAGATTGGTAATTCTTCGGCCTTGCTTGGTCAATTTGCGGGATTTCTTGCTGAAAATAAGAACTTGTCTTCTGAAGATATGTCAGGTATATTTAATGCCGTTTCACTCGCTCTTAATATTAGTAATGTGCATGATTATTGGGTTATAGATTCGGGTGCCACTGATCATGTAACTAATATATCTAGAAATTTGACTGACTTTGAGTTTTTCTCTCCTTCATCTACCATAACCATAGCCAATGGTAAGAGTGTGAGTGTTGTTGGCCATGGTAAGACTAAGTTACTTTCAAACTCCATTTCATCATCCGTTCTTTATGTGCCTTCATTTCCATTTCAACTACTTTCAGTTGGCCGATTAATAGCCAGTCTAAATTGTCGTGTCATCTTTTCTCCTAACAAAGTTGTATTTCAGGATCTAATAACCCAGAGGACGATTGGTGAAGGATTCTTCTATCAAGGACTCTATTATCTTCCCAAGAATGCTTATTTGTCCAAAGAACCCCACGCATATGCTTGCTTGTCTTCTATTCAAGAGTTGTGGCATCAACGCTTAGCTCATCCTTCGGCGCCCATTTTATCCAAACTTTTTCCCGTTTTGAATAAACATCCATTAAATTGTGATGTATGTCCTTTATCAAAATCTACTCGATTACCTTTTTCTTCTTCAGATTCACGTTCAAATAAAATTTTTGATTTGGTACATTCTGATGTTTGGGGTCCAGTGCTTGAATCATTTGATGGATACAAATATTTTGTAACATTTGTTGACGATTACTCTCGTTTTACATGGCTATATCTCTTAAAATCCAAAAGTGAAGTTGCTCATGTTTTCCAAGACTTTCATAACTTAGTCATCACTCAATTTTCCTCTAAGATTAAGGTTCTACGATCAGATAATGGTACTGAATTTATGACACATATCATGACACAATACTTGAGCATGCATGGCATTATTCACCATACTAGTTGTGTTGGGACTCCACAACAAAATGGTATAGCGGAGAGGAAAAATCGTGATCTACTTGACAAAACTAGAGCACTGATGTTGGGCATGAATGTTCCCAAAATATTTTGGTCACAAGGAGTGTTTACAGCAGCTTATTTAATTAATCGCTTGCCTAGTCGAATTTTGCAGTTTAATTCTCCTATTGAGTTGTTGACAAAAAAAACTCCAAGCTTTTCTCATCTCAGAGTCTTCGGGTGCACCTGCTATGTTCACATTCAGTCTCATCAGCGCGACAAACTGGAACCACGGGCTGTCAAATGTGTATTTTTGGGTTATTCTCCTACGCAGAAAGGTTATAAATGTTATAATCCGTTACAAAGAAGCTCATGGTTAGTCGAGATGTTCGGTTCAATGAGGCAGTGCCATATTTCAGCAACTCAGATGATATTCTTAGTCAGGGGGAGCATGACCTGTTTCCACTTCCCATTCCAGCTGTTGTACCACCAGTTGTGCCCCAAGCTGTCTCTTCCGAGCATTCTTCAGCAGACACTGCTAATGGTGATGACGTACCTTGCACAGCTCATGCACCCACTACCACCATACATGTGGATCCTGTCCCAGCGCCAGCAGTGATCATGGGTGATGAGTCACCAGCTCCTGCGCCTATTCCTCGCCGTAATCCACCTCGTGAACGACATCCACCTTCAAGGCTTCACGATTACGTGGCTTACTCGGTATGTCATCCCATACATCATGTTTTGAGTTATCAAAACTTATCACCTACCTATACTGCTTATCTCAGTCAGATTTCTAGTGTCACCGAACCAAGAAATTATCAAGAGGCGGTTCAACAGGCAGTCTGGAAGGATGCTATGAACGACGAACTCCAAGCACTAGCTGATAACAATACTTGGAGTGTGGTTTCCCTCCCACACGATAAAAAGGCAGTTGGCAGTAGGTGGGTATACAAGACTAAGTTCAAAGCCGATGGCTCAATTGAACGGTATAAGGCCCGACTTGTTGCTCAAGGGTTCACTCAAACATATGGTGTTGATTACAAAGAGACGTTTGCGCCCGTCGCAAAAATGACAACTGTCCGTACCTTGATTTCTGTCGCTATCAATCAAGGCTGGTCTCTTTCACAAATGGATGTTAAAAATGCGTTTTTGCATGGCGAGCTTGAAGAAGAAGTCTATATGAAGCTTCCGCCGGGGCATCCACAAGGTACTGATCCAAGGTTAGTGTGTCGATTGCACAAATCTATTTATGGCTTGAAGCAATCTCCACGCGCATGGCATGCCAAATTAAGTATGGTTCTTGAAGAACTTGGGTTTAAGAGAAGTAATGCAGATCACTCTTTATTTGTTCACATGCACTCGGGTAAGCGACTGATTGTTTTGATTTATGTTGATGACTTAATTGTTACCGGTGATGATGATGCTGCTATACGTAAGCTTAAGTGTGTTCTCCAAGAAAAGTTTTCCATTAAAGATCTCGGTGTGCTGAAATACTTTCTGGGCATCGAAATGGCTACTTCCTCCAAAGGCTTGTTCTTGAATCAACGCAAGTATGTGACAGATTGATATGTTGGATTGCAAACCTGCACGCACACCATTGGATAGCAAACTACAGCTTGATAGATCTGGTGCACCTCTGGGTTCTGTTCAAGATTATCAAAGATTGGTTGGCAAACTTATCTATTTAACAATCACACGGCCTGATATTAGTTATGCAGTGAGCATTATTAGTCAATTTATGCATTCTCCCACCACGGTTCATATGCATATTGTTCAGAGAATTCTTCGATATCTAAAGAAAACAATTGGCCGTGGCATCCTCATGAAAGCTAACGGGCATTCTCAAATTCTTGGCTATACGGATGCAGATTGGGCTGGAAATCAACTTGATCGAAAGTCCACTACGGGTTATTGTATCTTTATTGGTGGGAATATGGTTTCTTGGAAAAGTAAGAAACAAACAGTGGTAGCACGGTTCAAGTGCCGAAGCAGAGTATCGGGCCATGGCTTCCACAACTTCTGAACTCATGTGGCTAAAGGCTCTCCTTGCCGATTTGGGTATCTCTCATTCTCAGTCTATAACGCTTTGTTGTGACAATCAAGCGGCTATGCACATTGCCTCTAATCCCGTTTTTCATGAACGGACTAAACACATTGAGGTTGATTGTCATTACATTCGACAACATGTTCACACTCGGGCCATTGTTACTCATTACACTCGTAGCCATGACCAGCTTGCAGATATCTTCACAAAGGCCTTGTCGTCGGATCATTTTCATCGTATTCTTTCCAAGCTTGGCTCAATTAATCCCCTTGATCCAGCTTGAGGGGGAGTATTGTCGGATTTATCTCCTAATTATATGATATGTTTCTATAATTAGGAGATTTGTATATAATTAGCATTATTCTGGAAATTAGCATTCTTTCTATAATTAAGAGATTTGTATATATGGCTTAGCATTATTCTAGGGATTGTAATAGAGAGATATTAGCATTTTTTCTATAATATGTGTAACTAGAATAGCCTATATATGTTAGACATGTAATCAAGCAATTCTTAATATACAGAAAAAATTATTCTCCAATATTCATTGGTTCATCTCTGTATCCTTTTCTTCAACCTTCCTCTCTGTATCTTTTTCTTCAGGTTGATATGCTCTCTTGGAACGCTCAATATGCCCAAGACTTCACTTGAGAAATTGAAAAAAAAAAAATATTGAACAAAAAAATAGTACAATACACTAATATAATATTCCAAAACCTACCTTGGAAAAATCTTTAAAAAAAAAAAAACATTATTCCAAAGCACGAGACTATGGAGTGATTAGTTTCCATATTACAAATTATTAACATGAAGGAAAACATGCACCATCTTTTATTTTAAAAAATCAACAACTATAAGCATATATCTTTAGGCTTATTATATAAGCATGTTAAATAATTTGTAGTTTATTAATGTATATGAAATATGATTTAAATTCTAATAAAATATCCTCGATAATTTAAATCCTTCAACAAATTTAAGTTTCTGCATCATAATATTAAAAATGCTCTAATGGCTCTCACTATCATCCTAGCTAATAAAAATATTGAGAATTCACTCTTGATTTTGTAATTCTGATTAATTATCCTATAAATAATAAGAGCCAGTCCTAATTGATTTATTAACTTTTATGGGTATGTATTGTTTTTTATTAAAAAAAAATAATGGGGTTTAAACTGATCATATTACATGCCTTATGTCAAACCATTATATATAATTTGTTAACTAATAATATGCATCACAAGTAGTGGGCTAAAAGTTTGGCCATATATATTTAACCTTATAGATTAGAAAAAAAAATATTTGTGATAAAGGAAAAGAAATAATTAAGTAGGCTTTTTTATGTAAATTAGTAGGTTATATTAGTAAACTATAAAATATATTTATAAAATATAATTGTCAATCACCAACCCAGGTGCATGTTCTTTAATATAATTAAAATATAAAATTTATACCTACTTCTTTTAAGTAAATGGATATGTTTATAAAAAAGGTCGCTACTAAATTAACTCACCATTTTCTCTCTCTCTACCCACCTACCAACCAAAATTTAAAATCACCTACATCCCCATATACCCATTTTACCCCTTTCAAAACAAACACACGCCCTCCCCATTTCTTCCTTGTTCCTCCCCTTTCTTCACCTTTTGGTTCATCATTTTTTAATTTCTTTAACAATTTTTCATTAGAAAACAACATTTTGAAGATTTATTGGGTTCAAACTACCAAAATCTTATGGTAGAAACACATAAGTAGGGCATTTGAGGACGGTCTACTCAAATCGGCGTAGAGAAAACCCTTTGCATTTTGAATCTTGAATCAGTAAGTAAACACACAAATTTTTACATGTTATAAATAGATTATTTGTTATAAAATAGATTTTGGTGTTTTTTTTTTTTTTGCCAAAAATTGAATAGCAAAGGTGTAGAAATAGGATTTCAAAACCCTACATTTTTGCCCAAAATGATCTGTCCGACAGGCTTCGATTGAACAAAATGGATTTGTATGACCTGCACCGCCTGAACAAAATGGTTTAGTTCGGTCGACTCGGTCGAACAAAATGGTTTTGACCGATCCTGGCCGACCGAACATAATGGTTCTATATGGTCACTATTGGCCACACATAACTTTTTGAGCATATTTTATTTTATTTTATTTTATTTTTTTACAAATTATGAATTAAATATGTCAATTATATGTTTTTTTTTTCATACTTAAATATGTCAGGAGGACAAAGTAGACACAATAAAGAAATACAAAAAAAAACAATATAATTGACATATTTTATTATGTTCGGCCGGCCAAGACCGAACAAAATTATTCTGTTCGGTTGAGGCCGGCCAAACAAATCCATTTTGTCGGGGCCGACCCGACAGATCGTTTTGGGTGAAAATATAAGATTTTGAAACCTAATCTCTACACTTTTGTTATTTGATTTTTGATACAAAATTCAAAATGCAAAGGGTTTTCTCAACGCCAAATTGAGTAGAATGCCCTCACATGCCCTAAACACGTTTCTATCACAAGATTCTGGTACTTTGAACCCAATAAATCTTCAAAATGTTGTTTTATAGTGAAAAATCATTAAACAAATTAAAAAAATGATGAATCAAAATGTGAAGAAATGAGAGGAATGGGGAAGGTTTATCGGTGGGTAGAGAGAGGATTTAGTTGATTTTAAATTTTGGTAGGTAGGGGTAGAGAGAGATGAAATAGTGGGTTAATTTAGTAGCCACCATAAAAAATCCTATCGGTTTTAAAACTGAGTTGAACAACAAGAGTCAAAGGCCCATGTATAGTAAGTTGGACCTCGAACAACAAGACCCAAGGGCCTACAGCTACAATATAAGCAACTAGGGTTAGGAGTGGCAATTGGTGTTCGAGCTTGTTTGTCTGGTATCGTCTGACTCGATTATAAGTGGGTATGAAAATTAGTTACTTGAAACCAGGCCAAGTTTGAAAAAACTTTTATGTCCGCTTCTAAAAGCGAGTCGACTCCGGATGGGAGGAAAAAATGGGTACATGGTTACTGAGGGAAAAAAATGTAATTTTTTTAGTATATATATATAACCCAACAATGACTCTTGGTTATATATATAACTCTTTGGTTATATATGTGTTGGACCACATACCGAGCACTAGACATGTCAACCACATTAATCTTGTCGACCTGTTCTGGACAGAGAATACGGATCTACCCGACCGTGCACACAGCCTGAGCCCATGGTTGGTCCTACCGACCATATGAATGTGTTATTTACCATTATAACCAGGGAAATAAACAAAAGCTCCAGGTCTGTAGATTTGGTTATTGACCTAGATGACAGGTCAACGACTATAGGGCGACAACACTAGGTCGACATACCATATCATGTATTACCGACCACTATCTACCGATCTTCTTTACATACCAGATCTTCGTTATCAAGCAGATCGTACCAGACCTTCCTAATTCTACTAGGAATCAAATATGCTCTCCCAGCACGAGTTGGATTCCTGATTCTACAATAACACTACTACAAGGCCAAAGACCTCAAGTCCTCTATATAAAAAAACCACAACTCCTAAGGGGGAAGTAAGCAACTCTAAGCAATTCTCGACTCAGTTCAGTACTTCTAACTCTACGGAGCTCTGAACTAACTTAGGCATCGGAGGGTCTTTGGCCGACACCACACCGGTGTTCCTTACGATAGCCTGTATTATTTTGTTTTCCCTGTCTCAAATAACCAACCTCTGGCAATTTCTCCAACATTCCCACGAGTTCCAAATCAGCATCCTCCCTCCACTTCATCGTTTACTAGTGTTGGTCAAATCTTGCACCAACATTTGACGTCGTCTGCGAGGAGTTCGTGAAAATCTCCAACCGACCGAGGACTCCAGAAGATGACCAAGCTGGGCCAGTAGGCGAGAACAAAACGATTTTCGGTTGAGATCAGATCGGTACCTCGAACCGGGCAATGAAGGCTTATGTCCGAAAATCCAGGTCGGAAGTCATGAACCTTGGGTACTGGTCGGTAGCTCGGCAGACATCCTCTACCAATCAGCATTCGAGAAACTGGTATTAACCAAGGATCAGCTGACCCCGGTAGACGTCCCGCTGATCGACTTCACTGGGAATAACATCATGCCAGAGGGACGAATAACCCTACCAGTGACAGCCGGTGACTCAGAGCCCAAAGTCACGGTCATGACTAGCTTTTTGGTGGTAAAGTGCCCTACTGTCTACAACGCCATAACAGGATGACCACTCCTCAATAACCTGAGGGCGGTTGTATCAACCTATCATCTAGCTCTGAAGTTCCCAGCAGAGCGAGGCATCAGAGTAGTACTGGGTAGCCAAAAAGAATCTCGAGACTGCCACGTCACAGCCGTGAAGAAGTGCAATTAATGTTCCTAGAGCATCCAGCCAGCCCCGACCTCGACCCCAGGGAAGAGGTGCCGGGGCTCGAACCCCAGGATGGATGGGCTGAGGTGCAGACCGGAGAAGATCCAGCTAGGACGGTCAAGATCATTACAGGAATGAGCCTTTCCCTCACCAACCACCTGGTCAGCATCCTACGGGCACATAGAGATATTTTTGCCTGATCCCATGAAGACATGCCAGGCATACCGACCAGCGTGATGGTGCATCGTCTGAATGTCGACCCGGCTCAATTCTGAATTCTGACTGAGCTCAAGGTCTACGAGAAGAAGTAGACAAATTACTAACAGCAGGCTTCATTAGAGAAGTGCTCTACCCAGATTGGTTGGCTTCACTAATATGAACAAACCCAATGGAAAGTGGAGAACATGCGTCGACTTCACTAATCTGAACAAAGCCAGCCCAAAAGATAGCTTCCCACTGCCCCGCATCGACCAACTAGTGGATGCAACAGCAGGTCACAAGCTGCTGAGCTTCATGGACGAGTATTCAGAGTACAACCAGATTGTACTAAGTCGCAGAGATGAAGAGAAGACAACCTTCATTATAGATCGAGGTCTATATTGTTACAAGATGATGCCCTTCGCTTGAAAAATGTCGGGGCTACTTACCAGAGGCTGGTCAACAGCATGTTCGCGGAGAAAATTAGAGTGAACATGGAAGTCTACGTCGACGACATGTTGGTCAAAAGTGTGAAGGCGACAGCTCATCCTACCGACCTGTCAGACGTGTTTATGATACTTAAAAAGTATCACATAAAGCTCAACCCGGCAAAATGCACATTTGGAGTGAGCTCTGGTAAATTTTTGGGATTCCTCATTAATCAAAGAGGAATCGAAGCCAACCCCGACAAGATTCAGACTCTAGTCGACATGCGATCACCCCGAACCGTGAAAGATGTCCAGAGGCTCACTAGGTCCGTAGCCGCACTGAGCAAGTTCATCTCCAAGTCCACAAATAGATGTCTTTCGTTCTTCAAGCTAATCAAGAAAAAGGCAATGGAGTGGACCCCAGAGTGTGAGAAGGCCTTTCAGGGGTTAAAGGCTTACATAAGTCAGGCTCATCTGCTCTCAAAACCCCTTCATGGAGAACAACTCTTCCTATACCTAACAATTTCAAAAGCGGCTGTTAGTTCTACTCTGGTCAAAGAAGAGCTAGGAAACCAGAAGGCGGGGTACTACACCAGCAAGTCTTTGCTCTATGTAAAGACGAGATATCCTAAGATTGAAAAGCTGGCACTGGCACTTGTCACTTCAGCTCTGAAGTTCAGACCTTACTTCCAGGCCCACACCATAGCGTTCTCACTAAACACCCGCTGAGGTAGGTGATCTTGAGGCTGGAAACATCCGACGGATTGACTAAGTGGGCCATCGAGTTGAGTGAATTCGACATCGAGTACCGACCTCGTACATTTATCAAGGGTCAGGCATTGGCAGATTTTTTGTCTGAGCTTCCTCAAATCGATCCTCCTACCGACCTATACCATGATTCTGCCTAGAATTTGTTCGTCGACGGATTTTCTTGCAAGCAGGGATGTGGAGCGAGAATAATACTCATATCCTCCAGAGGTGAGAAACATATGTGTGCTCTTCGCTTCGGCTTCCCAGCATCTAATAACGAAGCAGAGTACGAAGCACTTTTGGCTGGCCTACAACTCGCTCTCAGTTGGGGGGTGAACAGACTGGTCATCCATTGCAATTCTCAGCTCATCGCGAGGCAAGTCACATTGGAGTATCTGGCTAAATAGGACAGAATGCAAGCATATCTGAAAGAAGCCCTGACCCTACTAGGAAGGTTCAAGAACTATGAACTGACGCAGGTGTCGAGAACAAAAAATAATTTGGTCGATGCCCTTTCAAGGCTGGCCTCCTCCTCAGAGACCGAGCTCATAATCCAGGTCCTAGTGGAATTCTTACCAGAAAGGAGTATTGAAGAAATGGGTACCAAACGACAGGTCGACAGCCTCAGCCATAACCCATCGTGGATGGACCCGATTGAAGATTTCATACGAAGTGGCAACTTCCCCGAGGATAAGGTCAAAGCAAGAAAAGTGCAAAGACATGTTACTAGGTATTCCATAATAGACGATCAGCTCTATAGGCGCAACTTTACTATGCCTTATTTAAGATGCCTACAGGAAAAGCAAACACGACTAGTTCTGGAGGAAATTCATGCAGGCACATGTGGTAATCATTCTGGTGGAAGGACTCTCGTGTACAAGATTCTTCGCCAAGGTTATTAATGGCCAACAATCCATAAAGACGTTATAAGGATAGCTTAAAAATGCGATAGTTGTCAGAAACATGGAACCCACATCCGAGATCCAGAAGAGAATCTCTCTCCAATCCAAAGCCCATGGCCTTTTGCTCAGTGGAGGGTGGGTCTAATAGGACCTCTACCGATCTGTAAGGGGAAGGTCAAGTTTGCTATTGTTGTTGTTGACTACTTCACCAAATGGGTAGAGGTCAAACCATTAGCACAAATTACTAAGCAGAAGACCACGCGCTTCATCTGGCAGTCAATTATTTGTCGTTTCGGTGTTCCGTACGCCATTATCTTTGACAACGGCAAACAATTTGACAATGCTAGGTTCTGGACATTTTGTGAAGACCTCGGTATTCAACATTTCTTTTCTACTCCAGCCCATCCTTAAGCCAATGGTCAGGTAGAAGCCGTAAACAAGATTATCTCACATTGAAGGCCAGGCTCGAGGAAAAGAAAGGAATGTGGGCCAAAGATATGTCGCAAATCCTCTGGTCATACCGCACCACCTCCCGAACAGCCACAGGAGAAACACCATTCTCCCTAACTTTCGAGATGAAGGTCGTCATACCAGTAGAGCTCGAGATACCGACCTTGAGGACCTTTTACTTCGACGAAGCCAGGAACATGGAGGCTTAGCGTACCGACCTGGATCTACTCGAAGAAATAAGAGAACAAGCACATCTCAACCTAACAGCATACCAACAGAGGATCTCAAAATACTACAACACCAAGGTAAAACATAGAAGCTTCAAAATTGGTGACCTAGTACTAAGAAAAGTGATGTTGAACACACGTGAACCTGGAGCAGGAGCCCTCGGTCCCAACTAGAAAAGGCCTTACAAGATCACTGTTGTACTTCGCACGAGGGTATAAGAGCTCGAAGATCTATTAGGAAGAAGAATTCTCAAGCCCTGGAATGCAGAGCACCTCAAGAAGTACTACCAGTAGGCATTTGTAGTAGTAGTAGCAGCTTAGTAGTTATGTTCTAGTATTTGCCGAGGTGTTGGTTACCTCTAGTTTTATTTTTTAGATTTCTACAAGTGTTAAGAGGTTTTGTTATACAAATCTACGTTTACGATCTACAATTAAAAGTGCCTTGGGACTATCGACCAGATCGGAAGCCACCGAGAAGAAGGGTCCCAGCCCTAGAATGCCTTGGGGGTACCAAGCTTTAGCTATGTACCTACCGAGAAGATGACCACGGTCAAGAGTACCTTGGGGAACTGCCCCAGAAATGAAAATACTACCGAGAAGATGGATCATTGACCCTTGAAGTGCCTTGGAGAGGCGGTCAAACAGCTACCGAGAAGAGAACCTAAAGGTTCAGAACGCAGTGGGGGGGTCAAATATTATCTACCGACCTCATAATTCGACGAACACTTGAAGAAATCAAGTGAAGAGATCGGCAGGTATCTACGACTTACCGGCCTCATGACCCTACGAACACTTGGAGAAAACTAAGTAAAGAGATCGGCATGAAACCACAACTCACTGACCTCATTACGCGACAAATCCTTTGAAAAAGCTAAGTACAAACTCAGAGTGCAAGAAAATCAGGTCTGAACAAAAACAGATATTTCATTAAGATTGAAGCATAATACAATGAGGAACAAAGAAGGAAAATCATCAAGGCACGAAGGCTTATTACAAAAGACATAATCGAGACTAAAGAAATCCTCTACGACTCTGAACTGGTAGAACAGTGCAGGATCTCAGTCAGACTGACTGGCTCATCGTTGTCACTTGTTCGGTGCGTTTCCTCCTCAAAGTCAATAGTTTGAGGTTGCTCGGACGATATCCTTGGAGCCGCAAGTGTGGCACCAGTCTGCGGTTCCTCGGACGATGCCCTTGGAGCCGCAAGTGTAGCACCCTGGTCGGCAGAAATGTCTTTAGTCTCGACTTCCTCCTCTGCTTCTCCTTCTCCAGTATTAGCTGACCTGGCCCACTTTTCAAAGCCCTTCCATTCTACTGAAACACCGAAGAACTCTTCCAAGTCTACTTGGTACAGAGTCACAGCTTCGACGCAAGCCTCATCCACTCGGGCTTGACAGACTTTTTCAACCTTGGCCTCAACAGTGGCCCAGAATTGAGCTCGATACCTGGTTAGCTCGTCCTGGATTGATTCCACCTCAATCTCTTTGAGCTTCAGCTGCTCCTTTATCTTCTTAAGCTCGGTGTCCCAAGCCACAACCTTAGATTCTCATATTACCGAGGTTGTCTGGGCATCCTTCACCGCCTCTTGAAACTTGGTGTAATGACTTTTGATACGGCGAAGGTTGTACACAGTCTGAGCAGCAGCCTGCAAAGCCAAAAGGAACCAAGTCAGAGACGACACAGGAAGATCACATAGGCAACAAAGTGGATTAATAAACGAACTTACTTCCACAGACTTCATGAAGCCATCATCCACGCTTTCAAACATGTCCTCATCCTTCATCGTGATCGAGAAGGCATTGGGGACACCGACCTGAAAGTTGTCTATGTTCAGGCTGATACCCCCAATCTTAGTTGTAAGGCGATCGGCCTCCCTAAACCGCGCCTTCTTGGCAACCCCTGGTCGGTAGGGGCAGAGAACTTTGACTTGGATCCTACCGACCTCATTTTCCGGGCAAGTGAGCTCACTTGCTCAGAGGAAGCCGCCGAAGTTTTCCCTTTCGAAACCAAAGTCTTCTTCGGGGTGCTATTTGAAGATCTCACTGTCAACCCCTGGGCAGCAGCTTCTTGTTCAGCAGCGATGTTCCTCAGCCTGGTTAGGTCGGCAACATACCTCCCAGCAGCAGCTCTTTTGGGGGCCATTCCTTCTGGTTCTTCTTTTTTCTTACTCTTTCCCTGTTGATTGATAGAGCCGGAAGCAGAAAAACCTACATCGCAAAAGCAACATTTCAGCTAGGAACTTTAAAATTGATCGGTGTGAAGAATCAAAACGTTTGAAGTTAAACTTACTTCCTGAGAAGACTTTATTCTCTGTGATAATACCAGCTCGGTATAGTCTTTCGGGAGTGAGAATGACTTTGTACCGCCGGTCTACAAAGGGAAGCTGGTAAATTTCATCGATGCGAGAGAAGTCAAATCCTTATTCCTTGCTTGGTTTATCCCAAGTACTTGTTAAGAAAAACGAAAAACATAAGTCTTCACCGAGCAAGAATAAAATGAGAAATAAATATAAGGGATGGAGGGAATCTCGGTACCTGGTTTCCCGAAAGTGGACGGTACGCCAGCTTCCTCCGCCCACTATCCCAAAGCGAAAAACCACTTGTCTTTCCATGACTTATTAGAGGTGGGGTTCTTGGTAATCAAGGGTCGGCCTTCCTCGGTACCCTGATGGGTCGACGCGTAATACCACCCACTACATCTCGGGTGGAATTTTAGTCTGTATACAAGGCCGAAGTCGTAAAAATTGAACTCCGGCCACTCTCTCTCCTTCCAAAGCTCAAGGCAACTCAGTATTGCCCTCCATACATTTGGATTGAGCTGAGTAGGAGCTACTCGGATTTGACTGAGCAGACGACATAGGGGTAATTGAAGGGGCAAGGTAAACCCATCTTCAAATAGGTTTGTGTACATAGCAACTTCCCCTTCCCTAAGGTGGCTAGCTCGGTCCTCAGGAGCAGGTGCCCTCAACTCTATACGGTTGGGTATGCCGACCTCCCTCCTCAACTGAGCAAGATGGTGCTCCGTTATCTTGGAAGGAATGCATTCTATCGAGTAGAATATTTTCGCCTGCATTGGCGTCTTCGGGTTCAAAAGATACGTAAGCATGATCCAATGTGCTAAGCTCGGTACTACAGAGCCTACTCTGTGACCTATCGACTAAGAGGGGCGCCATGTCAAGCATTTCTTCATCCTGCTCGTTAGCCTCAAAGTCCTCGGAAGAGGACAAAACTACGGTATCCCCTCCGACCTGAGGGTCAGCCCTAACTTCCTCTTCTCCTTCCTGAAAAAAATCCTTGTAGGAAACTTCCTTAGACAAGGGAGAAGAAACGTTATGGTCAGTGGGTGGATCTACACTAGAGGAAGCCATCTAAATGACCTAAGGACTATACCTACAGACTACCTAGCAGAAAGACAAAAGCAAAAATCTTGGAATAAGAAGTAATCACGAAAGAATGGAAGACTAGAAGAGCCGAGCAAGCTATTACCGATTTCTTTAGAGCGCAGTTGATGAATGGAGAGCAAATGACTTTCTATTTATAGGTGAACGACCTATAAGGCATAATGATGAGTACGAATCTCGAGACATAATTAACGGTCAACAATCAAAGGACGTGTAAGGGTGGTCGTGCTTCGAAGGCACAATTGTCACGAGCATTAAATGGCTCGATATCTGGCATTTCATCTAACCTCTAAGCAATTCATTTTGTTCGGAGCTTGGGGGGTAACTGTTGGACCACATACCGAGCACTAAACATGTCAACCATATTAATCTTGTCGACCTGTTCTAGACAGAGAATTCGGATCTTCCCAATCGTGAACACAGCCCGAGCCCATGGTCGATCCTACCGACCATATGAATGTGTTATTTACCATTATAACCAGGGAAATAAACAAAAGCTCCAGGTCGGCAGATTTGGTTATCGACCTAGATGACAGGTCAACGACTATAAGACGACAACGCCAGGTCGGCAGACCATATCATGTATTACCGACCACTATCTACCGATCTTTTTTACAGACTATATCTTCGATATCAAGCATATAGAATCAAAGATTACAGATCGACATACCGACCTATAGAGATCTACTACTCCGAAACAAATGACGACGGAATGCCCGATCAGATAGGGATAAGGCGTGATCCACTACGATAAGTTCGGGATCTACTCCTAATTCGACTCTGATAAAGCCTAAAACTCTATTAGTTCGACTAGAAGGCTAATAAGTCATCCTAATCCAATAAGGATCGTACCAGATCTTCTTAACTCTAGTAGGAATCAAATATGCTCTCCCAGCACGAGTTGGATTCTTGATTCTACAACAACACTACTACAAGGCCAAAGACCTCAAGCCCTCTCTATAAAAAGACCACAACCCCTAATGGGGAGGTAAGCAACTCTAAGCAATTCTTGACTCAGTTCAGTACTACTAACTCTACAGAGATCTGAACTAATTTAGGCATCGGAGGGTCTTTGGCCGACACCACGCCGGTGTTCCTTACGATAGCCTATATTATCTTATTTTCCCTTTCTCAGATAACCAACCTCCTGTGATTTCTCCAACATTCTCACGACTTTTAGATCAACATTCTCCTTCCACCTCATCGTCTATTAGTGTCAGTCAAATCTTGCACCATGTATAATATTATATATTGTACTATTTTGTACAACAATATAACAAACTTTTGGTTATTGTATAATTTATAATAATACTAAATATTATATTGTATTATTTTTATATATAAGGTGCAAGAGAGCATAAACAGCTTGGATAAATAATTATATTATGTATGAATGTATTTTATATTTAAAAATGATATGAAAATACAAATATAATATTGGAAAAAATGGACAAAAATGGGTAACCCAATTTTTTCTTACCATACGAGTATGAATAAAAAACTTAATGTCTGTTTTAAAATTGAATCAAGTATAAACACACTATTCATTTATAAATATAAAGAGTTATTTGTACCCTTTTTTTATCCGTATTTATATTTTTGCCACTCCTAATTAGTGCCCTCAAGCCTGCAATAATTATGGAGAACCAATAATAATATGTGCTTCCCAAACTTTTGTAGGTAAAAAAGTCTCCAACCTCCCCACCCGAAAAAGGAGGAGTGGAGCATGATGGAACTTGGGTGGAAGTGAACTTGGGTCTTGGACGTTTGTATGAAATTGAAAAACGCAAACAAAACAGGGGTTTTTGACATGATTACCCTTCAAAAAAATAATAATTTCACAAATGTCATCCCCTCAAAAATAATGTCACATTTGCCACATTGTATTGTTCACTGCACAGTCATCGCACAGTCAGCGCGCCAAACAAGCGCCACGTCGGCGCGGAGGTAGAATTTTTTTTAAGTGGAAGGGAAGGCGTCTCAAAAGATGCCTTCCCTTCCACTTAAAAAAAATTTGTGCAAGGGAAGGCGTAAATTTTTTTAAGGTCAAGGGAAGGCGTCTTTTCAAAAAACGCCTTCCCTTCACAATTTTTTTTTTTAAGTAGAAGGGAAGGCGTCTTTTGAAAAGACGCCTTCCCTTCAAAGTTTTTTTTTAGCTGAAGAGAAGGCGTCTTTTGAAAAGACGCCTTCTCTTCAACGCTATTTTTTTTAACTGAAGGGAAGGCGTCTTTTGAAAAGACGCCTTCCCTTCATAATTTTTTTTTTAAATGAATGAAAAATCAAAGTTTTATTCAAAGTTATTACTAAACTGTTCGACCTCACCGAATCCAAACCACTTGGTTTTTTTTAACCAGACCACTTTCACCACGTCCCACTATCCTTCCCCGATCCCCCAGAGTCGACGGAATCCCATTCCCATGTCCGGTTGAATTTTTGGACCCCCATTCTGAATTCAAGTTTAAATGAAAAACATAAGCTTTTTCTAAACTGTTCGACCTCACCGAATCTAAACCACTTGGTTTTTTTAATCAGACCACTTTCAGCACGTCCCACTATCCTCCCCCGATCCCCCGGAGTCGACGGAATCCCATTCCCATGTCCGGTTGAATTTTTGGACCCCCATCCCAAATTCAAGTTTAAATAAAAAACATAAGCTTTTTCTAAACTATTCATCCTCACCGAAGCCAAACCACGTGGTTTTTTTTAAGCCGACCACTTTCAGCACGTCCCACTATTCGACCGAATCCCATTCCCATGTCCGGTTGAATTTTTGGACCCCCATCCCGAATTCAAGTTTAAATAAAAAACATAAGCTTTTTCTAAACTGCTCATCCTCACCGAAGCCAAACCACGTGGTTTTTTTAAGCCGACCACTTTCAGCACGTCCCACTATCCTCCCCCGATCCCCCGGAGTCGACCGAATCCCATTCCCATGTCCGGTTGAATTTTTGGACCCCCATCCCGAATTCAAGTTTAAATAAAAAACATAAGCTTTTTCTAAACTATTCATCCTCACCGAAGCCAAACCACGTGGTTTTTTTTAAGCCGACCACTTTCAGCACGTCCCACTATCCTCCCCCGATCCCCCAGAGTCGACCGAATCTCATTCCCATGTCCGGTTGAATTTTTGGACCCCCATCCCGAATTCAAGTTTAAATAAAAAACATAAGCTTTTTCTAAACTGTTCATCCTCACCGAAGCCAAACCACGTGGTTTTTTTAAGCCGACCACTTTCAGCACATCCCACTATCCTCCCCCGATCCCCCGGAGTCGACCGAATCCCATTCCCATGTCCAGTTGAATTTTTGGACCCCCACCCCGAATTCAAGTTTAAATGAAAAACATAAGCTTTTTCTAAACTGTTCATCCTCACCGAAGCCAAACCACGTGGTTTTTTTTTAAGCCGACCACTTTCAGCACGTCCCACTATCCTCCCCCGATCCCTCGGAGTTGACCGAATCTCATTCCCATCTCCAGTTGAATTTTTGGACCCCCATCCCGAATTCAAGTTTAAATCAAAAACATAAGCTTTTTCTAAACTGTTCATCCTCACCGAAGCCAAACCACGTGGTTTTTTTTAAGCCGACCACTTTCAGCACGTCCCACTATCCTCCCCCGATCCCCCGGAGTCGACCGAATCCCATTCCCATGTCCGGTTGAATTTTTGGACCCCCATCCCGAATTCAAGTTTAAATAAAAAACATAAGCTTTTTCTAAACTATTCATCCTCACCGAAGCCAAACCACGTGGTTTTTTTTAAGCCGACCACTTTCAGCACGTCCCACTATCCTTCCCCGATCCCCCAGAGTCGACCGAATCCCATTCCCATGTCCGGTTGAATTTTTGGACCCCCATCCCGAATTCAAGTTTAAATCAAAAACATAAGCTTTTTCTAAACTATTCATCCTCACCGAAGCCAAACCACGTGGTTTTTTTTAAGCCGACCACTTTCAGCACGTCCCACTATCCTTCCCCGATCCCCCAGAGTCGACCGAATCCCATTCCCATGTCCGGTTGAATTTTTGGACCCCCATCCCGAATTCAAGTTTAAATCAAAATTCAAAGCATACATGTTGAGTACAAGGTAATTTTGTTAAAAAAAATTTATTGAATTGAATGGGCAAGTTTACATACATGTTGAGTACAACATTATCAAAACATATACAAGTTTAAATGAGAAACAAGTTGTCAATCTGCGCCACATATTGGCCATTTACGTCGTTTATTGCGCCGTAAGTGATCTCTTCTATACTGCTGCAAAGGCACCTGAACAACTTGCTCGACAGATGTTGCTGGATCATCGTCAACGGGCATAGCTGATATGTGGTCATCCGCACGATCATCATGCGCCTCAATAGCCATATCTGCTATAAATGCACGTCCTCGCCTTGGCATTCTTTGTCGTCAACCTATCCAATGTCCTTCTTCACCCAAGGTTGGATTGTCCTCGAATGAAGTAGTTGTCGGGTCGATATGAACATCTGGTATTTCATCACCAAAGGAGGATGGATCGTGACGCAATGGTGACATGTGGACATCTGTGAATGAATCAGCACGACCGGAAGGAGTGATGGGACTCTGATGATATGCTGAGGATTGTCCCTTTGTTGTGTCCCTCCTAATCATGTAATCAGCATGCACAGTTTGTAGCGTAGTCATTGATATCCTCTTAATGTCCCCCGCTACAGTCATATCATTCACCTCACTGCGCAAATGCATTTGAGCCACGTTGCAAACCTAAATAAATTAAAAGTGTCATACGTTAGCGAAAATAACTACAACTTAGGTTAGCAATAAGTGAAAACGCGAATTGCATAATGTACTTTCTTACCAAGAAATCGATTGTAACACCACTTTCAGTCATATACCTCCTAGTTATTGATCGAAACCAAACCATATATGGGTCATTGTACTCCATAGGCACTGAATCATTATTTTCACCAACTGCCAAGTTATCGACACGACGCTGCCATTCATCCACATAATATATGTGCTTTTCAATCCAATTACTGTCACATTGGCTTCTCATATCACACTTGTGAAGCTCAATACTTGTGTCGTATGGCTCCGGAATCGTTTGTCTCATGCCAAATTGACGTAACACTCGATCTGGCCGATGTAATTCAACTATGGCGAAGCAAATGAGTGGAGAAACAGTGTGCCATATGTGTCGCCCATGCTTGCAATACTCTGGCAAGGCATCAATCAAATCATCGGTGTATGGAGTCCAACTTACCTGTACATGGACCCCTAATGTCAAAATTGGAAAACATTGCAAAAAATATAAGGAAAACATTAATGTAAATTGTTTGGAATATTGTACCTCTTCAAAACCTTTAGTGTCCAACGTCTCTCTATATTTATTCAATACATGCGTTGAGACTTCTTTCTTTATTAAGGCGTGTCTCCACCTGCAAATAGTAAGGACAAATTAATAAACGTTAACAGTAAATGTTGAAAAGGAAGATCGGTGTGGACTTAAGTAAAAAATTACTCATTTACCTATATGCCAATGGTGGTGGTGGCAACAGATGTGCATTTGGACCTGCATGATCCTCGCGTTGAATGTTGCATCTTCGTGGAGCCAAAAAAGGAAATCTATCCCATGCCCATAGTTGTATTAGTACCAGTGCTCCTGAAACACCTCGTTTATCATAATCACCTACACGACACATTTGACGATATAACCATGCTAGCACTGCACTGCCCCACGCGTATGTACCGGCAACATCGAAGTCCGCAAGAAGAGGCAGAACACATAGGTGTACAAGGTTGTTTGACTGGTCTGACAACAACCCACCTCCAATCAACTGCAAAATATATGCTCGTGCATACTGTTGTATTTCAATTTCTGTTGCTTCTTCGGGTAAGTTTGGAACTCTTTCTCCAAGGGTGACTAGACTCAATCGTCCCCCGCGTCTTTCTTTCCCAACTGGAATGAACCCGAGCAACTCAGCACATAAATCTTCGTAAAGAAGGTTGGTCGATCCCGTCACAGGTAGACCATCGACACGCAAGCCCAATTGGACCTCCACATCTTGGAGTGTAATAGTCGCTTCTCCGCAAGTAAGGTGGAAGGTATGAGTCTCTTGACGCCAACGCTCTATGAAGGCAGTTATTAAGTGCCAGTCTAACTGAATGTATCCCACACGTGCTACCCCATAAAAACCAGCGCGCTGCAAGTATGGAATAATACGCGGGTCAAGCGGAAGTGTGCGGTGGACAACGGTTTCCCTGCATCGACAATGCAACTCTGGCACTGGCTGCAAAAATAAATTATTATATTGTCAGTCAAAGATTTAATTCAAAAGGGATTAAATATCAAAATAATACGTAAGTACCTCTCCATCCCATATGGGACCAGATCGATGACGGGCCTGCAACGAAAGTACTGATGGATCTAAAGGTCCTGGATCCATCTAACGTAGATGAACTAACATTACATTTAATTACCACATATTAGGATCAAACGTAGATAAAGAAATATTAGAAAAAGATAAAAATGTGAGAATAATTATCAGACAATAGATCGTACATGACAAAGTCTATCCCACACAGTGTCATATTACATTGCAAAAGATACAGAAGACTTAAAAAGTAGAAAACATGAAATATATGTGGGCAAACAATAGCTTATGCAGCCCCATCACGGAGGGTTGGACACCTCCGCCTGTTGTGGCCTTCTTGTCCACATTGTCTACATCTAATCTTAGACGAGGGTTCCCTTATATCCATCTCATTTCTTAAGCGCGACGACCTCGGTCGACCAGATTTGCGAACATGACCAGAATCAGGTATCACCGTATAAGGAATAGTACATTATGGCCAATAAGATTCGTGCGGAATGGGATGGAACTGAGATTCGTAACACTTAGAGTAATGCTAGAGGAGGTACCAATGATCAATGTATTGGTCACAATTGATCGAAGGATAACGACACGCTGCTTGGACGTGTGAACAAGGAATCCCATAACATTGCCATTTGCCGCAGCTGCAGAAACGATCTTTTAGTCGAACCACCTGTTTGTTTCCCCCTTTGTTCATGCGGACATCTTGTATACCGGTAACAACCTCAAATGTCTCAAGCTGTCGATTGATCATTGTAACAGTGTGGTTCCCTGCCTTAAGCCCCCAATTTTTCATTTTCTCAACCGCATACTTTGTGAAAACTTCTCCATTAGTAATTGCTTCATCTATTTCTTGCCGTCTAACGATAAACCACCGAACACATCTATAAAACGTCAACTGAACCAATGCTGTGACCGGATAAAATCGAGCCCCCTTCAATACTCCATTGAAACACTCTAAAGGAAAAAAATAGGAAACAAATCAGACGGTAATTGACAATTAAAAAATAGCTCAGAGAATTCAAATAAGTAAATGCATAGACTAACCAGCGACATTCGTAGTCATCCAACCATACCACACCCCACCATCGTAAGCCATTGTCCACCTCTCTCTAGGAAGGGTAATGGGATTAAACCATCTTGTGCAACCCTCTTTCTGGTGCTCTAGTTCTTTCATTAGTGCCTCAAACTTACGTGGTTGGTGTTGTGACCCTGCTGCCTTGGCCAAATCTCTCAACTTCTCGTTACGGTACTTATCATTGAAATTACTACCCACATGCCTCAAACAGAACCTATGATATGCCTCCGGCTCGGTCCAACCATTCTCTACTCTTTTAACTGCATTCAATATGCCAGGGTGACGATCACTGACAAGGCAAATGCCTTCTCTGTTAGTCACGCTATAACGAAGCTTCCTTAGAAACCATGCCCAGTTGTCAGTATTTTCTTGATGAACAATAGCAAATGCGAGAGGGAATATATGACTGGCTGCATCGATTGTCGTGGCGATGAGCAACTTACCGCGGTACTTTCCATATAAGTGTGTACCATCTATTTGTATGATAGGCCTACAATGCTTAAAACCCTCAATTGAGGGACCAAAAGCCCAAAAAGAACGATGAAATATGGCTATCCCATTGTTGTCAGGTTCGTAGTGATTTACAAATGCGTGCGAACCTAGATTACTAGCATTCAGTGCATCCATCCATTTGGGGAGTAGGTTATACGATCCCTCCCAATCACCAAATATCTTTTCCATCACCTTTTTTTTTGCACGCCACACTTTTCTGTAATGCACATCGTATTTGTAATTATTTTTAATGACTTGATGTAGCGCCGACACAGAAGTTGAAGGATCTCGCTTTACAATATCAAAAATTTCGTGATATATTAGCTTTAAATCCAATTGTCTATGATCTTGCGACATTTGGGCATAAATACATGTGTGTGGAAATGGGCATTTTGTGATCTCAAACAATCCCGATTTCTTGCGTTTCGAAGCCCGTAGCCTCCACTGACAACCATCTTTCGATTTCTTACACCTAATTAACCAAAATTTGGGTTCTGAATCGACCACAACATATTCTTGTTGTTTGGCTATACAACATCGTTTTACTCTATGTTGCAAGTCTTCCTTTGAGGGAAATATGAGTCCTTCGCAAAGATCTTGTGACTCGTTCCACCCCATCGATATGTTATCATGATTATCTGATAATGGGGTCATAGCTTCATGATTAAGCTCCATGAAATTCGGTGATGGAGGCTCAAAACTTGCTGTGGTAGGTTGTGGTGTATCACTCATACTATGCAACTCAGTGTCTTGTAACTCTGTTTCTTCAATGCTTACGCCATTGCCATCTTCTCGTAGTGGCGATGCATACATAAACCCATCATTTTCAATTACTCTCAACAAAGGACCACGCAAATCAACAAAATTATTCATCTCATGTCCGTCATCCTCATCACTGTTTTCATCACTGTCGTCGTCTTCAAAATTGAATTCATCATCAGACAAATGTACATTTGAAGGGTTGCCATCTTCAGAATCATTGGTCATGTGATCGATTGTAGCATCGATTGGTGAAGTTGTACTCGGACCAATGTGCTCCATTGATCTTCGTGCACTTTGACCGTCAAAATTCATGTGGCTTCGCCGATGACCAGTTTGACGACCTTGGGTTGAATTTCCACCAACAACTTCTACATACACCTCCATATTAGTAGGAGGTGGGACCTCTTGTAACATGGAAAAAATATCCCTTAGCTCTTCCTCATTGCTAATCGGAAGAACCGTATAATTGAAATCCTTATCGCCAAAAAACAAAGGATATCTATAGGTGATATTGATCGTTGCACACGTTGAAATCCGTAGTTTACCTCGAATAACCCCTTCAAATTCTTCAAAATCAATGCCTGATTGGACTCTTACAAGCCCTACTGGCGGTCTATCGTATGATGCACCTCGCGAATCATGTACTACAGAACCACCACTGTAGCATATTATAGAAATAAGTCTATTTGTCATCTGTGTGGGAATAAACAAAATACAATCGTCATTCTTTTAAAGAAAATATGAAATTAAAGCCTATGACTTCAATAAAGTAACAATTAAAAGGAAATGTAATAAGGCTAATTTGTTTGAATTGAACTCATCAACTTTTGGAGTCATCTACGTACTAAAATTCATATAGATAATCAGTAGAATTTTATGCTAACAAGTGTCATCTAATCACAAAGAAAAATGATAATTGTAAATCGAAAAATAATTTAATTTCATAGTCAAATTCAAAAAAGTCTATTTGTCTTTGTCAAAATAAATGTCTTCAAACCTAAAGAAAGATTAATGACTGAAGTAGCCAATCAAATTCAAGATCCATACTGAAATTATAAATAATTTTTTATTTCTATACAAGAAAAAGAACGTGTGAAAAAAGAAAAAAAATCAGTTGCAAAATACTATTCAAACAATATAAAGAATTTTTTTTACAACGTCAAGTTTATCAACGAAAGTTGTCTATAAATAAATGAAAAAAAAATTCAAAATAGAAAATAAATTTAGTCCAACCTTAACTCACAATTAAACAATTTACTACAAGAATAACTAAGTTAAAAAGTGAACTTCAAATCTTTACTCATGAATTTCAAATCTTGAAGGCTCTTTTCTCCCAAACAAAGACAACCTTAAATCAGATAATTCAATCGACTCTAACATCCTTATTCACTCTATTACTAAATACAAATATAAACAAGGATTCTATTTTGTTATCATGAGAATCAAACATTTTACTCAAGAAGTTATTGCATTAATCAATACAAATTGCTAAATGTTAATCCTAATTATATAAGAGAAGGATTAGTGCCCTTTAAATATAGTTAACATACATGTTCTTCTATTGAAGAACAGTCAAAAGTACATAATAAAATCCCTAATGTCTATATTTGCAAACATAACCAATGTGTGGAATCTACCTTCATAATTGTTAAAAACTTTACAATGTTATGTTATTTTAGGAACTCTATTCAACCAGAAAATTCAACTATTTCCTGTCTTTAATAAAGGAATGTCTACTAGAATACATAATAAGCCAATTTTTTTTTATTTTTTTATTTTTTGACTTCATTTCTATATCCTCCAAAAGCTTATGTCCTACATGATTAATTCAATTAATGCAACCTAAACAAACACTTATTGTGCATATCATGAAGAAGCTAAGTTTCGTAAAATTCAAAAAAAAAAAAAAACTCTACCCCACTGCAATACTTTCAAAACAAGCTAATCCATCACTGTTGTAGTAATATATGTATATCATCTACCTTATGCAAGACAAAAAATCATCAAGTTTCTCTTCCTTATATAGTAGATTATAAAGAGTCAAAAATTTCAACTAAAGCTCACCCAACTCGAATGAATGCTAGGTTTTTATAAAAATTATGTAATCAAGAAATAAAAGATCTACTAAATAAAAATCTCACTCAAAACCAAACTTCCCTCGGAGTTATACAACATTCTAAGTAGAAAATGTGCAATCGAAGTAGAAAAAGGAGATCGTAGATTAGCTATAAATTATAAATCCCTCAATAAAGTTTTAAAACTCTTTCATTATCTAGTGCCAAACAAACAAGTCCTAATAGCTGTACTTGATAAAGCAATAGTATTCTCAAAATTTGATCTTAAATCTGAATTTTGGCATGTTCAAACTAAAGAATCAAATCATTATAAAGATGAATTCACATCTCATTTTCATTATAATGAATAGAATGACAAGCCTTTTGGGTCAAAGGCTATAGCGAGTGGTTTCTAACATCATTCAACACGACCTCGGAGCACCGCAGTGCACAAATTAAAGGCCAACAAAGAAACTCGTTCGATTTTTCCAACGAACTCACAAGAAATTCAGCTCGTGAATAAGAAAATTCAATACTAACTATATATATACTACAGGTGTAAGAGTCAACTTACCACCTTAAAAAGTCAAATAATTATATATCATTTGTGCACTCTTTAATACATATTGTTTTGAAGTAATAAATAATAATTACGTTCAATATCATCTGTTTGTTAAATAAATAAAATTAATAATTTCTTCACATTTTTTATTCATGATTGATAAACAGGACTACAATCCATACTGTTTTTTGAAATTAACTTGCTTTCTTAAAAAAAAAAAAAAAAAAAAACTATTTTCGGAATTCAAGAACCAAAATGTGGTTTTGGTTTTTTTTAAATTTTAAAAATAGAGAAGAATTATTTTTAAATTACGAACCAAACAGGCCTATCAATGCAACCAAGATAATTTTGCTAGTGACACAAATAAAATAGACTTCTTTTGGGTGGGGATATTTTCCTATATATTATACACATAGCATGGCCTACATTGTTTCTCTCCTAAATTTACAATAATAAGAGTTACTTAATTGAATATTTCATTTACATAAAAAAATTAAAAAAAAATATTAATCTAACTGTAAAATATTATAATTGTTTGTGTAATTACACATATATATTTATTAAATTATTTATTAATATACTTAAAAATATATAAAATATTAATATTCAATAGATATGTATGTATAATTACACATGTAATTACAAAAATTATAGTTAGATTAACATTCCTCAAAATTAAATTATCATTTCAACATAAAATATCACCCACACCATCAAACTTCAATAGCAATAAGAAACCATTCATATAAAAATGTTAAAGTCATTGTAAAGCTTTAATTAATTACATTATGTCAACACTATCACTATGGCTTAATCCAAGTATTTAAAAATCGTTTTAATTAACCATGTTTCGCTATTCAATATTATCTAAAATCATATTTATTTATTTATTTTGATAACTGTGGTATCCATCTTTATAGTCTGACTAATCCACGGGGCCACGTATCTACTCACAGACCGCGCATCGAAAAATACTAGGGCTAGAAGGCCTACCACACTACCCAAAATTAATTCAAGAATAAAGATTGTCACATGAAGATTTGAAGTTAAGACAACCCATTCATTATAAATTTTTACAATATTTGCCGATCATTGAGCCATACCCGTGTTAGACAGTCCCTCTTCAAAGTAGATGCATAAATATAAACACTAACTTAGTCTTAAAATTGAGACATTATCCCTTAATCATAGCCTAAATCTCATTTCACGGTCATCGGGGCTATACACATTCACTTTTAAAGCACAAACAAACTATATCCTGAAGTTTCACCATTTTTTTTCTCTTGCAAACTTACTATTTTCTCTTTTATATATCTGATGAAAAAAAAGGAGCTCTCATGTTAAAGAAACAGCGCGCCAGGAAAAAGAGCATCACAAAAAGCACATCCCCTTTCTCTTTTTCTCATTCGGTTGACAGGAGAGAGAGAGAGAGAGAAGGTAAAGTCACGTAAGAACATCTCCACATGGCTTAACCAGGGAGAAGTTGGTGCAATTGTCTAATAGGCACTCGTATGAGCGAGAGAGAGAGAGAGAGAGACTGTAGCTAAATTTGCTGTGTTTTCTCTATTTTTTGCTATAAATAGGGCTTGTCGATCACAAAATCACAAGGACCCATTTCCTGACTTGGTCGATGTTCTGCATTTTTCTCTACTTGAAGGGAAAATCATCAAGTCTATACCTATTTCTTTCACTAATTCTCTCTTTCTCTCTGTGTTTCTGCACCTTTTTCTTCTTTATTTTTAAAAAGAAAAGAAAAAATCTCACCTGCTTCTATTGATTTTATGCTTTAATTTGAAACGTGTTTATCTGGTTTTAGCAGGTTTGAAAGAGGCACTAATCTCGTGTAGTCACGGGGTTTGTTCGGTTGAAACAGGAATTTTTTGTTGTAATAATTAATATAGTTTCTTGGCAAGTGTTAAGATGGCTCGAAACATGGAGAAGTTGGCTTCGATTGATGCCCAGTTGAGGCTTTTGGTTCCAGGGAAGGTTTCAGAGGACGACAAGCTTGTAGAGTATGATGCCCTGCTTTTGGATCGATTTCTCGATATTCTTCAGTATTTGCATGGAGATGATATAAAGGAAACTGTATGTTCTGCTTCCCTATAGTTTAACTTTTTTTTTCTTTTTCTTTTTAAAGTTTTTGTTAAAATTTGAATCGATGCCCAAATTGCCCATTTAATGGTGATGCTGTTTTTGTTTCTGGGTATTTTAGTTTGATCTTGTTTTCCTGTTTGTATTTCTTTGATGCATTAGGCAGAATGCTAAATTTGTTTTCCATTATTTGATATTATTGGATTGTAAATGTTTACATATAGAGAGATTTTCCCTGAATTTCTTCTGACTAATTTGACAGGAGTGCTCTGTTTTCTTCCATGATGCAGAATGCTGAAGACCCATTTCAGTTTTTGTTAAATTGGTTTCGGTTTCTGTAATTTCTTATTTTGTTAATTGATTTACAGAAAGTGAATTTTCAACTAGTAAAATCTAGTTTGAGAGTTTCTTTCACATTTTTTGTTAGAAGACTACTTGTAATTTCTTTCATATTTATTGTTGTAGTTGATGAAACACCTATTGTTTATGGAATGCTTGGTGTTTAATGGCATTGAAACTATACTCACAAATTCTCATGGAAATTTAATGTAAAAACACTAAATTCTCATTTTTCGTTGGGAGTATTTTGATATATTTTGATGAAGATAAACAGTTAGCTTATCCTTAATCATGTTTTCTTATCCAAGGTTCAAGAATGCTACGAGCTTTCGGCAGAGTTTGAAGGGAAGCATGATCCTCGAAAACTTGAAGAGCTAGGAAATGTTTTAACGAGTTTAGATGCTGGGGACTCAATTGTTGTTGCTAAATCATTCTCCCACATGCTTAACTTGGCAAACTTAGCGGAGGAAGTTCAGATTGCTTACCGGCGACGAATCAAGCTTAAAAAGGGAGATTTTCATGATGAGAACTCTGCAACGACTGAGTCAGACATTGAAGAAACTCTCAAGAGACTTGTAACACAGCTTAAAAAGTCTCCTGGAGAAGTTTTTGATGCCCTGAAGAATCAAACTGTTGATCTTGTCTTTACAGCACATCCTACTCAATCAGTTCGAAGATCATTGCTTCAGAAGCATGGAAGGTTTGCTCTTCTTTCTTTCTTTTTTGTTTTATGGGTGTTTTTTGAATTATTTTTCCATCATGGAGACATTTCAAATTATATAAAACACATTGTGCAGTGTTGGATGAAGTTTTCTAGGAGATGGTTCTTATTTATTTTTGGTTCTTCCACTTTCGCAGGATAAGAGATTGCTTGACCCAGTTGTATGCCAAGGATATCACTCCCAATGATAAGCAGGAGCTTGATGAAGGTCTTCAGAGAGAGGTAAATCTTGACTTCTAACATTGAGATAGTGCAAATTTTTGTGTAAGAATTTAGTTGCAGTTTCTGTGATTTGTTTGGAATCCCATGCATTTGGACGTTCCGATCTATGTGCCTGATTGGGCGCACTATTAGCGGAATGACCCATGATGGTGTAGTTCCATCATAGTTAGAACTTGGAAGCTACTCTTTTTCAAACTGCTTTTGTTTATTTGAATTTCTACTTATCCAGCCATGTTTGTCCAAATGTCAAACTTTTCTGTGTTGACGAATGCTCTTCATCAACCTGTAGAATTCAGTTTTGTATTGTATTCAAATTGTTTTCCGATAAAATCCAGAAGTTCCAAGTTCAATGTTTATATGTCTATTTGAGATATGAAGATTTGATCGAGCTTGACACATGATAAATAAGCTAGGAGGTCATTGGATCAAACCCCATCACTTACTGATCCAAAAAAAATGTTGTGCCGGAAGCAGTTCTTAATTTATTTTGATTTCAAAATTTCTTAAGAGCTCTTGGGTGTCATGTTATTTTTCACTAAAAACTTTGAACAACATAATTATCAATTTTCTCATAAAGATGAACACGCATTTGTTAGATTTATCTTTGTCCACTTTTTTTCACTTCTTTTTCCTGTGTTATTAGTTTCAAGTATGGGACCAAATACTTTTTTTATTTGCCAATTAAGTGTCTTAATTCCCGTGCCTTGCAAGAAAGATAAATTTCTATTCTTTTGTAGTTTTGTAAGTTTCTCATGCTCTATACAGTACTTTTTGTCTTCTTTTATTTAGAACTGTATTTATATGACGTTTCCTTTTCTTTGATTACTATAGTAGGGTTTAGACATGCTAATTCACTATTTTAATATTTAACATACTGAGTCTATAGACTTTAAATGTACTAGCTTTACGTCTTTATGTATTCTGTATAAAGAATTTTCTTAGATTGGATGATAAGAAGAAATTCCAAAGTACTGAAATTGAAGCTGGCACATGCTTGGAGCTTGGAGGGCTGAAAGTAGAAGGGGCGTAGCGATACCTTGTTCATACTCGAATTGCTCAAAATGGCGTCTAGCTGTTTCATTTCCGCTTAAGCTTCCCCCAAACCTACTAGTTACATCCGTGACTATAGTCTATGAAAAGTTTCCTTGGTTAATGAATGCTTTTATTAGAAAGTTCCTTGATTATTATCTAGCTTTTCTTAGAGTGCTGAACTATGTTCCTAAATTTGTTGTTTGTTGATATAGCTTCTTATTCTTTCTTTCTACACAGATCCAAGCTGCATTTCGTACTGATGAAATCCGTAGGACTCCTCCAACACCACAAGATGAGATGAGGGCTGGGATGAGTTACTTCCACGAGACAATTTGGAAGGGAGTTCCAAAATTTTTACGCCGAGTAGACACAGCTTTGAAGAATATTGGAATAGAAGAGAGGGTTCCTTATAATGCCCCTCTCATTCAATTTTCTTCTTGGATGGGTGGTGATCGTGATGGTATGATCTGCATCCCTGTTTAGTGAAAATAGTTAAATAAGATCTAGAGAAGAAAATCATCTTTTTTCTTAAAAAATTGTGGTAATTTTAGCTGATAAACTCCGCAAAACTATGGAATGAGTTACTTTCATGAGACAATTTGTTATTCCCAAAATGGTGTTAATGATCCTTAACATTTCTTTCATATGGATATAGGAAATCCAAGGGTCACTCCTGAAGTTACAAGACATGTATGCTTGCTAGCCAGGATGATGGCTGCCAACTTGTATTATTCTCAAATAGAGGATCTCATGTTTGAGGTATGAAAATGGTTTATTGTGGTGTTTTTTGTGGCAATCATTTTATTTCTTCATTTCTTTTCTGGAGAGGGACTTGTTGCCATTAGATGACAAACTTTCGATTATTATTTGTAGTTGTCCATGTGGCGGTGCAATGATGAGCTACGTGCACGTGCAGATGGACTCCATAGATCCTCAAAGAAAGATGCAAAACACTATATAGGTATGTTGTAGTTAGGCTTAATTATTTCTCCCATATGTTTTTCAAGATTAGTAGGACTAAGACTGAATATGTTAAATGTTGAATTTAGAGAAGAAAATAATTCTCATATATTTCATGATCACTGTACAGTCTGAATATATAATGGAAGGAAGAAACGTTCCTTTCACTATATTTGGTAACAAGATACTAATTACTAAAAATCAGGAAACTAGTAAAATAGGAAACTATAAAATAGGAAACAAACTAATAGAGATATCAGAAATTTCCTGAATCTCTTTATTCCTAAATTAATGTAGACAACTAATACTGAAAATCAGCAGCAGCTGTATCCCTGAAAATCAGCAGCAGCTGTATCCCTGAAAATCAACAGCAGCTGTATCCCTGAAAATCAGCAGCTGTATCCCTGAAAATCAGGGATCGGGTATTTCAACACTCCCCCTCAAGCTAGGCGTAGATGTTAATCAAGCCAAGCTTGATACTCAAATATTCAAAATTCTTCCTTGGTAGAGCTTTAGTGAGGATATCTGCTATTTGCTGACTTGTCGGTGTGTATAGCAGACTAACTGGCCCATTTTCTATCTTCTCCTTTATGAAGTGGCGATCTTTCTCCACATGCTTGGTCCTGTCATGATGTACTGGATTCTTTGCAATGTTAATAGCTGACTGATTGTCACAAAATACCTTCATTGATTCAGAAGTGATGATTCCTAGTTCCCTCATTAGTCTTTCCAGCCATATTCCCTCACAAATTCGAGTGCCATAGCTCTGAACTCTGCTTCTGCACTGCTTCGAGAAACTACCGGTTGTTTCTTACTTCGCCATGGTACTAAGTTTCCCCACACATACGTACAATAACCAGATGTTGACCTTCGGTCCGTTATTGATCCGACCCAGTCAGCATCAACAAACACTTCAACATCTTTCCTTGTGTTTTTCTTGAAGTACAAGCCTTTACCTGGTGTCATTTTAAGATACCTTAGTATTCGATAGACAACTTCCATATGTTCTTCAGTCGGATCATTCATGAATTGACTGGCTACACTAACCGAGAACCCAATATCAGGTCTGGTGTGTGAGAGATAAATCAGCTTCCCAACAAGTCTTTGATATCTTCCTTTGTCCACTGGAATATTTTCCTTATTAGCTCCAATTTTAGTGCTTGAATCCATGGGTGTTTCAGCCGGTTTGCACCGAAGCATTCCCGTCTCTTTAAGTAGATCTAGTACGTACTTCCTTTGTGACACTGAGATTCCCTTGCTTGACCGGGCTTCTTCCATTCCAAGGAAATATTTTAGGCTCCCAAGATCCTTGGTTTCAAATTCTTTGGCAAGTAGGGTTTTGAGCTTGATCAATTCATCTTCATCATCACCTGTTAAGATGATGTCATCTACATATACAATGAGAATTGCCAACTTTCCTTTGGTTGAGTGTTTGATAAACAAAGTGTGATCAACTTGACATTGAGAGTACCCATACTTCTTCACTGTTTTGTTGAATCTGTCAAACCAAGCTCTTGGAGATTGCTTCAGTCCATAAAGGGATTTCTTGAGCTTACACACCTTATTCATAGTTGCCTTTGTTTCAAAGCCGGGAGGAATATCCATATAAACTTCTTCTGTAAGGTCTCCATTGAGGAATGCATTCTTCACATCAAGTTGGTGGAGAGGCCAGTCAAGATTGGCAGCTAATGATAGTAGTACCTGAATGGTGTTTAATTTGGCTACTGGAGCAAACGTCTCTTGGTAGTCAATGCCATAGGATTGAGTGAACCCTTTTGCAACCAGCCGCGCTTTAAATCTGTTCACACTTCCATCAGCCTTGTATTTGACAGTGAAAATCCATTTACATCCCACTAGATATTTCCCACTCGGTAGGTCTGAAATCTCCCAAGTTCCATTCTTCTTTAGTGCTTGCATTTCTTCCCATACTGCAGTCTTCCATTCCGGAATTGAAATGGCTTCTTGAATGGAGTTAGGAATTTGCACTTTGTTCAAATTTGCCACAAATGTTTGGAAGCTAGGTGACAACCCTTTATAAGAGACAAAATTGTAGATTGGATGACTGGTACATGACCTCCTACCTTTCCTTAAAGCAATGGGACAGTCAAGGTCATTAGCAATAGACTCACTAGTGATGAATTCAGAGGTAGTGTTACCTGGTGAACTTTCATGATTTCTTGCACTCGGGTCAGATTCTTGACTTTGCTTGGGAGGTGCTTGTTGCTCAACATCCTCTTGGATCTTCTTCTTCCAAGAATATGAAATGAACTCACCATTGATTGCAGGTTTAGGACATTGGACAGGACTTGAAGGTGGAGGATTTTCAGGAGTTGAAGATGGAGGATTTTCAGGTTCAGATTCAGAATTTTCCAAATCAGAATTTGTTTCTGTTTGGTGGCTTTGGTTTGGAGTAGGAGTAGTTGAGATAGGAGGGATGGTGACTTGGG